>OY744523.1:24009473-24151973 GCA_963556195.1 Sepiola atlantica | reverse complement strand
TTTATCAGAAACTGTCAACAAATATGGATGGTTTGTCAGATTCTCAAGTATAGAATATGTATTAACACGTCTCTCTGTCTGTTAAAGTCCGAACTCAGAAGGTAGCTCTATCGAGAAAACTCGTTTATTTAAAATTTCCTTATCGAATTCAATGCCTCAATTCGATAAGCTGAATCGAGATTTAGCGCGCGTTCGTATCCTGTTCACTCGGCCTCTGTTATCAGCGAGCGATTTCACTTGATTAATTCCAGTCTGATAAGAATAACGAGCTTAATTGCTTTTCCTAATCATATTAGTTTGGTTTCTATTCAACAATGTTATCCGCAACAGAAACAATAGATGCTTTATCAGTTTTCTAACTCAGCTATTTGCCATGTGCACTGCGTAGTTTATTGGTTTAAGAGGAAAGGACAAGAAGGCAAGCAAACGGAGACTCATTTCAACGACCAATTTTGTTTAGACGTGATATTTAGAGAAAAGAAAAAAAAACCCAGAATCAAACAAAACCATTTAAAATATTAAATAAGGATTTTCTTATAAAACAAACTAGTTCAAATATCTGTCACATGGAGGTTTATAAGCATAAAATTAAAAAAAATGATTAGTGCTACAGAACAGACCCCAAAATACGTGAAACTAGCAGATATACATCGAAATATTAAATCGTTTCTTTGTGAAAATATAGATTACTCTACTGAAGTTATGGGCGTAGAAACTTTTTAACAGTTTATTTTTCTTGTTTTAAAGCATATCATTTTGGGGTTATTTAATGCCGAATCGAATCATGTTGGTAAAAGCTTAAATATTTAAGATTCTTTATGCTTTCTAAATGGCGTTTTTTTATAGTTATTCATGATGCACGTTCATGTGCATATCTCTGGATAAAGTTTAAATTCGTAGGACTATTAAGACCTATTGAAAAGGTGCGGAGAGTGCTAGGATTGTGAGTACCCTTATCGTCACTCAAATTCCCATAAAAGCAACTAACAGGAGTTCCATCGAAAACGGCTATTACGAGCACAGCAAATAGTCAGTAAGAAGAAAGCATGCCGAATGGTTACACAAATGCAATCATATTTCGAAGACATATCCCCCCCCCCTTGTAAAGAACAAGTAATGTTTTCCGGATTCTAAGTGACAGCAAGTCTCTCCATATTTTGGGTATACTCTGTTTTTCACCATCACAATTGTCCCCGGATCATAATAGTTATTCTTGGAATTTGAGTTAAAATAAGCTTGTTCAAGATTTAAGTTTTCTTTGTATTCTTAAATTCGAAACATTGGTGGTGCTATCCGTCCCTGTCCTTTCATTATATCAGATCTTTTATGAATACCTTCAATGATAACAACCAGTGTTGGTGCTACGGCTTTTAGATGCGTGTGTGTCAGAAATCATAGTATTGTTTTTTTTTAATATATATAAACAGTCTCACTTCCCTGGATTCGTCTTAATATGCTCCATCGTCTTGTCTTCCTCCTTCTTCTCCTCCTCCTCCTCCTCCTCCTCCTCCTCCTCCTCCTCCTCCTCCATCATCATCATCATCATCATCATCATCATCATCATCATCATCATCATCATCATCATCATCGTCAGCATCAGCATCAGCATCAGCATCAGCAGCAGCATCAGCAGCAACAGCAGCAGCTACGTGATTATTATAATAATTTACTTACATTGATTCAAAAGCAGATGGTTTTCGGGATTGTTCCAAGTGCTCTTACGATTATTGGCATTATATTGACTTTCTTAATGTTCCATATCTCTTTCCGTTCTCTGGCAAGTTCCGTGTATTTGCTTCGTTTTTCTGTTTTCATTACCTTCACCGTCTAACTGCAGGAACGGCAATATCTACGATTTAACAGTTTTTTCTTTCTTGTTAATTATTATGACATCTGGTCTCTTTACTTGAATGAGTTCATCAGTTAGCATCTCGAAGTCCCAGAGGATTTTGTGATTTTCGTTTTTCAGTACTGCCTCCACTCCGTGCCTTTACCATTTGTCGTTTGCATAGTTCGCTTTTCTCACACAGTTGTGTCTGTTCTCGTGTTCTTTTGGGGCTAGCTTGCTGCAGTCACTTATAATGTTATTTGCGATTTTGTTTCTTTGTCCACAGAGTTTGTTTTCCTGGGTTTTGTCTATCTACACTTTCATACAGTTAGTTATAATCGCATTGTTTTGTGCAACTGTTAATGGTGAGTCCGTTTCTCTGTTTAGGTGTTCGTTTCGTAGCCATTTCCAAGTGTTTTGGCGAGTCTCTTCTCACCCTTATGATTTGCCCCTGTATCCGTTTTTCTTCCTTTTTTGTATCGTCTTGTTTCTTGTTTCACTATTCTATGTAGTGTTTATTTTATACGGTATCTCTTTCTGTGGTGTGTAGTCTGCCCGTGTTTTGGGTTATGTATTTTTCCAATTCTTTTTATGTGTCATTCAAACACTCTTCTATATTTACTAGTCCTCTAACCCGTTCTCTAACCAGTCTTTCCTTTCCACGTAGGGTTGGTCACTACCATTCTTCGACTGTTGTGTATTGTTTATGGTCATTAGTTTCCTAATCTTTTGGTCAGAAAGCCTCAGCTCCCTTTTGGTCCAGTCTACGAATAGTCCATCATATATTCTAGTGATAGTGTCAGGTGTTTATTTCATTTACTAGATTCTGCTATATAATATAGTTTATAGGAGTTTTCTTGTTTTTCTCAGGTATTCTTTTCCAATCTTTTCTTTCATTTCTGGTGATTTGATGGTGTCCGCTTCGAGAACTCCCAAATATTTATTATTATGATTTGTACTCACAAGGAGTTCTCACACAGGTCATCATCAGTGATTATTCACCAACAATAACCGATGGTATTCCCATGAGCCTGAGTGACAACAAGTCTGCCCAGATTTCCAGTATTCTCTACCTCTTTTCGATAGCCACCGCCAATAATCTCGCAGAATCGCAACATCCGTTAACATTATTATTATTATTATTATTATTATTATTATTATTATTATTATTATTATTATTATTATTATTATTATTATTATTATTATTGTTGTTGTTGTTGTTGTTGTTGTTATTATTATTCTCTATTGGACACTATTAAAATACAGTAAAATTTACCCCAAAATATTTAAATGTTTTATTTTACATTTTTATATATGGGGCAAATTATATTTATATTTAGGAATTTAGTGGAAACTATTATTGCAGTTAAAGCTTAATTGCGCCTAGTTTTCTGACTACCCAAAAGAATACGAGTTAATGTGGGGTAACAGGCACTTTGATCCAAGTAGCGCAAACATCAATCTTATCTCTCTCGATACTCTCAATAAATTGGAGCGTTATAGGAAACATAAATTGATCAGGAGCTCATATTTTTATCCGACGGAAGTTACACACTGACTACAGACGATTCATAAAATAATTAATATTGATGACACATTCGTTCAGTAGTAAGTCCAATGCAGCCACTCATGTCTTTCAATATCCGAAAACAAGTATTCTATTTATTCTTGTTTTTTTCTTGGGGGAGGGGATTCGCCACACTGATTGTATAATATACTAATTATTTCATTCAGGTTTTCGTATGTGTATTATTTCCGTTGTACCACATATTATTTCCGTCCAGTGGCAAATAAATATCACCGGTGGTGTTCCTATTTATAAAATTGCGTAACATATGTCGAACCTCGTTAAAGATTCTTACAGTGATGCAACAACGAGTCCCAATTTATTTGACTAATGAGTCACTCATTATCGAGGGCAAAAGGTTAATGAGATAAGTTAATAGTATAGTCAGTTGAATGATGAAGACTATTATGAAAGGATTTAAATTGATGAATGCTATGTACAATCGTTGATTATTTATGGGGACGTTTTACGACAAGTATTTGTTGACATCGGATATGAAAACGATCATGTTGTAGCCCACATATGTGAAGTTCTTGGAAGGAAAATCTGTTCCTTATTCAAAACTAGCAAATCCGCGTCCCAGTGTTGCCCGGGAAAGTTGCGTTACCCAAGGAACTGAAGGCCCGAACTATAAATTATTGACTTATTTGTTGTTGGAACGAAACTCATTTTTCGTACGTAAAACACTTTACAATAAGCGAGTGAAACGCATAGGTAGCAGAAATGTAGATGTAGCTTTCGAATGGAAAGATATTCTTGTAAATGGAATAGGTTGAAATCTCATGTTACATTATATATAAGATAAGGGACAAGGCGGATGCACGTAATGCATTAGATGAACTCTAATTTGGAAAGATAAACCCTTATTAAAAGCAGTAACATGTTTTGTAATTTATAGTACTAGTTGTGGTAACAGGTGATGGTAGTAGTATGTTTTTATATACTCATTATGTTTAAAAAGATTAATGTACAGCTGAAAAAACATACACACGATTTTTTCATAATACCAATTACGTAATGCATTAGATGAAACTGTGGTGTAAGAATATACATTCTATTAACAGTCGTCGTAGTAGTAGTAATATTAGTTGCATGTTATTCATTAATAGTAGTAGTTCTGATGCTAGTAGTTGTTGTAGTAGTATCTTTTTCATTTTTAATATATGACATTGCCCCCTTATTCCTATTTACATACTTTTTCTTTTCTATGTAATTTAGTCGTGAATTATAAAGGTATCTAAACGCATCACCTATATAATAAGGTAATCTCGTTTATTTCCTTGCAACTTCAGTTAAAATAGGAAAATAACCGAACACTTTCTATGTAAATATTTTCCACTCAATACCAACAGCACTTTCTTCAGCTGGTTTCACGAAAATATTCTTAGAAGTTTTATACTCATACAAAAACTTACATTAATTCAGAGATATCTGCTTCTCCCAAATACGTCTTCCAAATAGATGGTAGCAACCATAATCACCCCTATTAAATTTTCTACTCCCACGTCACTCTTCGACACCGTGCCCTTTGTTTATAGAAGCGATATTTTTATACACCACTGCTAAGTTACAGGTTAGGGGGATTCTATTCTTTAATTACGTTTTCGGGACCCAGTTTTTGTCCAAACAAACACAACGACACAACCATGTTCCTGATAAAATCCAAGTACTTATTTTCGACGATATATTTTCTTTATATACTTTTTAAAATAAGACAAACAGCTCAAGATTCATTGTTTTCGCAACTAAGTAAGACAAACACCTAATATTAATTTTATCGGAACAAAAACATACAGTCGGATTAATCCGTAGACTGAATAAAATTATTTTCTTAGTAAATATTTTTTATTGGATCCTACGTCATTAAAAAACAATAAAACAAGCATTCAAATGAATGAAATCTTTGATTAACATGACAAAAAACTTTTTGCTTTCATTATTAGTCAAAGGTAAACTACTACATTTTCGATTATAGATAGCTGTTTGCTTTTCCTTTATTTACTATATTACCTGTGATAAATGCTTCAGTCAAGAAGGATTCCTTCTTACGCGAATAAATATCGACTATATTCGGGATTATTAAAATTTCTATTAGTTAGTTTCCACAATTTATTTTACATATACTTATAAAAAAAGTATCTTGAAACATAGGTTTCGGCTAACCGGATTACGTTTTAACGAACACCGATCATACGTAACTACTAAAAGATTAGGAAGTCAGGGGTGCAAACAGCATTAGAACAGAATAAAAATTGCCTCTAGAAGGATTTCTCCTTCGAGGACCAAGGATAAAACAGATGAAGAAAACAATAACAAGCAAATAAAACGGTTTTAGCATTTTCGCTTTTCGTTACTGTTATTTGAGTTTCATTTAATTCCCTTTTTCTTTGCTAGGTTCAATTAGCAACGCATATGTGATACAATGGAGGCCGCGAGGATAGGAAGTGACTAATCGACAGAGACAAAAGTAAATACAGATGTGGTCAGTAATGAAGGTCGTGAGGATAGGAAATAACTCATCGATAAAGACAAAAGTAAATACGGAGGTGGTCAGTAATGAAGGCCGTTGGGATAGGAAATGACTCATCGACAAAGACAAAAGTAAATACGGGAGTGGTCAGTAATGAAGGCCGTGAGGATAGGAAATGACCCATCGACAGAGACAAAAGTAAATACGAGAGTGGTCAGTAATGAAGGCCGTGAGGATAGGAAATGACTCATCGACAAAGACAAAAGTAAATACGGAGGTGGTCAGTAATGAAGGCCGTGAGGATAGGAAATGACTCATCGACAAAGACAAAAGAAATGCGGGAGTTGTCAGTTTTCATTGTTCAGGACAGGTGACTAAGAAAAGAATACCGGACACAACATTTAGGAGTGACAGTGTTTTACGACATCTGACTACAGTAAGGTAGGTTAGTTTACGACAGTTTGACGACAGTAAAGTTTATGACAAAAAAATTAACGAGTTTGGGTTTCGGAGATAAGCCGAGCAGTTAGGATCGAACCTCCCGAGAGGACCGGGAAAATGATGAGATAAGCTGACGACTTAAGCAACGACAATAGGAGTCTCGACAGTCCGCAACGGTGTCACACACACTCATAGTTCAAACTAAGTTATACACAACGTATAAGTGTTCGTGTTATTTATCGAGAGTTGTGTTTCTTTTATTTTAACTTGTGGGCCATTGTTGTGCCCTCGACGATTCGTCAGTGGATAGACAACACGGCTAAGACGATGAAGACAAAGAAGAAGACCACGGAAACACAACGTTGGGGTCGATGGTCGTCGGGTGGGGCAATATGGTTCGACACATAGAGAAAAGTAAACAACTGCTACCAATTCGCTTGATTTTAGTCGAAAAAAAACAGCAACATGAACTACGAATTATATTCTACAATTTACATTTTCTTCCTCCCTTCTCTCTCTCTCTTTCCATCTCTTATTTTCTTTTTGCTCTCTTTTTTGTTCGTCACGTGACAATACTATGCTAAGAGAATTCTAGCAAGTTTCATGGTACATTTACATTTCACAATAAAAAAGTCTCACTTGAGTTAGAAGTTAATATTTTGCTAATATTTTAACTTAAAAGTTAAAATATATGTAATTTAATCGTATTTGATGGTCGGAATAGAAATGCTAAAAATGATATCACCAACGTTTTCATTTAAGCGTTTCACGTTTTTTTACTTACTAAAACATGGTTTGAATAAACGCCAGTTGTTTGCCATTAAATACGAAACTAATTTCATTCTAAATATTTTGTCTGACTGAAATCGAATTTAGCCACTATTTAAACCATTTATGTATGACAAAAAAGAAGCTTATAATAGGAAATAAGTCACTGCTTATCAATGCCGAAGACCACACGAGAATGACATGTTAATGTGATTCTCAGTTGGCGATAGACAACACATTGGGAGAATAATATCACCAACAAAAAGTTACAGAAAAACAAATCAGAAAATAAATCCAGTGTTAGTAATTTACGTGATTCAAATGGAATTTAGAAATTTACGGTAAATCATTACTGTTATACACGGCGTAGTGTACTTTTTTTTGCAATTAAATGTAAACCGCAAAAATGGAATTAAAATTGATAAAAATATATTTTATATTTTAAGGTGGGGAATCACTTTCCTATAGTAATTTAACGTAAAATGAGCACCCACTTCCGGTCCAATTAGCGGTCAATAGAGACGTATAACCCAATAGTTTCTCATTTTTGGAATGGGAAAATTAGGGTGGGGGCGTTTTTTAGATTCTGAAATTAGAGATCATTTGACAAGAAAAATCGACCATGATGGAAAATACCCGTGTTTTGTTAAGTAAAGGTGACGATGGCGAACGTAAACAAACTTCACTGAACAATCTACACAATAAAAACCGAACTGTTGTTTTAATTTGTGTCCTAAACTAGCACTAATCTAAACATAAACTTATCCTAACCTAACACTAAACTAAGTTTTAGTTTTAGTTTGCAAAGTCGGGTTAGTACGGTTCGTCGAAACTGCCTACGTCACAACTGAAAATTTCTGGATACCTATTCCTAAAATGCAACAAAACAAATAAAACTTTCTCTCCTATACACACTCACAAAATGAAGAGGAGGGGAGAAATCTAACCTTAGTTTTAATCTTAGTTTTTAAATTCGGTTTAGTTCGTATTTTCTAGAAGAATCGGAACTTGATTCGGTTTTATCCGGAAAGTCGTAACTGCTTACGTCCACAAGTGTAAATTTTCGGATACTTATTCCCCAAAAGCACCAAAGAATAACCCTCCTCCCAACTCACACACAGAGATCCCCACTCTAAAAGCTAAAATATGAATAAAAAACTTGAAATTTTTTTTGTGTTTACATTCTTATAATTAAATAATTATTTCATATTCCACTGAGCAACACCGGGACACGGGCCCTGCGAATGAAACATATAATATAGTTAGAATGTTTGCAATTTTATTTTAAATCATCCAATGCACACGAAAAAAGTAAAATCTAATATTATGCCAAACGAAAAAAAACGCAATAGTAAATTCAGCACGCCTCAACTCGGGATCGAAACCTGAACCTTTACTCCTCTAGTGTAACTATAATCATTCATACGGTGGAGTTTACTTTAAGTAAATCTTGATATCAGTGAACGCATGCAGCGCCAGTTACTAGGACGCAGAGGCAAAATTATTTCCATGACGACAATAGTACTTAAAAACTGCTGCTAAAAGTAGTGCGACCGGTTCACTAAGGATGTCATGTAAAGGGGAAAAAGTAGTTCTGTAAACTTAACAGAACGATGTAGCGAACAAAACAATGTTGGACATTTTTGAATGCGAATTCTACGAATGTCGACTGGAGAAAATTATCCTGCTTGATCTGTACTGTATACAATCAGAAAACCTATTTATTGCAGTTTTGCGAATGTAATATTCTCGTAGGAGCTAGTGGGCGCAATCGTTAAGAGTAATTGGTTCTGACGTTCGGTTTGAATCTAAAAATGAACTCCAATAAGAGTTCTTCTGTGTATCGTGATAGCGATGTGAGTGAATTGATTAGGACTTATTACTGAGTATAGAGATGCTGCAAATACCAAACAGAGAAAAGACGGGGGACATGATAATATATAAAACTCATTGAATCCGAACGAAATTGAATGTTTTCTTGAAACAAGAACCGATAAGCAACGGAAACACATATGAAGCAAACATGTACATGCCGATTTTGGAAAGAAAGCTATTCTCGTCAATAAAATAGGGGATAATTTTTCTTCACTTTATATATAAGATATAGTCACCAGCTTCAAAAAGATATTTTTCAATCGCAAAACAAACGTTTGTATTCGTTCAGAAACGGAATAGATGGACCGAGTTTTTACTCATAGCTTAACTTCATCATGAAAACACAGTTAAACCTGACCTTAGAAAATGCAAGATCATCATGCACAACTTATAGTACTGTACTGTAACAAAATTCAACTTTTTCTTTTCAGAAATAATATTCTACGTTAAAAAATTCTATCTTAAGAAATAATCAATCTTAAAAAAATACTCTATGTTAAAACAATGTGTATGTTAACTTCTCTGGCCAACAAATACACGGATTAACTGAATCCACAATTTAAAGTTCGCTCGCCATTCTTAGCATGATTGGAATGCATACATTTTGCACAAGACATTTATAGTAAGAACTCGCACTCATACAACAAATGTAAATGACTTTCCATCGGCCTTCGTGTACCTAACATCGAACGAAATGTCAATGAACATAGTTCTTTCTAAGAACTTTTCCGTAGACTACAACATGGACGTCTTCAAATTTACTGTAAACAACTACTTGTTATGAATCGCCCTCATAAGTAATCAAATTGCTTTCATTCCATTCATCCTTTTCAATCCTCTCATAACATTTTTCATAATTTACCGAACAATCCATCCGTCTCATCAACCCTTATCTTCGAGTTGCTTTTAGCTTTGATAAGTAATGACTAATTAGTGAGTATTGATTTACTCCTCTCCAAGAGTTAGGCACAAGGCCAGTTTTTATCTTACTCCCACAAGTAAGATGTGACCCAAGCTCGGGTCGGGAAAGTGGGATTTAAAAATTGCCTGGGCAGCCCCGTTGGCATTCCACGGTAGGGGCGCCCCAGGCAGTAAGCAATAAACTTACTCCTCCCCAAAGAGGGGAGGAGAAGCCTGGGAGGGTGGACCTCCTAGAACTGCACAGGACAGACCCATAGACAGGCGTAAATCAAGCCTCGAAGGCCAAGACAATGCTAGTCTATGGGATGCAGTATCCATCGGAACAGATACTACACTTTGATCTTAGCCAAAAGGCCAAGTGAGTAAATATAGGATTTTATTTACTCCGCTACAGGAGTTAGGCGCAAGGCCAGTTTTATCTTACTTCCACAAGTAAGATGTGACCCAAGCTCGGGTCGGGAAAGTGGGGTTTGAAAAGCCAGCACCCGAGAAGGTGGGCACTCTGGCCATTAAAAATTGCCTGAACAGCCCCGTCGGCATTCCCCGGTAGGGGCGCCTCAGGCAGTAAGCAATAAATTTACTCCTCCCAAAAGAGGGGAGGCGAAGCCTGGGAGGGTGGACCTCCTAGAACTGCACAGGACATACCCATAGACCGGCGGAATCAAGCCCTGAAGGCCAAGACAATACCGGTCTATAGGATGCAGTATCCATCGGAACAGATACTACACTTTGATCTTAGCCAAAAGGCCAAGTGAGTAAATATAGGATTCGTGGTTGTATCAATGGAAGAATTTCAGGGCGATTCTTGTCAACATATATTACGCAATTGGAACACCACCAGTAATATTTATTTACCACTGGAAAGAAAAAATATATTGTGAAGCGGAAATAACATTTATACGAAAAACTGAATGATATTATTGGTTAGTTGTAAAATCAAACATGAATAGAATATTTCGGATATTGAAAGCCAGCCATAAACCAGTAGTAAGCTTTGGAATTACTACTGTACGTATGCGTAATCAATATCAACTATTTTATGAAACGCCTATCGTCACTGTGTAACTTCTGTTGAATATAAAACAATAGAGGTTCTTTATCAATTTCTACTTCCTATAACGCTTCAATTTGTTGATAGTGTCGAGAGAGATGAAATTGATTTTTACGCTACTGTGATCAAAGTGTTTATTATCCAACATTAAACGAATCCTATTCTTTTGGGAGGCAAGTAAATACGCATCAAATATGTGTAATTGATGCTTGACTGTGATAATAGTATCCAGGAAATTACAAAATATATATTTCAATCAGACTTGCGAAACTAAAAGAAAACATAAATAAAACCGTGCTAGAAAGCTTCTCACACCTGGCAGTATCCTATATCTCTACAAAGCCACCATCCGCCCATGCATGGAGTATTGTTGTCACATCTGGGCTGGTGTACCATCTACTAGCCTCTCCGTTTTAGACAAGGCTGCAAAAAGAGTATATAATCTAATAGGTATTTCACTATCAAGCTCCAGCCCCTGCCCTATTGCTGCAATGTTACATCCTTGCGCTTGTTTTACAAGTACTTCAATAGAATGTGCTCCGATGAACTTGTTGCTTTGGTGCCCTCTCGGCGTTAATAAACTCGACCAACGCAGCAATCAGCTAAATCCCATCGATTTACTGTAGAGGCCCCCAGATGCTGAAGATCCTTTTACCCCAATAGCTTCTTCTTTCCCTGGAGCTGCCAGCTTTTTGAACTCCCTGCCTACTACCTATTTCCTCGACTGTACAGACATGCAGAAATTTAAAACTAATGTGAACAAGTATCTCGCTGCACAGTTACCAATTTAGGATGACCCCCTAAATGTTCACCCTAATTCTCAGTAGCCCCTTACGTTTACAGTGGCAACTTGCCTTGTGTTATGGTGCCGTACCTATGACGACCATTTTGACTCGTCCATTCTCAATAAATACTGGTAGCATTACGCTTCTCATTTGTTGAGCCCAACCCCAACCCGATCAGTCTCTCATTAATTTCGATTGATTGAGGAGATCAGGATGGGGTAATACCAGTCGATGATTCGTTCTCGACAATCAGTCCGACAGGAACTGGGCCATTTCGTTGGCCTTTTATCTGCAGGGCAGAGATATACTGTCCTGGGTTGTTTTAGGATGTTCACCCTCCCAGGCTTTGCCTCCCCTCTTTGGGGAGGAGTAAGTTTATTGGTTGCTGCCTGTGGCGCCCTCACCAGGGAATGCCGACGGGGTTGTCCAGACCATTTTTGTTAGGCAATCTCTCATTAACTTCGGTTGATTGAGGACGTCGGGATGAGGTTATACCAGTCGAGGATCCGTTCTCGACAATCAGTTCGGTAGGAACTGGGCCATTTCGGAGGCCTTTTATCTGTCGGGCTGAGGTATTCGGTACTGGGTTGTACTAGGAAATGCACCTTCACAGGCCTTGCCTTCCATCTTTGGACTGGAGTAAGTTTATTGTTTACTGCCTGGGGGGGGGGGGGGCTCTGACCGTGGAATGTCGACGGAGTTACCCAGGCTATTTTTGCTAGGCTAGACTGACCTTCTTTTAGGGGCGCTGGCTTTATTCTCCCCCCACTATCAGACCTTGTGTCACATATTGCTACGATTGGAAGCAATTAAATAATTTGAGCCAACTCCAGTCTTCGGACTGTGCAACACCTGTCGATGATTCCTTCTGGACAATCAGTCCGGCAGAAACTGGGCAATTTCGGTGGTCTTTTTATCTGTCGGGCTGAGGTATAAAGTCCTGGGTTGTCTTAAGAGGCGCACCCTCCCAGCTCTTTTAGGTGGAGTAAGTTTATTGCTTACTGTGTGAGGCGCCGTGACCGGTGAATGCCGACGGGGCTGCTCTGACTATTTTTGCTAGGTCATAGTGCTCGTCCTGTATGGGCGCTGGCTTAATTCTGCCATTACCTTTCGACCTTGTGTCACATATTCCTGCGGTGGGAAGCAATTAAATACCGTTGAGCAAACACCATTCTTTTGACTGAGAAACAATTGTCGAGGATACGTTCTCGACAGTCGGTCCGGTAGAGACTGGGTTATTTCGGTAGCCTTATATTTGTCGTTTTGAGTGCTGGGTTTTCCATCGAGATATTCCCTCTCAAGCCTTGCCTTCCCTCTATGGGGAGGAGTAAGTTTATCGCTTACTGCCTGAGGCGCCCTGCCCTTGTAATGCTGACAGGGCTGCCCAGGCAATCTTTTACAGGCCAGGGTGCTCCTTCTTTAGGGGCGCTGGCTTGACTACCTCCACCTTCCGACATTGTGTCACATATTCCTGCGAAGGAATTATATATCGTTGAGCCAATCCTAGTCTACACTGGCAGCTAGGACTGACGTTCTACTTCTCTTTTTTCTCTGTTGTATATATTTTACTCCAATATACTTGTTATACAAAAACTCCATGTCCGTGTTTTGATCCTGGGCCCTAAACAGGTCCACAGCACATTGTTTGGGGTAAACTAAGTTAAAAAAAAAACGAAAAAAAAAACACTTCTTATTGGAATTGTATTTAAAACCTTTTCCAATAATTCAGTCCATCGGTAAACATTGTCTGTACACATGAGACATATGTTCATAAATGTCATCTACTTTCAAAAATGCCACTTCTGCTCTAATTTTGAATAACGCCAAACAAATACGTCTACGAGATTAAAATTAATGTCTACTATAAAGCTTTTCCAAACAATGCAGCGATTAGATTGACGGAAATGAATTATGAAAACCGTTTATATTTTGCTTTCATTTTGGTAAAAGTAAATCACCTCATTGTGAATTTTTATATTGACATAAAATATGACAATCAGAAAACACATTTCCTTTTTTTAGTAAGATTTATGAGATACAAACGTAAATGTTGCTGTTCATTCTAACGGAATGTCTGATATTTGATACATAATCAACTAAATGATGGCGGTATTCAAGAATAATGTTGCTAAAATTATTAAAGTGTCATCTACGTGTTTGATGTTACTCGGATGTTAAAATGATACCGACGAATTGAGATATCCTCACACTATTATGTATTTTTATTGTGATACTTAAGTGATCAGAACATTACAAAAGACATAACACCCTCCACACATATATATATTAAATTCCCGAAACAGTTTTTCATGGTAAACAACTGATGATCCCTTAAATAATGTTAGAAGCAAACTAATATAATAACTGTAACAATTAAATTGACTTACATGAGTGATTTTCCACTGAACGACTTGGGAATTAAGATTTTTTTTAAATTAATTTTTTTGTTTTTATAGTTTTCATGGTTGAGAAACTTCTGAGACTAATATATATATATATATATATATATATATATATATATATATATATATATATATATATATATATATATATGTGTGTGTGTGTGTTCCTCTCGAGCGTCGGCACTTTCGACAACAACACGCTTCCCGGCCTCTCGCGTAAGTGTTCGTTAACTTCAATTACTGTCCGTGGTGATTTCTCGTGTCCGCGTGAGCATAGATGTTTGATCCGTTATTCTAGTGTGAATTTACAAACTGCGTTCGATCACACGCGACCGCTTGTAACCGCCACTCCTGCACTGATGAGGATACACAACCTGAAATACTTTTATATTTAAAAGAAAAAATATCTTAAGAAGTAATTGAAATTCATGTAATCTTGCTTAAGTAGCACCTAATGATAAAATTCAATACCACTCTGAAATATTTGAATTTCAAATAGGAGTTTGCTCCCATATTATGCCCCTTAAATTCCTATGAGATACTCTGAAGAAACTGGAATTTGGGGAATATGTATTTATTAATGTCTAATACCTGTTGCTAAAATTTCACAAAAATCGGAGATAACTAAATATTCACAAAGGGCGCCTACGCCTTTTTTATTCCTTTGGATAACAATTAATTATACTTAATATAATCCACATTACGACCTTGTACGTTTAGCAGCTGTGTTCCCAAATTCGTAATGATCGGGTTATTTGCTTAAAAGCGAATCATGTTCATACAAATATATAAACATATACACACACTTGACTTTATATATATATATATATATATATATATATATATATATATATATATATATATATATTTACTTTAAAAAATCCTATTATAGCCTCCTTTACAAGGACTGGTGCACTCTGAGAGAATTTAATAATGCGCAGTTATACTACGGCTTAAATGCGATATTCCAACCCCTTTGTTGTTGTTCTGGCTGAATTTTGTTTCTTCTGTTCACTGTATCGCCCGATGATTTGGCGTTTCTCGTTCGAGCTCTCCGACCGACATGAATTAACACTTCCGACATTGAAAATTGCATAAACATGAAACATCGATGTCTGTAGGCAATAATAATAAATATTTACGTAAACACACACACACACACACACACACACACATATATATATATATATATATATATATATATATATATATAATTTACATTAATTAAGTCCAAATCTATTGATTACATGAACTTACAACCAATATTTTTTAAAAAGTGCTCAATACAAAGTAGGGCTTTTATAAAAAATATAAACATTTTAGAAACTGTTTATGCGGATCAATCAGCGTTTCGACGTTAACATGTCTTCTCGGAAACGTCGAAATGTTCACTGATCTGCGTAGACTGCTTCTAATCTCTCTCTCTCTCTCTCTCTCTCTCTCTCTCTCTCTCTCTATATATATATATATATATATATATATATATATATATATATATATATATAACTGGATTTCCTATGATTCGTTGGGCAAGTATTTATTATACAAACTATTAAATATCTATTCCCCTTTCTTTTCTCCACATCTCTATTCTCATCTCACTCTCTCTTACATCTCTTTTGTCTCCTCTCTCTTCTGGATGATGATCATCAAGAAAAAAATTTCTCTCTATATATATTTTCTTAAAATGCTTGACATCATCAAGAAACAATGCGAACTTCATAAAGCCATTCCCTTCTGTTTGTGACCTCATCCAGTGTCCACTGAAACAAACAAACAAGCAAACAAAGAATCAATGAAGATTCGCAGTTTTAGTAGTATGTAGACTAAAACATCTGGGGCTCCCTGTGTCAGTTATCCCACTCCACATCGCTGACAAAATTATATATATAATAAGGAGAATATTTAAAAAAAAATATTTTGAAAATCGTGACAACACAATTTATTCATGTTTTTAAAAATGAATTATTTATTTACTTTAAAAACTTGAGTAATTTCGGTGATATGCAGCCTTGTCAAAAGTTTAAGCATATTTTTTTCACTTTCTTTTTCGTTTAATCCTCGGTTACGTGAATAAGGTAGCTTATACTTTTGACAAGGGTGTATATCACCGAAAGTACTCAAGTTTTTAAAGTAAATAGATAATTTATTTAAAAAAAAAAACATACATAAATTGCGTTGTCCAGGTTTTCAAAATATGTTTTTAAAATATTCTCTTTATTATTGCCATTTTACTAACGCTTCCATGTGTGACTTTTCATACTACCTTATTCACGTAACCGCGTGCTACATACAGCGACATATTAACATTAATCGTCGATAACATCAAGACGAATTTCAACTTGACTGCGATAGATATGTCTCAATCAAGGAGGATTTAATGAAAAAAGAAGAGAAAAAATATGCTTATACTATGACAAGGGTGTATATCACCGAAAGTACTCAAGTTTTAAAAGTAAATGAATAATTTATTTTAAAAAAACATAAAATAATTGCGTTGTTCAGGTTTTCAAAATATTTAAAAAATATTCTCCTTATTATTGCCATTTCACCAACGCTTCATGTGTGACCTTTCAAACTATATATATATATATATATATATATATATATATATATATATATATATATATTTATATATATATATATATATATATATATATATATATATATATATTTGTAAAAAAATAACAACGTCAAAATCATCTGAGGATATTTTAAGTAGGTTAGCCCATAGAGTGAAGGGGTATTTTAGTGATAGAAACTAGTTTAGACAATAGACAAAACAGACGACTTCTGACCTTCCATTCCACCCCATCCCTCTTCAGCCTTGTGCCACATCTTGATTTTTATGGAAACATAATTAAAAAAATAAACATAAATAAAAACTGTCTATATACTACTAACACTCTGTGGATCTTGTTATCCTGTTTGTTTTCTTTTTCCCGCACACACTTGATGACATCATCAAAATGATGATGACACATAATGATTAAATCATCTATTAAAACATATATGGGACGAACCGGGAACAATTGATGACGTGCCAAAATTATGACGCAATCTATCAAATCGCTTGTCTCCGTGCACACTGCATGACGTCATAAAATAGGTCAATATCATGTCATTTTTTGGTGACGGAATCCTTATGGATCCCGTCGTAAAAGAATGAAATCACCCATTAAAACAGAGATGGGGATAGACGTACAGAGTGAATGACGTCATAAAATAATGTCGCCATCCAATCAATCAGAGAGAGAGGGCATAGATCTTTTATTACGTTTTATCTAGACAGCCAGTAAGGCTTTGGGTTATGGGTTGTCTATTAGACGACTATCTCGACCTCTGGGGATCTAGTATACTTTTAAACTGTGGGGATTGCCCACTTGCTTGTTATTTTGCTTGTGTGATCCTTTATGGCGTCATGACGTAATTGAAGAGAGAGGTAATAAGAGGGGAAAATGGGAAGAGAGAGAGAGAGAGAGGGCGAACGAGAGCGAGTGAGAACGAGAGGGGAAGGAGAGAGGGGAACAAAAGGCGTTAAGTCTGTTCCACGCGTTGCATTGGATACAGGTGTTGAGTTTCATGACGATTGGACTCGTAGAAGTTTCGCAGTTGTTCGGCTTACTTGATTGCATTCTTAGATTGTCCGTTTGGTGGATGAATCAGTTAATAATGAGTGAATATGTTGTCACATGGGGCGCAGCGTATTTCGCTATTATGAGTTGTTGGATCTCGGACAGACGAAGATTTGATTTCTGAGCGTTAGAGTGAGTACAGCACCGAACAATTGCTTCGATCCGTTTCTGCATTTGGTGTTAACCATGCTCTTAACTAATATTGCTGGAAAGGTATAAATCTCAAATTTCCTAATTTATTATGACATTTTACTGTTTATTGTGCGTCGACAAGCGGATGATCTAAACTCGCTTATTTTCTGTATAACAGCTAAAATAAAACCAATCTTGTAAGAGTTAAATCCACTAATTTTGTCTGACAAGTATTTCAGTCATAATTTATTGATAGCGTTTTAAACAAATAGTGTATATAGATAAGCTTTTTTTTTTACTTAAATGTTATTTAATGGAAAACTGAGTTAAAATTTCATCGGATCGATTCTTGAACTACGCGCTAATAACTTTGCGGAAGTGTGTATGGACCTCCAATGAATAAAACAAAATAGCAGCCCGTATTTATTTATGTTATACGCCAGAAACAAGTCTCCACGCATACTAACAATATAGGTATTGTATTCCACAGACATAAAAAAACTTTGCTTATGGGAGTTTTGTTTAGTTTTAAGCACAGAGAGGGTAACGGGAATTATTTACAGCGATTGTAAGTAGACGAGTTTAAACGACTTTAAAGACCTCACCACTATTATTCCCCCTCTCTCTCTCTCCTAACACATTTATATATCTGTGTTTACGTAGTAACAATGGTCTCTTGGGCATTAGTGATTTACATTGCCTTTCATTCATTCTTTTTTATGTTCTATCTGCAGCTGTCATTTTGTACCCACTATCAAAGCGTACATGATAAGTTTATATATATCTTATAGTTTATCATGTAATTATATACTTCCGGTTTTTGTGATAGTTCTATCCCATATATCAAAGGATACATGATAAGTTTATATATATCTTATAGTTTATCATGTAATTATATACTTCCGGTTTTTGTGATAGTTCTATCCAATATATCAAAGGATACATGATAAGTTTATATATATCTTATAGTTTATCATGTAATTATATACTTCCGGTTTTTGTGATAGTTCTATCCCATATATCAAAGGATAAATGATAAGTTTATATATATCTTATAGTTTATCATGTAATTATATACTTCCGGTTTTTGTGATAGTTCTATCCCATATATCAAAGGATACATGATAAGTTTATATATATCTTATAGTTAATCATGTAATTATATACTTCCGGTTTTTGTGATAGTTCTATCCCATATATCAAAAGATACATGATAAGTTTATATATATCTTATAGTTTATCATGTAATAATATACTTCCGGTTTTTGTGATAGTTCTATCCCATATATCAAATCGTACATGATAAGTTTATATATATCTTATAGTTTATCATGTAATAATATACTTCCGGTTTTTGTGATAGTTCTATCCCATATATCAAATCGTACATGATAAGTTTATATATATCTTATAGTTTATCATGTAATAATATACTTCCGGTTTTTGTGATAGTTCTATCCCATATATCAAATCGTACATGATAAGTTTATATATATCTTATAGTTTATCATGTAATAATATACTTCCGGTTTTTGTGATAGTTCTATCCCATATATCAAATCGTACATGATAAGTTTATATATATCTTATAGTTTATCATGTAATAATATACTTCCGGTTTTTGTGATAGTTCTATCCCATATATCAAATCGTACATGATAAGTTTATATATATCTTATAGTTTATCATGTAATAATATACTTCCGGTTTTTGTGATAGTTCTATCCCATATATCAAATCGTACATGATAAGTTTATATATATCTTATAGTTTATCATGTAATAATATACTTCCGGTTTTTGTGATAGTTCTATCCCATATATCAAATCGTACATGATAAGTTTATATATATCTTATAGTTTATCATGTAATAATATACTTCCGGTTTTTGTGATAGTTCTATCCCATATATCAAATCGTACATGATAAGTTTATATATATCTTATAGTTTATCATGTAATAATATACTTCCGGTTTTTGTGATAGTTCTATCCCATATATCAAATCGTACATGATAAGTTTATATATATCTTATAGTTTATCATGTAATAATATACTTCCGGTTTTTGTGATAGTTCTATCCCATATATCAAATCGTACATGATAAGTTTATATATATCTTATAGTTTATCATGTAATAATATACTTCCGGTTTTTGTGATAGTTCTATCCCATATATCAAATCGTACATGATAAGTTTATATATATCTTATAGTTTATCATGTAATAATATACTTCCGGTTTTTGTGATAGTTCTATCCCATATATCAAATCGTACATGATAAGTTTATATATATCTTATAGTTTATCATGTAATAATATACTTCCGGTTTTTGTGATAGTTCTATCCCATATATCAAATCGTACATGATAAGTTTATATATATCTTATAGTTTATCATGTAATAATATACTTCCGGTTTTTGTGATAGTTCTATCCCATATATCAAATCGTACATGATAAGTTTATATATATCTTATAGTTTATCATGTGATAATATACTTCCGGTTTTTGTGATAGTTCTATCCCATATATCAAAGCATACATGATAAGTTTATATATATCTTATAGTTTATCATGTAATAATACACTTCCGGTTTTTGTGATAGTTCTATCCCATATATCAAAGGATACATGATAAGTTTATATATATCTTATAGTTTATCATGTAATAATATACTTCCGGTTTTTGTGAGAGTTCCTTCCCATAATGTAAGTAGCATTAGATGCTGAGGGATAGATTAGTTTTAGTACAGGCATAAGTTTACGTCATATAAGGCTTCATGTGTGCATGAATTGCATGCAAAAAAATGAACGTAAAGATTAATATAACTTGATAGCAAAGCAAGTGAAATTCACTATAACTTGTTGATTTGTGTTCATTTATTTCATATTTTATTTTGAAGATTTGAGATAATTAAATAATTTATACTAAACATGTCTAGAATTATACGTAAAGTTAAACCATACTTTTTAAAAGTTTGATAATGCCATTAACCATTGATAAATTAGAGTTATTAGATTTTAAGAATCAGTTTCCCATAAGATTTACCGACTTGAATGTGCTTCATAAAATTAAATGAAAAAAATAAATAATTAAAAGGAGTCTTTTTTAAATCAATATACAAATTAGTCACACTATTTAGTCCGTTGGTTGTACATAAAAATACACTTGCATGCTTACATTACATAGGAATGGCATTCATGTTATATAGTTACAGCCAACTGTTTACATAACAATCAGTAATTGTTGAGATTTTAAATAGCATCAGTACGAATTATGAAATTGCAATCTCTTTTCTAGATATTAAATATCGCCTAAATATTGTCTCCAAACCAATTAAAGGTTACGCTAGTATAGCTGTGTGTTGATCGACTCTGTTTGAAATAACGTTAAGAGTCGCGGAATGGAAACTGGTCCAATGAATGGCCTATCAAGTTTCACGACTTGACAGCTTGGAGGGGGATGATAACGACAGAGGGGTGCCTTTGACTTACAGTCATTTGTTTACTTTTCTTTCTGTTTTACTGAGAAAGAAGTCAGTCGACAACTCGCCGAGGCGGGGTGAGACGTGTGCCTTGCGCTGTTAATCGTAGAAGCGAAATATTATTCAATTTCAGTGTTTGACTAGCAATAATGGAACTTTAAAGGGCAAAAATATGTTCTTATCTTCATTTTAATTCAGCCCTTCTCTGTCAACTTCAGATTCAACAATTCCTTGTCCCTAAAGCTAAACTAACATGTTTCTCTATTATCGCCGAGAAGTAATGGACACACCCTTATCTCTCGTTTGGGCAAGTGACGCAATATCAGTTTTGCGAGTCTAATTTCACAGCGTAAGCACACTACTATTGACGAAGAACTGGTCAAGTGGATTGTTACTTTTTGTCCCATAGACAACCTATATCGCCAACATAGAACCGAAACGGTGTTCCGAACTGTATGACAATGATGCCTTAAACGAAGATTCGACACTGGGGTGCACTCAGGGAAACGATAGTGCCACACCATAGTCAGTGACGTAGTTTCGATTACAGACACAAAGTTATTATGATAAGATATCGACCATTTTTGTATCTCTGATTTGTAAGTGTAATTGTATATTATTTTGAAAGCGTTTTGATATATTTGAGCAACGACTGATAGTGCAAAAGGTTTTGCGTCAGCGGTTTCTAATGAGATTATAATAATATAATGTAATAAATGCGTGATATAAAATATGATATGTGTAGATGATATTTATGTTAGTAGCTGGTATTTTGGTTCGCTTCCATTTTTAAGTTTATGTATGAAAAGGTCGATCTATTTAACGGTATATAATGTTATTATCTTAAGGCGTATCGAATATTAGATGGCAAACTTTGGATTCGAGATAATTCTATAATTGCCGAACAAGAGTAATAATTGAAATCTATTAAAACCTATTGACCGACGCCACTGAATCTTTTTAGTTTATCAGCCTAACTGAAAACAAAGGAACTTTTCAAATGAAATTATTTGGACGCATTCAATAAAGTTTCTGTTTTGCCAAATCAATTCATCGAATGATTGGTTTATGGAGATTTCTTTTAATTTATTTCATAATTGGTTTTAATTATCAATTCACCTTTTTTGTTCAAAAAGAGACGTTAATTGGCACTTTCTGCTCAGAATGATATTCTCGGCTACTGACTATCATTATTTGCAGAGAAAATACAATGCTCCAAGGAAGCTCACAGAGAAATATAGGCCAAAAGAAAAAAGAAAGAAAAAAAGTAAAATAAATTAATAGAAATTTAAGAAAGAGAAAAATGATATTGTTAAAAAATAAATGAAAATCTCAAGCTAAGAGTAAAAATAAATAAATACGATTATAAATAATTGGTAACTGCTACTACTACTACTACTACTACTACTACTACTACTACTACTACTACTACAACTACTACTATAAGTGGGGGTAGTATTAATTACACTAATATTTATTTTTAATTGCAGAGCAATGCAGGCAAACACATAATATAAAACAAAAAAGAAAAAGAAAAAAAAACAGAAATAAAATGTTATTATTATTTAATCACTACGAGTTCTCACGCATACTTTGTTACTGGTAATACAAAATGGTGTTCCCTCGAATCCGAGTGACAACAAGACTCCTGAGATTTCCAGCGCCAAACGTCTCTTTTCGTTTAACTGTTGCAAATACTTTTTAATTATCGCAACAGCTGTCTACAATTAATTTCTCGTTGGCAATGACCGTTGGCTTTCTCTGGAATGTGAGTGGCAAGAGGCCTCCTCAAGACCCCAATACTCTCTGCACCGCTTTAGTCTTTCCGTCCTCCGAGACTTTCTGTGGTATCAGCCGAGGCTGGTGCCACTATATGTGCATTTGTGTGTGTTTGGGGAAGGGGGGATCTCATATTTTATGATTTTTAGCGTTTTCAGTACCCTTCGACTCATGTAATGGTTTTTCTATCTACTTGCCTTCTGGTTGGTTGGTGTTGGCTGGTAATGCGGATTGCATTCTGCATTCGATGATTTTCTTAATATTTAGGTTATTTTAATCATTGCCGTGCATTGCATCATATTGATCCTACCTTTGATTCCCAGTTCCCCATGTATTTTCTTAAGTTTATTAGAACTGTTCAAGTGCTCTTACAATTATTGATGCAACAATAACTTTTTTCATGTATGATATCCCTTTAAGTTCTCTGGCAAGTTGCGTGTATTTTCTTAATATTTCTCACTTCGTGATCTAAACCCTATCAAGAACAAGACGGCGGAATCTACGATTTGGCAGTTTTTTCCCTCCTTATTGACTATTATCATGCCCTGCTCCCTTGCTTTGATGAGTTATTCCCGTTTGTACTTCCATATTCGAGATTATTTTATGTTATTCCTTCGCTATACTCTCTGGTTTGTGTCTTTACCATTTGTCTACATATTCAACGTGAAAACATTTTCATAGTTCCTAATGGATAGGCTTTCGCATATAGTCGCGTCTGTTTTTGTATTTTTTGTGAAATGAGTTTTCTGCCTTCATTTATTGTCTGATTTTCCGTTTCGTCTCTTTGTACAAAGAGTCTACATTTACTGTTTTCTTTGCTTCTGTCTAGTTTTGCTTTGATATACTTCGTTCTGATTGCGTTATTTTGTACGGCTATTAATAGCGATTCAATTAAAAAAAATTAAGTGTCCTCTATTTAGCCATGCCCAGTTTTTTCGTATGCCTCTTCTCTGATCAGTCTTATAAATCGTCTATGTAGCTGCGTCTCATCCCATTTTTATTTTCTTATATTTTTATTTAAAATTTACTTTCTCCGTTTTCAGATATATGTTTTCCTACTTAAATATTTTTGTCAATTCACAGTCTTCACTATTACAGATTATCCCCCCCCCCTTCTATCTTATTTACATAAAGTTTTTCGGTATCATATGTCAGGTGTAGTGCACCCTCCTAGCCCTATGGCTCAGGTGCCTGAATTGTTTTTTGTCCAGGCTATGAAAGATCCATAATATCTCACTAATGATACTGTCCATGTATTTATGCCTCTTATTAAGTTCTGCTATCTAGTTTGATTTTTAAGAGTTTGCCTGTCCTTCTCAGGTAATATTTTGCAATTCCCCCTTTCATTTCTATGGATTTTGTGACGTCCGCTTCCAAAATAGGCAAATATTAATACGTATCATGCTTGCCAAGTATTATCACATCTTCATCAGTTCTACGCCCTCCACTATCTTCAGTTTTTCTCTTTTCATTTCTAGTAATACACAATTTTTATTGATTTCGAACGTCGTGGTTGAAGATTCTGGTTATATTATCATCATCTACTTAACCTGTTGCTTACAATTCCATTTCCGTTTTGGTGATTATGCAAAGACAGTAATATGACTGTCTATTATCTCGATCTCTCATAAACTATTTCAAATAGTTTCTTCCCTATACAATATTTCGTGGTTTTATTCAGTCAATCCAGGTTTTGTATATACCTACATCATGTGTGTCGTTTCAACTTCATTTCCACGATGTAACTGTAGTTCAGATTTTTATTTGTGATTACAATTTTTGTTGTTCAGGTTTTCGTTCTTATTTACCTATTCCTTTAAATGTTATATATCCATCAATCGGTTCTAACTCGATATTCGGACTATGTTATACTGTTTCAGACACGGAACTATAGGTTAGAAAAAGCATACATACATACACCGAATCTCGAGGGATCAGAGTACATCTGTTCTCTCAGTGATCCTTTGCTTGGTTAACTGGTATCTTCATAAAGAAGCAGGCGCCGACAACTTTAACTTCATGTATCTTTTATTGACTTAACTATTAGATATCTATTCCCTGAATCACGATGTGCTTCTGGGATAATCTTCGGAGTGGATAACATCGGGGTCTATACGCCTCTATCTCGAAGGATCCTACATTATTTGTATGTTCATTAAACATAACATTGTGTGTGATATCTTATTACAAATATTTCTCAAGTTAAATTATCAAGCTAAATAATCAGCTGTCTCCCTTTATATGGAATAGAAGTTATCCCCTAAATTATACCCACCAACCAATTCTAATAAGACGCTGCAAATGAAAAACCATATCTACATATGCTGCTTTTAAATGTGTTAAAATTATCATTGTTTATCGACTATTCAAATATTGGCCGCGCGGTTAACGACGTTGGATTTGAGTTGAAAATTACTTGTAATCCAGGGTTTCGAATCGTACGACCGGTAGTGAATGGTCATATCTCTATGCTGATGAGTCCTGATTGAAAAGGGACGAAACGTATACGTACATAGATAATAAACAATAACAAGTATAGTACTACCAAGTTATATTCAAAATAAATTGTAGATCGACCAAATTTATTTGATGATTATTTTTGTATCATCCCTATTCATGCACAGAATGGAATCTTCCGATAAGTATATAATATTTTGAGTGTAATCTTCTCGCGACACGTGTAGCAGAAGCTACAATGGTACACTACTTCTTCTTCTTTCGTGTGAATCAGATGATTCTGGTGTTGGCATTGGTTTTCTAGTGAGAACTCTTTCTGGAAAGACATCAGGTACTTACGGGAAGGACTACGAGAAAGTTGTCAACATCCCTAAATGAAAGTGATACCGTGGAACCGACTGGATTCGAACTTGGAACTCCCAGGTCTTCAGTTCGTGTCGTTATCTACGTAACCACCGTCACCTCCCGGTGCATTACTTTAATAACTATACTTTTTTTACATGTGTGTTTGTCTTATTTATTTATTATGCCATTTCGAGGACATAACAATGATTATTATCAATTATAGACATAGCAATATAAAAAGACTGATTAAGTCAGTTCATACAAAATATATAATTTTTATGGAGAACAAATTAACAGGTTCTTACGAAAAATAAAATGACGAGTAAGTAGTGAAGAGAATGAAGAGATATATTCTGTTTTTGCTGGTTGGTTCGATTAGTGTTTCAGATTAGTAGTAACCATAAGTTATTCTTAGAATGTACCAAGTGAAAATAAGTGTTATTTAGTCAGTGTAGTGTAGGGTTTGTTTTGTCATTCTGCGAGTTTGCGTGTTAAGTAGTTTGTGATAGTTTTTTGTTGCGTGTGCCCCATGTCTCTGGTATGTGGCTGAGGCAGAGTATTAGTGACGAGGTAAAGTGCAACATAAATTGAAAAAAACTGGAAAGTTATAGACTGAAAACTGATGTATTCATTTTTTTTATATTTCCTTACGTTTTAAATATTGTAACAGCTTTTGATTGGCCGAAAGAAGATGTTGATTAAGATTTTATTCAGTGTAGAGTCGATCTTTAAAATCACATTTGCTGTATGCTTCTGTTTCTATAAGATTATGTTAAATGTAAAATTTCATCATCTTATTTAAGAACAGGAATCTTCAGGTTACGTGTCCGTCTCGAAAACAAAAATAAGAACAGCATAACATTTTTTTTTGCACAACAAAGAAAAGCGGACAAGAATATGAATCACTGTTGAAGCGATATGCAATAATAAGCGCTGAATGGAAAACATCAGTTTCTTGGGAATAATACAACAAAATAGAACAGAAAAAAAATGAGCCAATCAAATCAATTTACTAGGTTAATAAAATTTACATAAATGTTAGTTTTCATTTGAATTATTTATTTATTCAGATAATCAGCAGAGGACGGCAAGCAATCAAAATACGCAGGTCTTCTCGACCAGATTTGTTTCAACCGATCGCTGTACAAAGGAGTGGAGCGATAGGACACGTCACTCATGACTTCTGCAACAGATTTGCTCAGTTAAAAACGCACTACACCGGGAATAATCGTGAATTGACTTGGCTCTATGAGCCCTTCTCAATCGTCACTCTTCGCAGGACGCCATAACCCTGCTCTCGGCTTGCCAAGCCAGCGGGACATCAGATAAAACTTCCTGATATTTGCATGTTGGTTCTTGAAAAAAGATTATTTGTTGTTATTTATTGAATAAATGTTTACATAGTTTATTAATTTTATCAAATGATTGTAAAATGTTCAGCATATTTTCCTTGGGATAGTGTCTGTAGGTTTACAGGATGCTGTGAATATAATTTAAATTTAAAACTGCAATACTTAAACTTAAAAAAAAGCCTTAACATGTTTTCATTCATAAACAAACATAAAAGATTTTTTTAAAGTGACACATTAAGCTTAAAAAAAGTTAAATAAAACAACAAATTAGTAAATGTTATATTACTGTCCATACATATTCGTTTATCTTTTACATTTTAAGTTAAAATCACGTTAAATACTTAACGTAGGTTAACAATAAATATCTCAAACTATAAGGTTGTAGTTCCGGTCATAGTTATAGATAGACCTCTGTAGCCATTTATTCGAAAACTATATTCCCCAGGTTACTTGAACAACTATATTTCATTTTTATCAAAGGTATCACTATAATGGAGTTGGTGTTCGACCTTTACGCCGGTAAAAAAGGTTATAAGACGTGTTATTTCATTTCATTTCGTTAGAAATCAATGAAATAAGAATATAAGTCTAGCAATGTTAATAAATGGATTCGAAATTCGGAGAAAATGAGCGTAGACGTACTCATTAATTCCTGAGAAATGCCGGGTGTGTCTTTAGTAAATTAACGACTATGAATTAACCAAAAATTATTTAGAACTAGCTGGACTTGAAATATAAAATAATGAGTAAACATTTGTCAACATCCGACAGAACACAAATAGGTCACATCGGACAATTTTAATGGTTAGAATAATTATCGGTATGGAATTGTGGGAGGGGAAAGCAGAAAGAATGGAATGAAAGAAGGAATGAGACGCTGGTGTAGGAGTCTTCCTGCCCATACCATGGTACTGGTATTTCCCCAGAATTTTTCTTTTTGATTAAAGCCCGCTCTATCTATCATAATGGGCACTTTTAAAATTAAAGAGGCCTACAGAGCCCTATTAAAACCAATACTTTTGTATAAAAATTTCCTTTTTTTTGTGACGGAAGAAAAAAGAAAAATGAGTATGCCTTCTGAGCACTACTGAAACACACACATTAAATTAAGGCGCTGCAGAGCACTAATAAACCATGTGTGTTCAAATAGAAATTATGATATTCACAAGAGTTACAGTAGTACACATTACAATGATTCATTTTTAAATTACTACATAATAACGTTGAATTTAAAAAGGCCGGCTCATAGACTTACCTCCCCCTTCTCTCGTAGGGAAAAGTTTAACAATTTAAAATAAAATTGTGTGAGTCGACTGGGACTGGACGCTTAACCCCTCGGTCTTAGATGTACATCGATAACCATCGAGCCACGAAAACGAGTAGAAAATATCTTGACAAATAGGTGATGTAAACGAAGCTTGTAGCATGCGTTTTAGTTTACGATCCGCCACAAGGCGACCAAATGTAGGGTCCACCAGTCACACGTTTTGGGTTCTTTGTATACGAAGAAATCGAAGTTGTTTCTACAATTTTTCGATATTATGCGTGTTAAAGGTGTAGGATAAAGAAAATGTCAAATTTATGACTGATCTGTCGAGTATCTTGACGTATATTGACTTAATCTGGAAGTCGAGTCGCTGAATAAATTGTAGCCGCCATGTTGAATAATGAAATACTAAGGAAACTATGTACATTAATTGCATTTTCTAAAAACCGGAACGAGTATTACTGTATACGTAAAAGGTAAAAATAACGTAATTCGATATTCTAAAATATCAGCGGAATTAGAAGAAGCGTCCATCAAATGTGTGCGTAATGTATTGTATTATGTAGTACATTAATATCAGACAAATAGGAAATAATAAGGGTCACTTTTTTAAAAGAGTATACGTTGTTTATTCGTTCCCACTGTCGATGGGGAGCGTGTTAGTACTGAATTGTTAGGAGGATAAGATTTTGCTACCACCTATATGGAGTATGTTTTGGGGAGAGTCGAAGATGGCGGGTATAAAGTAATATTGAGTGTAAGCTAGAGAAAAATAATAACAAATTTACTATAACACGCTCTAGTGAATAAGCGTAATATAGTGGTGCGTTTAGTAGCCTGTGATGCATGTGGTTATTTTCCTATTCTTGACAAAGGTACAGGAGAAACATCGTTTTAACTTTATATAGAAAATAAAAATCACTGCACTTCAAACCCACTCTTACCTTACCAGTGCTGAATACACCCTTCAATCCCACCCCTAAAATTGAATATGTAAAATATAAAACATAAGAATAAAATAGGTAATATGTTTTCATGGACTGGGGACAGGTAGACATAGGGTTCCTCAGTCAATACCGAGCTATGTCTGATCTTTATTCTTGTTTATAAAGGCAACATTTTCAAGCAGTATGGTGTTTAAAAGATTAACATATCTTTTTCTATTTTCATGTAAAATTAAGTAGAAAGTCAATAGTAATGTAAAAACATAATTATAATGATTTTTTATGAAACATTGCAATACTGAATTACAGATAAACCAAAAATGAAAATGTATTTAAAATAGAAACCCCGCTACTTTAACTATGGAGTTAAACAAAAGTCACGTATGTGTATTTCTAGTTCACTTCTCTCTTGAACAAATAAACAAACCTGATGCGAATTTCTCTCATTCATCAGTTATCGTTAAATTCAATTATTCAGCACTGTCTCAGATACAGTGCTTTTGCCCCTGATTATCTTTATGTACTCACTATCGTCCTCTGATTTATTTATGAACACCAGTGTCAGAAATTTATTTTCTTCTTCTTCTTCTTCTTCTTCTTTTCTTTTCTTCTTCTTCTAAAACCCCCTTTTTTAAGAACTTGTAATGAATGACTGCTGCTGATGGCACGTGTCGGTGTCTGAAGCGTGGGCGTTTGACGCCGGAAGCCGTTGAAATAACCGCGAAATTCAAGTTAGTTGCTGAAACGATCTCGAGGTGGAGAGGTCGGTCGACTCAACTCGGACATGAAGAAGTCCTAAAAACAAGAATGTTAAAACAGGAATATGTAGAGAGCATGCCTGTAAAAAGTCTTCAAAGAAGTTGGAGTTTCAACTAGTGTTCGAGGTTGAATATTTACGTTGGACGGAGAAGTCCACTGAAGTCAAAAAACAGAAACAAGGAAGATATTCATTTGAAAGGCAAATGTGCCTTTGGAAAAGACAAAATGAAGTGTGTTCCGAAAGATGTCTCCAAATGAAGAGTTGACGTGGAAGAGTGCCACTATTCTCAAAAGGAGTCGATCGAAGAAACGATGCGATGTTAATGAAAAAAAATGAACAATCAAAGGAAACAAACAGCGCGAACGAAAAGGACTTTTCTATATTCTTCTGGTATTTTTTTATTTTACTAACAAAATTCTTTCAAGTAAGTTTTCTCTTTTTTCTGACATGTCTTTCCTAGCAAAGTTAATAAGCCTTCAGGCAGCATAATTAGGACTTTATTTATGCAGCCTTTCCGTGTGTCCATCGGAACTTAAATTCAGTCTATGAAGTGAACTTTGAACAATGACTTTCTGCCGAACTCATTTTACCTATTTTCTTTTTCTTCAATAAATTATTTGTTGTTTAAAATAGCTTGTTTTTTTTTTCTTACTGTTTATTTAATTGTCTAGTTATTGCCCGAGGTCCTTACGTGTATCGATTTTGGCCTGTACGTGGTTAAAATTGCGATATTCTGCATAAATAAAACTCTAGGTCTCTGTGTTCTATTCTGTGTCTATGTTTAAACACAGAGGCGTTCGGCCTAATGGTTTCTACGCTCTGTCTTACTAAGAATAGTGAGCGAGACCATTTCTTTCTGTCTATCGTTTGGGAGTGGTTCTATAAACACTATTTTATTGTACTGTAAAGGTAGTCGTTTGTGCCCAAACTGTATATAGACTTATCAAGGTTCACTGGACTGAAGAAGCTGCTTTATAGTCAATTAATGATTTTCTGTTTTATCTTCGTCGCTGCTTTGAGTTCATTGTGTAATTTATCTTGCGCGCGTGCGTGTCGCCATTTTATTGTCTCCACGTGGTGAGTCAGCCATCTTGTCTTGTTCAGTTTAAGTTGGCGGGAAAATTTGGCGCCAAGTGTAGGTGTCACTGTCTGTGGTAACCCCCCCTCTCTTAGTACATGTAGAAAGGAGTCGGTGGGGAGGGATTTGAAAAATGGCGAGTTTAACAGCAAATGTCTTGTTGAAAAAAATAAAATACGCTAAAGATAAAATATTAGTCGTATTTGAAGTGTTAAAATCTTCTAGTGAGATAGAAGAATCTAAATATATTTTGTGTAAAGAACAGATTGATGAATATCTGAAGGACGTAGTTCGGTCGGAGGAACAAGTTATGGATGCTTATCTCTCTGATGGTGCAGACGATGAGTTAGTGGAAAGTTTTAATAAGGGAGCTGCCTTATTTAAAATACAAGTGATAGAAAAATTAACTACGTTTAAGCCTTGTAAAAAAGACGTTGACGAGAATTCCAGAATTAGTAAGGGGATAAAAGGCATCGATTTAACCCCTAAAATAGTTTGTCCCAAGTTTAGCGATAGGGATCTGGAAACGGATAAGTTAGCTTATCTAAACTTCCATAGAGAATTTTTGAATTGTGTAGCTAATCTTGATAGTGACGCATTAAGATTAGTGATATTGAAAAACCATCTTTCTGGTTATGCCTTTCATGTGATAAAACATCTGTCTGTATCAGATGAAAATTATCGAGTAGCTTTGGACTTGCTATCGAAAGAGTTCTTAGACGAAAAGTGTATCGTCGACTCTATATTTTCGTCCATGTTGAATGAAAATCGCATGTATAATAATAATGTCGTAAAGAAATTCCTGACTAAGATGAAAACCCAATTGTGCGAGTTAAAGAACTCGTTCGGTTTGGATTTCTTTGAGAGTAATTCTCCGGGAAATCGTTTGTTAAGTCACATTGTATTCAATAAACTGACAACTTCCTTTAAGTCAGAATTAATACATAAGGTGAACGGAAATTATCCTTCTTTGAACCAAATTCTGGAGAATAGTGTTGAGATATTTAAAACACTGGAGTTTTGTGAACACGATTCGAGATATCGTAAAGTTGATTCCTTTAGGGAAAAGAGTAAATTCAGGCCTTTCGAACCTGAAAAGAAACCTTCCACGTTGAAAAATTTTCATGTTAAAACATATAAGGTTAAGTTTAAGTGTTGTTTTTGTAGAAACGATTATCATCTGTCTCGTGACTGTAATAAGTTTCCCTCTTACGAAGAAAGACTTAAAAGATGTAGCGAATTAAAGTTATGTGCTAGGTGTACTAGCTCTTATCATCTGAAGAATTTATGTCCTTATGAAAAAAACGATAAGATTACGTGTTGGTCGTGCGAACAGTCGGGACACTTGTCCGCCTTGTGTCCGAGTTTTCTCAAACCTGTGGTGAAGTCAAATATTTGCAGGTTGAAGACTAGTTCTTCATTGTTGCCTGTGATAGGTATCACAGTTGAAGTAGGTGGCGAATTTCACACCGTAAATTGTCTGCTAGACACTGGTAGTGAACGGTCTTATATGGGTAAAAGATTTTCTGATAGATTTATGAAAGAAGAGTTGTCTTCCTTGCATCGTCGAAAATACGTAATAAAGACCTTTATTGGTAGCCAAGAGAAAGACTTGAATGAAGTAACATTGAAGGTGTCCTTTCCCGATGTTGCGAGAAGTATCAATTTTCTGATGGATGAACAGTTGGATTTGTCCTTCAAAATGAAAGGGTTGGAGGAGGTGATCAGTAATTTGAAGAAAAGCGACGTTAAACTTGCTGCTGATTTCTCCGAATTGAGAAGTGATGTTCTTGAAATATACGGTCTGATAGGGATTGATGTGATTAGATTTCTGGGACCCTTAAGATTAACAAAGATTAAAAATGGTTCTGCTTTTGAGTCCTCGCTAGGTATGATATTATTTGGCGACCCCTCTGATTTTGAACCACATATGGAGATTGGTTTAAATTATAATCAAGTCATCGGTGAACATGCTTCTTGTGATGTGACCCATGTTTACTTTGCTCTAGAACCTAAGTCCAACCATCTGGATCCTTGGAATGGTCTTGATGGAGCTTCCGTGGACAGGGGTATTGAACAAATGTTCAAATTGGAATCATTAGGGATAGTTAATGAAGTTAGTAGTGATTACGACAGAAAGAAAATAGAAGAATTCAGCTCCTCTATTGAATACAGAGATAATAATTACTACATAGGTTTGTCGTGGGACTTAGATAAATTAAAGAAAGTACCCTCTAACCATAGAGTATCGTTAGCTGTCCTAGATAAAGTAGTGGACAGATTATCCTCTCAGAACTTATATTCTGAGTATTGCAAAGTCTTCCTAGACCAGGAATGTGAGGGTGTGATTGAAAGAATCCATCCGACTCCTTCGGAGTTCTACAAGTATACGTGGATACCGCACCGGCCAGTCTTTAAAAATGATGTGCAGTGCACGACTAAGATTAGGCCTGTTTTCAATTGCTCGTTGAGGGTAAATAATAAACCTTCTCTCAACGATTGTGCTTATAGTGGCATAAATCTGTATACTGACATGTTGGAACTTCTGTTCAAGTTTAGAACAGATAATTATGTATTATTGGCTGACATCAGAAAGGCGTTTCTGATGATTAGACTAAAGAATAGCTTTGACAAAAATAGATTCTGTTTCTTTTTAAAAATAAAAGATGAATTAGTGTGTTTTCGATACAAAACTCTGATATTCGGGTTTGTGTCTAGTCCCTTCATCTTAAGTTACGTAGTGAAGCACCACGTTGAGAAGCACTCATCGGGACCTTGTAGAGACATGTTGTTAAAAAACTTTTACGTAGATAATCTAGTGAAAACACATGGGTCTCCTGATGAATTGTTGAAACTCTATACCGAGGCTGTGAATGTCATGGAAAAGGGAAGCTTCTTATTGAAAACGTGCTGTAGTAACAGTAAATTGGTGTCTGCTCGCATTCGAGCAGATAACAATTACTCTTCTCATGGAGTGCCCTGTGAGAAAGTACTGGGATATTGGTATGACCCTGAGTCAGACGAAATTGGTATCTCCAAAGGTGAAGTTAAAAAGTCAGTCTCCACAAAAAGAGATATGCTATCCGTTAGTTCGTCTGTATTCGATCCGTTAGGTTTAGTATTGCCTATAACTATAAAAGGAAAAATTATATTAAGTCAAGTTTGGAAATCAGGAGTGGCATGGGATCAGGTAGTTCCTGATAGCTTGTTGTCTGTTTGGAATAGTTTTCAGGCAAATCTCCGAGATGTTCAAAAAATTGGTTTTGAAAGATGTTCAGTACAAACCAATTCGCCTGTTACCTTGATCGTGTTTTGTGATGCTTCGAATCTTGCTTATGGCATAGTCGAATATATGTATCAGGGAGGAGAGGCCAGGCTATTTTATGCGAAAGCCAAAGTGGCTCCTTCTGTTAAAAGAACTCTTCCTACGTTGGAATTACTAGCTGTATATCTGGGAATTAAGCATCTCCTTATTTTGATTGAAATGTTTCCCAAGCTGTTTGAGGAAATTATCATTGCTGTAGATGCACAGGTAGTGCTATCTTGGTTGTTGTCTGAATCTGTGCACACTAAATGCCAGTTCACTAAAAATCGTTTGAAGGATATAAAATTCATGATGAATGAGATAAGTTGTAAGGGTTATACCTTAAAGTTCAAGTATGTAAGTACTAGTGAAAACCCTGCAGATTTGTTAACTAGAGGCGTTTCCTTTAGTAAGTTTAAAAAGGATAAAAACTTTTGGATTAGAGGTCCAGTATGGTTACAAACAGAAAAGTTGAAGTGGCCTGACTATAAGTTGGATTGCATAAGTGACGAATGCAAGACCTTGGTAACTGCTTATACTGGCTTGAATGGGGATTCTAACTCATGTGTGGTTGAGTTAGAAAGATTCTCTTCTCTCAAAAGGTTGATAAGTACCTTAGAGATTGTGTTTAAATTTATTGCCAAGTTAAGGGGCGATAAGCGTGATGTCAATTTTACATCTGAGGCAAAGTCCTATTTGATTAAGGTTACTCAGAGTGAGTTTTTCGCTGAAGAAATAAGTTTTCTGAAAAGTAAAGTTGAAAGTAATATTCCTTTGTTGGTGAATAAGTTGAACCTAATTTTGGATGACAACAATTTGTTACGTTGTCGGGGACGTATAGAAAACTCTGAATATTTTTCCGAAGAAGTGAAAAGTCCTGTTCTGCTGCCTAAAATGTGTCACCTAACCAGTTTGTTGGTGATGGAGTGTCACATAAAATGCAAGCATTTGGGGATTGCTGCTACGCTTGATAAGGTGCGCAATTCTGGGTTTTGGTTACCCAAGGCCAGGCAGGCCGTCAAGATTGTTCTTGCTAGTTGTATGATATGCAAGAAGTTTAACTCCTTATCTTTTCGTTATCCTAAGATGACAAACCTACCCAAGCATCGAGTTAATCTTATCAGACCTTTCTACCATACGGGGATAGACTTCACGGGTCACCTGTGGGTAGAGGACGGTAGTAAAGTAAAAAAGATGTACATATTGCTATTCACTTGTCTTAGTGTGCGTTCTATACATATGGAGTTGGTTGAAGAAATGAGTACTCAATCGGTAGTATTAGCCTTTTTGAGGTTCTTCAATGTATATGGTGTGCCATCACACATATACTCAGACAATGCTTTATCCTTTGTTGCTGGGTGCGACTTAGTGAAAGAAGTTCTTCTCTCTGATGGATTCAGAGGAGATTTGGAAATGTGTAATGTAAAACACTGCAGGATTCCTTCGTATTCTGCTTGGTTCGGAGCAATATGGGAAAGGTTGATAAAAACTGTCAAGTGTTGTCTATTCAAAACAATTGGTCGCAAGAGGTTGGATTACTTTCAACTGCTAACCATTTTGTCTGACATACAAAGAGCGGTAAATGATAGGCCTTTGAATTATCGTTGTAGCGATGATGCTTCCCTGGAAGTCATCTCTCCTAGTGCCTTTATGCGTTTTTCTCCTGGGAAAACCGTGTTCTTGAACCTTGAAAACGATTCTTGTTTAGAAGTGCCCCCGAATCGAGTGGATTTGATCGAGAGTTTGAAAGGTAGAGAATGCCTTTTGATCAGATTCAAGTCATTGTGGTATGAGCAATATTTACTGAGTCTGAGGGAATTGTCTAAGGATTTGCATCAAGCGGAATTTAGTAACAAAATTAAGGTAGATGATATAGTTCTAGTTAGGAATCTCGTTAAACCTAGGCCCTATTGGAAGCTAGGTAGAGTTGTTAAGCTCACTCAGGGGTCTGACGGAATTGTTCTCTCTGCCTTGATAAAGAAGGGAGAGACATGTAGTGAGCATTCTATTAAGCATTTGTATCCTATGGAGCTATCTATATCTCATTCGTACCAAGTGAGACCTGGGAAAAATAAGGATTCGTGCAGTGATGATGATGGAGCTGAGAATTCTAAACCTAAGAGAGGTAGAAAATGTGTTAAGGATAAGAATCCTGACTATGTTTACTATTAGACTGTAAGTGAGCGATCTTTTTCTTTTCTTTTTTTTGTTCGGGAGAGTGTCAGAAATTTATTTTCTTCTTCTTCTTCTTCTTCTTTTCTTTTCTTCTTCTTCTAAAACCCCCTTTTTTAAGAACTTGTAATGAATGACTGCTGCTGATGGCACGTGTCGGTGTCTGAAGCGTGGGCGTTTGACGCCGGAAGCCGTTGAAATAACCGCGAAATTCAAGTTAGTTGCTGAAACGATCTCGAGGTGGAGAGGTCGGTCGACTCAACTCGGACATGAAGAAGTCCTAAAAACAAGAATGTTAAAACAGGAATATGTAGAGAGCATGCCTGTAAAAAGTCTTCAAAGAAGTTGGAGTTTCAACTAGTGTTCGAGGTTGAATATTTATGTTGGACGGAGAAGTCCACTGAAGTCAAAAAACAGAAACAAGGAAGATATTCATTTGAAAGGCAAATGTGCCTTTGGAAAAGACAAAACGAAGTGTGTTCCGAAAGATGTCTCCAAATGAAGAGTTGACGTGGAAGAGTGCCACTATTCTCAAAAGGAGTCGATCGAAGAAACGATGCGATGTTAATGAAAAAAAATGAACAATCAAAGGAAACAAACAGCGCGAACGAAAAGGACTTTTCTATATTCTTCTGGTATTTTTTTATTTTACTAACAAAATTCTTTCAAGTAAGTTTTCTCTTTTTTCTGACATGTCTTTCCTAGCAAAGTTAATAAGCCTTCGGGCAGCATAATTAGGACTTTATTTATGCAGCCTTTCCGTGTGTCCATCGGAACTTAAATTCAGTCTATGAAGTGAACTTTGAACAATGACTTTCTGCCGAACTCATTTTACCTATTTTCTTTTTCTTCAATAAATTATTTGTTGTTTAAAATAGCTTGTTTTTTTTTTCTTACTGTTTATTTAATTGTCTAGTTATTGCCCGAGGTCCTTACGTGTATCGATTTTGGCCTGTACGTGGTTAAAATTGCGATACCATTGCTTTTCGCACAGTCCCAGCCACAGTTATTTTTCGAGATTTTGGAATTGGAGGAGGGGTTTATGTAAATAGTATTGATCATAGTATAACATATATTATAAGAGTGTGAAGAAATAATGTTTACATAAACGTATATATCGTTGAAAATAAATCGGAAACGTTGCAGTTCCACATCACTTATGGTCGAGCCGCGATTGGTTGAGATGTGACACATAAAAGTCTTAAAGTAAAAATCAATGGCGACTATCTTTAGTCTATGTCATCAGCAAAATGTCATCAGCAAAATGTCATAAGCAATATGTCCAACATTTTGATTCTGTTTCTTCGCTAGGGATGCAATTCAATGGCCGTCACTTATGTTCTTTGTTCAAAGTATTAATATGAATCAATATGTTCTATTTTTGTCAGAAGAGTACTGAGTTTTTCTGGGAATTTAAAACTATGTTTCTTATTCAAAGAGATAGGGGTAAGCGATTTGGAACAAAAATACAATGCTATGTCTTTGTTTGCTATGAATTGTATAACTTCTTGTGAAAATTCGAGTCTAAGTGTTCAGAAAATTGTGAAGAAACGAGGGAGTTTAGTCTAGGTATATATGGGTTAACCTCGCAATCAGAAGTTTGGATTTTAATATTTAATATAATAGACTAGCGGGTTTGCGAGAAAGAAAATGTATTTATTTCGGGAAATAAAAAGAACTGACTGTTCGTGATCCACTTGTCAATAAGAATAGTAGGACAAATTATGAATGATGTAGGTTCGCCATATAGACTACTGTTTTGCGGAAGACGAAGCGCAAAAGCATGAGACGACATAGGGGAAAGGACAGAAAAATTGAAATTGTCGATACAATGTTGTAAAACTTTTGATGCTAAACCTTTGTAAATATTTTATCTTTCTTTTTCTATATAGTAAAAGTGCCCGACTCGCTTTAATATTAACGTATGGAAAATTAATTGTAATGCACAGAAAAGAAAAGACCTTATCTTTAATACTTAATTACTGATAATAATAAAAAAGAATGAAAAAATTATCACATATATAAATTAAATTCTAATTAGCAAATCTTAATACTAACTGATATTAATAAGCATTTAAAATATAATAATATTGTTTGAAAAAATAAAATAACAATAATATCTCGCTTGATTGACTGACTTTTCGTTGAAGGAAACATTATCTCATTTTTTAAATTTTATTAATTTAGTGATTTTTATCTTTAATTTAATTTTGTCTTCTATTTATTATCTATTTGTTTCGTCTTCTTATCGACTTATTTGTCTACTTTTAAATTGATTTATTTTTGTTTCACTTATTTTAAGTGTTGAAAGAGGTTTAAATTGCAAAGTAATAGTGAGTGGGCGTAGTCAGCTAGTTATAAATAAATCCACCACTATAAACCAAGAATAAGAGATAGCGGTTTTCTTTTTTTTCAGCCAAGCCGACTACGTTTTTTTATCAGTAAGAAACACAACATTTACCAACAAGGTTCCAGACGATTTACTATTTAACTGACATAAACCACTCAACAAGTTTAAACTGCTAAAGCAGTCACTCTATTCCTCGGAAGGTGAAGATCTACGAGAGATAGGGTCCAATAGATTTAGCTACATCTAAAACGGTTAACGGATTAACGTTTTTATATTTATAATTCTTAGAGTTTCACACAAATGAAAATCAACGACGTATATTTAAATTCTTTGTCATGAAACACATCATCATCAATGGCTGCAATTATACTTTTAATTTTAATATCGAATACTTTAAGAAGGCTAATGTACAGATCATCGTAGGCAGTTTATTAAAAAAGAAACAATTACTTTCTTCAAGGTTAAATTTTTTAAGCTTTCATCACTATTGAACGACATGATTATGCGGGTTACTGCTCTTACTACTTCTCTAAGGATTAAATAAATCAACCTTAGATTATTGTGATGGTTTCAGTCACTTAACCAGTTTAAGGGTAGAATTTTTGTCAGCCAACCTTATAACCCTTTCCTTCCCTATTGCGCTCTTAAAGGGCTCACCTTTTGGTCAGCCTGTTTGGTGTTTAAGGGATTGAACGCTGTTGGTTGGGCCACTTTCAAACTTTGTTTGTCTTGTAGTGATTCTACATTCCTCTCCCGTGTTGTTGTTGTTGTTGTTGGTGGTGTTGTTGTTGTTGTTGTTGTTGTTGTTAGCTCATTACATAAAGTAGCTTCATGCTTTGTCTGAAGCGACTTGCAAAAAACTGGTTCGTTACATATACTTGACGTACCTTGGATTTTGTTGTTGTTGTTGTTAGCTCATTACATAAAGTAGCTTCATGCTTTGTCTGAAGCGACTTGCAAAAAACTGGTTCGTTACATATACTTGACGTACCTTGGATTTTGTTGTTGTTGTTGTTAGCTCATTACATAAAGTAGCTTCATGCTTTGTCTGAAGCGACTTGCAAAAAACTGGTTGTTACATATACTTGACGTACCTTGGATTTTATAAAAGAAAATTCCGAGTTTAATTTCTTTTGTTAAAGTTTGAGCGTTCAGGTAATATGAATTGATTTTAAAAATTCTAAAATTTTGGAAGTTTTAATTTATTTTTGAATTTTTAGAATATTGATGTGAATGATTTTAAATATTCCAAATATTCTGAAATTATAGCCTATTGTTATATTAAATATGCGTGTTTTATTTAAAACTAGCAGGGCTACCTCGCGTTGTCCAGGGCGATAAAAAAAACAACGTAGTAGAAATTAAATAGTGTGTGTAACAACTTTATCTAAACAACTCAATCCCTCTTCCTCTCTCTATGCGTCTCTCTATCCGTCGTCCCCATTATTTCCCTCCCTCTCCCAACCCTCTTTTTCTCATTTTTCCATCTAATTCTTTTCTTGTTTTAATGTGTTAAAAACTGATAATAATGATATCAATTTCCCGGATGAAGTCAATAGTCTTAAAAGCAGTTTTCATAGGTGACCTAATATTAAGAAGCACTTAAAAAGCGGTTTTTATAGGTGATCTAAACTGCAGAAGCCCCCGAAAAACGTTTTCCATAGACGACTTTAACTGAACAAGCCCTAAAATACATTTTCCATTGGATGGAGGGTAAACTGCATAAGCCCCCGAAAAGCGTTTCCATAGGTGACCGAAACTGCACAAGCCCCCGAAAAGCGTTTTCTATACGTCGGGCTAAGCTGCACAAGGGCATAGATGAGAGTTTTCTATAGAGGGATAAACTGCACAAGCCCCTGAAAAGAATCAGAAGTTTACGGCCGCACATCTGTTGTAAATAAGAATCCAAATTTTACATACGCGTTTCTGTTGTACCAAAGAATCAAAAGTCTACGTACGCGCCGAATAAACAGTTTAGAGACGCGCCTTTATTCTACAAAAGAATTAAAATTTTCGAGACGCGCCTCTGTTTTACAAAATAATTAAAAAAAACTCTAGAGACGCGCCTCTGTTGTACAAACGAATCAATAGTTTAGAGACGCGCCTCTGTTGTACAAAAGAATCAAAAGTTTAGAGATGCGCCTCTGTTTTACAAAAGCACTACAAGTTTAGAGACGCGCCTCTGTTGTACAAAAGAAGCGTGCGTATTGCAGAAGTACCCTGTATATCAATTTCAATCTCTTCCTGCCCCTCCAACTCCTTGTGACGTCATTTCTGAATTAGTTGAAGGAATGGCACGTGTATCAAGGTAAAGCTTAGGAGTGTAGACCTCCTCTTTCCTAGAACTCGTCTCATACCGACAGAATCAAAGACGGTACAGGAATTTCCCCAGAATTAGCGTGTATTAATTTTTAATCCCCCCCATACGCAGACTCCGTTTGATGTCATTTCCGGTTGAATTTTAGAGAATGACTTGCAGGTATTTTTTCGGGAATGACTTGCAGTTTTTTTTTACAAATTACTACATAATATAATTATTATCTATTTAAGTTAATACATAATTAAATTGAAATAAAACTGAAAGTAGCTAAAATAATGGCCCCTCCCCCCACCCGACAAAATCTGCTCCAGAGCCCCCTTAGGTGTGCAGTAGAGATTCGAGAATGCTTCCATTATCTTTCTCGGATAACGTTACATAAGAATACAATTTTAGATTTTATCTAGATTCCTTAACTTTTTTTTTATAGGGAACACACACATACAGACATTGAGTTATATACCTATAAACTAGCAGAGCTACCCGGTGTTGCTCAGGTTAGAGTGTGGGATAGCATTATATGCTACATCGTGATAATGAGAGTTGATTTAACAGCAACCTTAATGCTGACAGCTAGATATTTTACTCACCGAGCTATTCAGATATATGTTAATACTCTTAAACTAACGCTAATAAGTAGATTAATTTCATTGTGTAACATATTTGAAAAATTGTCATTAGCTTCTTTAAGGGGCAGCCAGAGACGCAAAAATACTTCCATTATGTTCACATGCAAATTGTTCATGTTAATACACTTATATTGAAAGTACACGTTGTATGTGTTCGTTTTACGGAACAGACAGAGAGGTGTTCTCTTCATTTGAATCAAAGGGAAAACAGTTTTCAGTGGAGGGGTTGTGCCCCCGGGGACCATCTTAATATTATCAAAATTTTCTAAAATTTTGAGAATAGACATCATTTTTGGTCATTTACCTATGGTTTACATTTCATTTGAATCTAAGGAAAAGTACTTTATAATCGTGCCCCCTTCCCCGGGGACCTCCAGCGTTGAAGTGATATATTTCTTATATAGCCTATGACTTTCACTAAGAGGTCAGTAGTCTACATGCCAATTTTCAAGTAATTCTATCCAGCGGTTTGAATGACTATAAGGAACAAAAATCTAGCGGACACACACATACAGACAAAGTTACAATTTTATATATTTATAGATTAAATTGAAATAAAATGTATTAAAAATGAAATAATTAAAATTTATTCAATAATTTAAATGAAATAAAATGTATTAAATAATGAAATAGTTTAACTAATCGATTTTACATATTTTTAATTTTTTAAAATTAGATAGAAAATACAGGTTGAGAAATAGGAACCGTAAAAACCAAACTAATAACTTAAAACAATAATTATTACTGAAACTAATTTTGATAACTAAAAATATCTACAAAAATTACTTTAACTATTCAGTGTTGTGTATTTACTTTTATTTTTGTTTAGGTTCGTAATATGACTATAGTTTTAAGCATGTTGTTACGAATCTTTTCTTCTAATTAAACATGAAACATACTTTAAAGATGTGTAGAGTTGTCGCCCCTGTGTATGGAAGTAATAGAAAATTATTTTAACCGGAAGTGAGTGCATTACGTTGGATAATTACGACATTATTTAAAAAAAATAGGATTTCCAAATATATTTTTTGGAATAAAATGTTTAAAATTACGATTAGTTTACGCATTTTTGATTTCAATAAATATTTGATTAATAAAAAATAATGTGCCTGTCAGGTATTCGCGTCAAACAGACACACATTAAGTGTTCATATGATTTTTTAAAATATATATCAAAACTATTGAACTGAATAAATGTATTTGTTTTATTACGAGAAAAGTCGTATTGAAAATGTCTAAACAATAAAAAGCGATTATTTGTTAATGAGATTCGAATTTTGAGTGACAATGTTTTCGTTGCAGTTAAACTAATCGTGCACTTTTACAAAAGCATCGTTAATAATAATGACTGCACATGCGACATGTTTGTAAATTTGATTTTGTATTCATAAGAAAATATCTAACGGCAATCTCATTATGTTGGGCATATTAATGTTTTAACAAGAAAGTAATGTTTTTTTTCCTACCAAATGAAGACGAGCTAATCACAGCTGTGCGTGTAAGATTACCTATTTTACCTCGAATTGGATTTGATAGACGTGTATAATTAGAAGTCGGATTCAAGCATAAAAATGCATCATAAACGTAAATATATTCTCATTTTGTGCTGGCTCAATCGTAATGTTAAGACATGCAGGCAATTAATTCAAAGCTTTTTATTCACAACAATTAACATAGCGATGATTAGATTGCAATGCAGTTTTTCACGCATTTATGTATTGTCACGCATTTCATCTCCTCATTGTATGCACGAACAACAGAAACCGCCATTTTTTTATGAATTAGTTTGAAAATCGACATATTACTGATCCATCTCATATATATATATATATATATATATATTCACACATATATATATATATGTATATATGTACATATATATATATATACATATATATATGTATATATGCATATATGTATATAAATGTATATATATATAAATGTATAGATATATATGTATATATATTTGTATATATATATATATATATATGTATATATATGTATATATATATACAGTATCTACAATAAGTGAGTACACCCAACGAATTTCTATGAAGTAAAAAGTAAAACAATCGTTGGGTGTACTCACTTATTGTAGATACTGTATATATATATATATATATATATATATATATATATATATATATATATATATATATATATATAATGAATAATATGGGGAAAACTGTATATAAGATGAAAAAGAAAAAAAGATAAAATAATTTTATATAAAACAAATTTAAAAAAAAAAAACCGTTTTGTATGGTTTCGGAATTTACGAATAAAAAAATTCACGAATAAAAACAAAGTTCTCACATTAGCATAAAAAAAAAACACAAACACTTTGAAGTTCCCAAGGCAGCCTTTCGTCCGACCCTCGTCAGGGGAATCGTCGGTAGAGTGATTAAAATACACGAACAACCATAAACTGGTGTAAAATAAAGTTGCAAGCAAGTTTTTGTGTTTTTTTTTTTATGCTAATGTGAGAACTTTGTTTTTATTCGTGAATTTTTTTATTCGTAAATTCCGAAACCATACAAAACGTTTTTTTTTTAAAAATTTTTTAAAATTTGTTTTATATAAAATTATTTTCTCTTTTTTTCTTTTTCATCTTATATAAAGTTTTCCCCATATTATTCATTATTCATTTTGTAGTGTGGCACCATTTTGTCTCTTCATATATATATATATATATATATATATATATATATATATATATATTGTCATTATGTTGTCATCTGTTTCGGAAACATTTCCGAAACAGATGACAACAGAAGCTGAAGAGAGCCGGATGGCTAAGTCTTTCCGTGCTTGAAACTGACGGTACGAATGTTGTACTAATTTTTCTGTACCAAATTAAATAAATATTATGTTCTTAATTTTTAACTTTAATTCTTAATTAATCGAGCACTTTGATGGAATTTTTCCTGCTATATTACAAAGACGTTATATATATATATATATATATATATTTATATATATATATATATATATATATATATATATATATATATATATATATATATATATATATATATATATATATAGATGAAGATAAAAAATTGCGTCGGACCAAGTGAGATATTTGGAACCCTCTACCTCTTACTTGAAACCCTGTAAAAATTGTTAAAAAACTTTCTCCAATTCTACAAACTTTTGCTATTCTGCTATCTGCACCATAGCGCCCCCTTTTGTCTTTGAAAATGGCTACTCAATACTGCTAATTTTTCCTTCCCGGCAATTTATTTCTTCATCCCCAACCTTTCTAGTTTTATTCTTCATTTTTTCAAAGTTAACTGGAACTAGGTAATATTTATTTATTATAAATACCACATTACCATGGTTTAAGGATTAATGTAACTCCTTGCATCTGAACTTTCGGTGTAATAAAATCTGTATTAATTGTATGTAACTTCATGTAATTTTATGTAATTTTATGCAATTGTTTTATCTTCATCTTTCTTTCTTTAAAATTGATTGCTCTACTCAACGTACTGAGCTTTACTGTATCGTTAATTCTATTATCATTAGTATATATACATATATATATATATATATATATATATATATATATATATATATATATATATATATATATATATATATATATATATATATGGAATAATGATAATATAAAATGTATTTTATATAGTTCAGATTAGTTTATTTATGGATAGATTTCCGATTGAAGGATAAAAAGCTCGATATATAAATAGAAAATAGAGCTTGTAAGAATAAACATATTTTTTCAAAATATTTTTAATTTCATTTCGTATGAATTTCAGAATGAGAAATACCCAAAACGAACGGATTTACTTATATTTCTATAGAAATGTATAGCAAACAGTTGTAATCCATTACTTCAGAGTACAGGTCCCCATCTTCAGAATCTGATATGAAAATGTATTAAACAAACCAGATAAATTGTTGTGAAGTTTCTTCTTAGGAAGCAGAAGTTCAGTATTAAACAAAAAATGAAAAATAAAACCGGTTTTCAGTAAACTATATCAGGAAAATATATTCACAACCATGGAAAACGTTTCAAGAGTTAAAATCCAGAAATATATTGTCAGCTGGTCGGAAATAATAAAAAAGATCGTCAATGTATGCATTTCGACCGTTCAACTTCCTTTTATGAAGATTTTTAATCATCAATGTCGGAGAAAACGACTTGGGATACAATAATTAAAAGAAATTATATTTATCAAAATATATCCAGAAAATGTAGTTATAATAGCAAATAATATTTAAAAATGTAAAAATCTGTATGTATATATCTAGTAGTCAGAAAATAATAAAACAGACCTAACGCTTCCGAGTCGAACCTATCAAAAACTGGTTCAGGATCGATATCAGCACCAAAATAAGTTGTTTTACTTCTAATTTATGCATAAGTAGTAGAAGTAAACACGCGCATCATTTCTAGTTTAGTAGAAGATATTTTACAGTTGATGGAATAAATAGTTGTAGTATTTGTTATCCAACGATTCATGGCTACGCATAGTTGTTTACTAAATGAATTCAGAGTATTCACGGGAAAATATAAAAATTATATACATGATTTAACCGTATAAATATGCAATTGGTAGATTTCCAAACACACAGAGACGTGAACGCACGGGTACACACGCGGATAATTATAAACATATACACTATATAAGCAGAAAGTAATATTCCAGAGTGACAGATATAGCTAGGAAAAGTGACGTCCCCCGTGAACAACAAGCTGAAACTTGAAATTTTAGAGAAATTATATGTACCATCCTTCTTACTTTCTTTTTTTTCACACGCCTATCATAAATTTACGTTGATAAAAAAGTCAAGATGAAAAAGAAAAAAAATGAAAAAAAAATATTTCGATTTTTTCTTTTGATTTTAATAAAAAATATCTGCATCTAACACATGGTTCTCTGAAGGCATTTTGCCTCTTTATTTATGTTTAAAATTCTAAAGATGCTTAAAAAATGAACTTTTCTCAAATTTATACCTACCAGCGACCACGCGCGATTGAAGTTCAATTTCAAAGAGACATTTTCACCGTTAGTTCACTTAACATCGGACGTCACTTCTAGAAGACGAGAAAGGATTATTACGGAAAAAAAAGGTTAATACCTTTTATTTGTCTAAAGCTCTGTTGAGGCTTGTTATATCTAGCGAAATATTAGATGAAAAAGTCAAGATGAAAAAGAAAAAAAGGAAAAAAACGTTTTTATTTTTTATTTTGATTTTAATAAAAAATATCTGCATCTAAAACATGGTTTTTATGAAGACATTTTGCCTCTTTCTTTATGTTTATATATATATATATATATACATAATTATATATATATATGTATGTATATATATGTATATATATATATGATTATTTTTATTTATACACACATGCACATAATCTGCGACACTGCCATGTTGATGTTATCGATCAACAGCCGTTAAAACTTAGATCTAACTAGGGAGAAAGAAAATCTGATTTTTCCCTCAAGTCATATTTGAAAAACAAATCTTTGAGGCAAGCATGCACAAATATCCGTGGCTTAAAACCAACATCAACGACGTAGAAAACTTCGCACTTGTAAACCCCCCGGATATCCGTGCATTAAGTGAAACAAACCTCGAATCTTTAATCTCATCACACCATTTTGACGTGACTTATTACCTTCCACTCTACTGTTAAGAATCTGACAAACATATGCTCGGACTAGAGGTCTATGTTTAGAACATCCTCCCCTTGACTAGAGAACATAGGCTAGAATCAGATGACCAAGCCAACATGTGCTTCACACAACTTTAGTTACTTATATTTCTTATACCGTTAGCCTTCGACTCAGGACTGTACCTTGCTTAAATCTGTCTCTGAAAGCATACACACAGCACTCTTATATGACTCGAGTTCCCAAATACATGTATTTTGAGATTTTAATGAACCCCACAGTGACCGACTGGAATTCTCCAGCCAGACACACGCAGCTGGTAACTCCACGTATTATTTCTCCCTAGAACACTCTCTCTCACAGACTGTAACTTTCCCGACACACCTCCCTAATAGTGTAGACCAGTAAGCCTCGACTTGATCTTGACCTACGTGCTCGAATGCCCATAGCCCGCTTGAGAACGCCGATCACCTTGTAGTAATGATTGATATCATCTTAAAATCTCGTCCCAAAGCTGATGAACCGTTGCTAAAAAAGAACGAGATACTACGAGCAGGCTGATTTTGATATCACATCAACGACGCCCAATGGAGTGAAACTTTTTTAACTTTCTGCTGATCAGTGCGAAAATTAATCAACCGAATGCGTCAAAGCAGGCATTGAAGCATAAGTCTTCATGCGAAAATTCTACAGCAAGGCCCACTTTCCACAATGGTTCACCTCGAGATGTGCAGCTGAGGCAGCAAGCATTCCGAAAATTCGGCAGCCATAAGTCAATTGCGAATAGACAGAAATGTATAGAGTCAAAAGTAATTGTAAGGCAGTGATAGGTGAAGCAAAGAGAAGGTATACAGATATGACTAGAAGACGCGGTCGGTCGCAGAAACTAGGTACTCGAGATTTCTAGAAAATCTGCAATAGTGTGGGGAACAATGGGTAATCAACAATTCCCCCGCTATCAAACTACAATGATGCCGTTTGCACAGCAACTGATAAGGCTGAACTAATTTACAGCGTTTTGCCCTAAACTCCTCTTTGGAATCAGCAGACAATCCCCTCCATAAATTCTCATTGTGGACTGAATCCACACTTGATAACCTGGTCATAAACCCATCTCAGGTCAGGGACATCATAAAAACGTTGACACCTCCAAAACATGTGGGCCTGATTTTATACTTGTAATAGTAATAAAGAAATGCTCTGCTGATCTGGTCCCTGCACACTCTACAACAAATGCCTCCCTGATTTTTTCCCTGATAGCTGGAAAATTGCCTCTATGGTACCAGTCTTAAAGAACTCTAAAGATAGAACGTATCCTCAGAATTATCGCCCCATCAGTTTACTCACTATCTTTGCTAAAAGGCCGTAGCACTTGATATATCAAAAGCCTTCGACAAGGTCTGACATGAAGGGATTCTCATAAAAATTGATTCGTATGGTATTACTAGACAAATATTTAATATAATTAGATCCTTCCTAACCAAAGAAAAACTCCAAGCTCGATGGCCGTTCATCCAAACAACATGAGATAAATGCTGGTGTAACCCAAAGATCGATGCTTGGGGCTTTATTGTTTTGATGCCATTATGTTTGAGATGAGTATATTTTCTGACGACACCATGCTCTACTCTCGTTATATCAGTAAAACAGATGCGCACAGATCCGAGACAATGGCTGAATCCTTAGAAAGTGATCTCCAGTCTGTAGTAGAATGAGGTCATAAATGGATGCTAACCTTTAATTCTGCAAAGACAATGCTTCTTTCCTTCAATGACTACAAGAAACCTCTTCAACCACCGACTGCCATGCCAAATAATACCCTACGTTAGAGTTCAACGTTCAAACTCCTCGGTCTAACATTCACAGGTAACATGAATTGGAACAAATACATGGATAATATTGTCAAATCTGATACAAAAAATCTGGGCTCCATTTACCGTGCTAGTAAACTTCTCACACTTAACATTATCCTATATATCTACAATACCACCATCCGCCCACGCATGAATTGTTGTTGCCACATCTGGGCTGGTGCCTCATCCACTTGTTTCTCTATCTTAGACAAGGTTAAAAAAGTAGTTAATTTAGTAATTCCCTTACTATTCTCCGATACCCAGCCCCTGTCTCATCGCCGCAATGTTGCATCCTTGTGCCTGCTTTGCAAGTACTTAAATGGAATGTGCTCCGATGAACTTGGTGCTCTGGTACCTCCTCGACGTAAATACACTAGAACAACCCAACAATCAGCTAAGTCCCATCCATTTACTGTTGAGGTCCCCAGCTGCCGGAGAGATTTCTACTCCAATAGCTTTTTCCCTCGTAGTGCCAGCCTCTGGAACTTCTCCCCTGCTCCCTGTTTCCCCAACTGTACCGACATGCAGAAATTAAAAAACTAATGTTAACAGACATTTCGCTGCACAGCTCCAAATTTAGGATTACCCTAAAACTTTTACCCTAATTCTCAGCCGCCCCTTACGTCTACAGTGGCGGCCTGCCTCGTTTTAGGTGAACTATGATAACACACACACACATATATATATATATATATATATATATATACACACACACACACACACACATATATATATATATATATATATATATATATATATATATATATATATATATATATATATATTTATTTGAATAAATAATATTTGTAAGAAAAAATCTTTAATGGTGATCATTGGTGTCCTGAAAGGAATTCTTTGGTAAGCCTTCATAAAATCGCATATGTATATATATATATATATATATATATATATATATATATATATATAGCTTTAATATAATACACACGCGCACGCAAACACACACGTACCCTCAAACGTAGCTTAGCAAAACAAAATGCTGGGTGTGATTCTTTCTAGCGCTCATCAGCCATTTCAGGTCTGTAAATAGAAAACATACCGGAAATGAGTAGGTTGGTAACACTGCCAATTTCCTTTTCGTTGCATGCTGGCTTTTACACAGATTTCCATTTTTATTATTTCTTGATAAACAAATACAAACGAAGAACAAAGTTATTAAAGAATAAAAACAAAGATAAAATCAAGGGAGGCGCAAGAGCGCTCTATCCCTTAATAGATTAACGAATTGACTATGCTGGAAATCTTATTTCTTTGATCAATCATAACTCAAAAACCAATCAACCAAATTAGTTAAAACTTTGCACAACATTTTTATTTGATAGGTTCTATAAGTGTGTATCATTAGTCAAGGCAACCCAGAGATCCAGAAAGTTCAATCATGACATCATGTTATCTGTGTATACGTACGTACGTACGTACGTATGTGCCACCCTGTATCTCATCAACTATTTGATGGATTCAGCTGATTTTTGGCAGAGATAGAGGTTCTAGGGTCTAGTTGATGGCATTTTAATTTCAGTTTACCATATACCTTAGTTTTCTAGAAAATTAAAAAAAACCCTGAAAAATGACCAGTATTCATACACTTTATTCTATATCTTATCGACCATTTGATGGATTCATCTGATTTTTGGCAAAGATAGAGGTTCTAGTGTCTAGTTGATGGCATTTTAATTTCAGTTTACCATATACCTTGATTAGTCAAACTACCAACTATATCAGTTATGAGAAGGCATTGTATTGAGGCATAGCCTTTAAAAAAGTAGTGACATTCCATGAAAAATGCCAGTATACTGAAATCATATGCCCTTAATAGGGTTAAGATGAAAATTCATATACGCTAAATGTACAAAAGCGAGGAAATTCCCAAATTGTTACACTTTTATTGTCATTAAGGGTATGCGAGCACAACAGGGCTATGTATTTTACTGGTAGGAATTTTTCTTCAGCGCACCTCACACACTTCATCCACTCATGCATAGAAATTTATACTGTAGTGATGTGATAATGAAATGCTTTGGTTGATATGTAGTCATACCCTTAATGACAATAAAAGTGTAAACATTTGGGAATTTCCTTGCTTTTGTACATTTAGTGTATATTAATTTTCATCTTAACCCTATTAAGGGCATATGATTTCAGTATACTGACATTTTTCATGGAATATAATATAATATTAAAGACAGAGAAACTAATCAAAATAAAGTAGAATATAATATAATATTTAAGACAAAGAAATTAATCAAAATAAAGTAAAATATAATATAATATTTAAGACAAAGAAACTAATCAAAATAAAGTAAAATATAGAGAGTTGTGTGTTAGGTGAGAATAAACCAAAAGAAAGGTTAAGCTGGCATTTAAAATAAAATAAAATGGTTCATCGGAGGTAATTACCAATAAGTTGTGGACTACGAAATAAGTGATTGCCCATCTTTAAAAAATAAAGAATTGAATTTAAAAATAAGGGGTGCCTCTGCAACTTGCTCTGTCAAATGAATATTTTTTCTAAAGAAATATATTTTCTAAGGGTTAAACTGTATCGGACTTGAGTATTACTAAACTCCTAAATTTAATGACAATAGTGATAATTAATAGCAGTAATTAATATTTATAATTATTTAATTTATAAATATTAAATGCTCTTATTATTTTCATGCAATTTAAGAGTTCAGTAACACACCTGTCCCATAAAGTCTACCCCTTAGAAAATATATTTCTATGACGGAACTCGGTCAAGAATTTCAGGCTTTAAAATAATGATTAAAAAACTTACCCTAATCCAATAACAACCCTCGAAATTAGGCTCACGGTTACAATGCTCGTTTTAAAAAAATACTATCTTTTAAGCCTGGAATTCCCGATCAAGTTCTCGTCCATCTTCAAAACCACGCTGGCTTTGCTATATAAACGTGGCACTAACAAATACATAGATAATAAATATCCTAATTAATTACGAATAAAGTGAAAGCCGAGCTGACACAGAACGAGGGGAGATGAAACTGTTTTCTCACGAGTCAGAATAGAGAAGTTGAAGTTGGGATCAGGAGAACAGAGATTGGGATCAAATACAGAAAGCTGATGGGTTAATAGTGAGACGACGTGTTTGTCGCGACCAAAGGAAGCGACGGAACGAGTACGTGACGTCACTGGTTTTTGTCGAGACGAGAGTCTCGGGGGAGTTCGTTCATGGATTTGACGCACGACTGATGTATAAAAAGATGATCTGAACACCTTAAGTTAATTCTCGTATAAGACGAGAATGAGCCAACCATCTCCCCCTTTGCCCAAGTCAGGAATTGTGAGGAATTAGCTAAGTCAGGAACTTTGAGGAATACACGAATTAATTTAGAAAACGGCAATTTCTCTCCCGGACATTACAACAAAGAAGATGATAACACTTCTGAACTTGTCTCAAAATCTGTCTCCTCGCCTTTTCTTTTGTCATATGTAACAAGTTTATTCCCGGAAAACAGATACACCACACTGGATGGTCAGAGAACAAAACCCACGGCACAAACGGTAAAGGACGAAGACGATTAATCGATGAACTATAACGAATGCGCAGAAACAACGAGGAAAGCTAGACGCGGCCACAAAAAGAAACTAAAGGTACATTTCTCTCTTACTATTGAAGAAACGTTTGTACAGCGCAAAGGAAAAATCAGACAAAAAGGTTCCACAGCACAATAGACATCAGAACATTAAAAACATTTAAAAGAAGTTATGGGAGTACATGTATAACCGGGTCTACGTTAAAAGACTAAATAATTGAACTCTCACCACAGACGTTCTAAAAAGCGCAGATTCATACACGAATATGAATGTAAAAAGTACTGTATCACGGTTGGACTCGTAGATGCAAAAAGAGCGTATTGGTAGTTTAAATGCTTAATATTACCTAAGAAAAAAACATTGTAGTAACGTTTCAATCTTTCTACTTTCGAGAACGTAACATGGTGTGTTATAATAACGGTAATTACGTACGAGAAGTGAAATACGCGACAACAGCGTATGTAACCAAGAACACGAAACCGCATAAGTTAAAGAAGAACGCGAAAGGGGCAAGTTAAAAGAAAGACGTAGACACGTCCTCTAAAGTGTGTAAAAAACGATTTACCAACAAGCGATGGACCCGACTATGTAACAGGATTATCGTTTACAAAAATGGATGTTAAGAAATTGTAATTAATAAATAATGTATTTTTTGCTAGAGAGAAATATGTTGAAGGTGTTAAAAAAACTCATCTAGTACAGAAGGGAATTTTGTTGTAAAATTCAGAGGACCTGAACTATTCACAGACTTCCCGGAACTGGTGCTTATCGAAATAAATATTTCTCCAGAGCTCTGACGGAATGGTAACTGGAAAAGAGAAAACCATATTCCGACTCACAAGACTCGAGATGATTTAATCACTACGGTAAATCTTGTCACAAAACGAACTATGGCTTTCATGTTCACGTTAGACTAGATACTAAAAGAGCTAAGAGTCAGTAGATTGAAGATCGCCCGCGAGTATTCAGATAAGCCAAAAGAGTTTTGGCATACCATAATTTGATCAGATTAAACCAAAATTGAATTATTGAACGAAATTCAGTTTGTCATGTGTGTGGGAAAACACGATGTGTCTATACCTGTTGGAAGAGTATCTCCCGTTTAAATTCTTGGTATGATGGTAATTTTGTTCTGATGGTGCTAGAGTATTTCATGTGATATAAAATACTATGTACGAAACGATACATCGCAGTATTTCAGAAGAACATATACCCGCCACTCACCAACATCTAGTTCAATATGTTAATAATATTGTTATTCATCTCCGGATGATGAATAACAATAGCATTAACATATTGATAAACTGGCTCGTGAATGTTCATACAGAACAATATAATGATACCGCAATGGCTTAGACAATCCACATATCTGAACACCATGAAAATGTGTGGCGAAAACTTTAACAAATCAAATTGACATAAGAAATGAGCACTATTATCATCAGAGAACAGGCTTAAAATTCGAGTCGTCGTTTCAAAGTATTAGCAGTAAACTATAATTGTTGTATAATAAATAAGAACTTCACCACGAAAAATTATGTTATGAAAACTTGTTGAATACGAATACTTTTTCCTACTCAATAAGAAGTTTTTCTTGCAAGTTTTTAAATTACTTTTTTAAATTTCTTCTTAATTATAAATGGTAATTAACTGTCAATACCTAATTTTTTGTAATTCAAAGTAATTATATAGATGGAAATGTCATTACAATACACATTTTAGGTATACAAATACTCTTTCTGCCCGACTATATATATATATATATATATATATATATATATATATATACATATTATTATTTTACATAAAATGTAAAAATGAGATATACTCTTTTATGTATCAATTTTCAGTATTTACTATAAGAGTACTCAGTACAGAAGTAGAGCTAGCTAGTAAGTTATGAAAATATATTTATTGCAATTCCGCTACACAGAAACTTCCGCGGGGAATCGTCAGGCTAATATATATATATATATATATATATATATATATATATATATATATATATATATATATATATATATATATATATAATGATAATTTATTTCATTTTGACTACAAAATTGATTTTATTTCACGAGAGCGGTTTGTGTGACTCCCGTTCTTCAGGTCTTAAAATCATAAACCCGGTTCAACTCCCCTGGATTTATACCCTGTGGATCTATACCATACTCGGATTATATATATATATATATATATATATATATATATATATATATATATATATATATATATATATATATAGTATCTGAATAAATTATGTGTTTTAATAGTTCATTACCAATGGTTTCACGCTCTTAGCAAACGTCAGATGGCCAACATAATACGTTATAAATCGCGATTTTATAATTGGCTTAATGACTAGTAAACAAGGAAATAATAATATCACAAGCGAGATCACGTTTTAAGCCGTCTGACGATCGCTAAAAGCGTGAAACTACTCGCAATAGAATATTAAAAACACGTAAACTATTCAAGTAGTAGTTAAATCTCTGAATGAGTAGGCAACACTACCTATATACCAGTGTAAATCTGAAATTTTGAACCGTTATTTAAAGTTATACTTATTAACTAATAATTTATATTTATTTATTAATTAATTTATTTCTTTATTTATCAGAAATTATCATCTACGACTATATATGGTAGTTTGCTTGAAGCATTGCTGGGTATAGTAGTAGTATGTTTTTAAAGGCTGTAGGCAATGCAAATTCCGGGTAAGATGCAAGTTGTAAGGAACAAAAACAATGAATCGAATACGAAATATGACTTACTATTTATTTTTTCCTAAAATCTTACAAAACAGCAAGAGTGTTGTTAGCTGTTTGTGTGGTGCCCGGATGATTACAAAATCATTATTTAATATTTCGGGAAAAGAAACTTCCCTTTGTCAAAAATAATCAATACCAGAAGAATTCCCCGACTATGCAGAGAATCTGACAAAATAAAATGGCTGCCGGAATTTGCATTGCCCACAGCCTTTAAAAACATACTACTAATATGTATATATATGTTAGTATTCCCTCAAATTAGAGTTACGAGAATTGTGTTCTGAATAAAGTCTTGTATTTTAAAAAAAAGTATGGCTTAAAAAAAAACACTGCCTTTAAACAGCTGTAAACAACTATCATACTTTTGTGTATGCTCTTCATTTTTAACTTGATTTGAAAAATGAATTTAATTGTCAGTATATATATATATATATATATATATATATATATATATATATATATATATATATATATATATAGTGTTATCCACAAATACTTTTTCGTCTTTTTAAAACTCAATAGTGTGGCTAGAGGCAGTTAATGTAACTAAGGGTTCGAACATTGATCCTTAGTTACCACCACCCGTAAAAGTCATAAGTCCTAACATTATTAGCCTACTCGCTACAGCGAATATATATATATATATATATATATATATATATATTTAAAAATAACCGACTGTCTGGTTATTTTAGTGTTGATCCCTTCAATTTTCCGGATTAAAATCTTAATCTCGGAAGGAAATTGGCTGATGAAACCGCCCACTTAAAATTAACCCTAACACTTTACGAAAAATCTTATTGGCTTGTACGACTGAAGTCCCTTTCTACGATCATCGCGGCCATATATACATACAAAAAGATGGTGTCGCTATGGGGTCTGCGCTAGGTCCAACATTCGCAAACTTTTACATGTCCAACTTGGAAACTAAAGTGTTTAACATTATTAATAAACCACCAATATATTTAAGATACGTAGATGACATTCTAATACTAACAAATAATATAAACGAGATTAATATATTACAAGACACTTTCAAAAATAATTCCGTTTTGGATTTCACTTATGAACTTAACATCGATAAAAAAACTCCCTTTCTTAGACGTCTTAATAGACACAGATCATAATGAATTTGTAACATCTACATATAAAAAACCTACTAACAAAAACCCCTGTACTCTTAACTTCGTTAGTGAATGCCCCTTTAAATATAAAATAGCCATTATTAAAAACCTACTAACGCGAGCTAAATTAATCTCTTCCTCCCCTACTCTCTTTCAAAATGAACTTAAAAATATAAAACAAACCCTTGTAAATAATGGTTTCCATAATTATATTATAGACCAACAAATTCAACTATTTAAAAATAATGCTAGTAACAGTAATAATAATAACAACAACAATGCATTCATTTCTCCACTCAACAAGACTATCAAACTATTTTATTGTAACCAATTTCACCATAACTATAAAACAGATGAACAGGTCTTAAAAAAATATTATTAATAAAAACGTACTTCCCACCGACCCAAATAAAAAAGTTAAACTAATTATTTACTGCAATAAAACTAAAACTACTAATCTTATTATTACAAATAATTCTTCACCCTCGATTAGAGTCTTGGATAGGACGGGCCTAGTATACGAGTTTAAATGTCCATTGGGAGACTGTGTCTCCGACAACCAACAAAAACACGTATATATTGGCTCGACCACCACGACTCTGTCCAGGAGGTTGACCATGCATCTATCCGATAATAGTGCTATAGCTAGACACCTTACTAATGAACATTCCTGTCCCCGCTCGCAAATCCGAAAACTTCTCGTAGACAATACTAAAATCCTAGAACATAATACTAATACACAAAAACTCCACATACTAGAAGCTTTACTCATTAAAACAAAAAACCTGCTATTAACAAGATTAATTTTAACACTAGTACTAATATACTTAAATGCTTATAATACCTAATAAACATAGTTAAATTTCCCGCCATAATTAATTATAAATCTCACTCCAGGTCTTTACCTGTTTGTCATTATTCCACTGACGATGGACCCAGACGGGTCAGAAAGTACTCTGGACCAACATGTACACTATGGCAGTTTCATCAGCCAATTACCTTCCGAGATTAAGATTTTAATCCGGAAAATTGAAGGGATCAACACTAAAATAACCAGACAAAAATTGTCGGTTATTTTTAATAATACGTGTCTTAAAGAAAAAATGCTGCCTCGATACATATATATATATATATATATATATATATATATATATATAAATATACTATATTTACATATATCTATATCTATATATATATATATAAATATATATATATATAAAGTTTTATGCAATGACGTAAATTTGTACTTTATAAAATTAATGTGGTATACAATTGAATAAAAAATATTGAATATAACATTGCTCTAACCTTACACTATTGAACTACTTTAATTACTTTATGTTATAACATTTATATTTGAATATATAAAAACAATTCTAAATATAAATAAAAATACACACACACATATATATATATATATATATGAATGATTTTTATTCAAACATGTACAAAGTCTGCTACATTATACAGCTCTATATTTTTATTGAGCACTCTTTTATTAGCCCGGTTTAATTTGTATAAATGAAAAGTTTTATACCAAATAGAAAAATAAATAAATACACACACATATATATAAAATGATTTTTTTTGCATTTTTGTAAAAATTTATTTAGACTAATTATTTACATAAAATGACTAAAATATTCTAAAAATGAAACAAAAATGTCGTAGAAATGGACAACGGTGAAGAAAAACGTGCAATTGTCGTAATTGTTATGAATTAAAGAAACTAACACAAGATAATAATAAACACATTACATAAATATTTTTGTAAAACGAAGTTACCTTTTTTGATAATCCTTTAAAACGTAGACATAAAGAGTAGTTGTTACTTTAAACATTGTTTGTAATGTTTTCTGCCAATAAAAACAATACGTAAATAAAGTTATCGTGGTTACTTAGTCTTTCATGCCAATACTAAGTAGGGTATCTTTTGCACAGAATTTCAAATAATTTCTTCGTAATAGCTATAAAGCGGCAGAAGTTCGGTAAATATATGAATTGTCATACCAAGTTACTGTAACAGCACCGTTCAAGTGGCGAGTATGAACTAGTTAACATAAAAATGAAATAAGTATTTCAACTTGATAGACACATTAAACAATTAAAAAAAGATTTAGGTATTTCCATTGTTTGCATGTTTCGATCTGTTATCAACATCCTGGTTGTCATATTACAACATTGTCGTCGATCTACTCTATTTCAAATTGAATCCTAATTATCTAATCGATTGTTCTCATCACGCGTTCCATAAGTTCAGATATCTCATATCGGTTAATTAATTTTATTCATTAGTCTCTTCACCAAGAATCGAACTATACACTCCATGTATACTAGCCTATTTATAATCTAACGTTTGAATCCACTAGTCTATGCTTCTAATAATTAATTTTTATCTAAATAAATAATGCTGATATTGCAATGTATCAAATTTGATCGAAAGTCCTTGACGCTTTTCGTTTTCGACCTTTAGGGCGGGTCATGTGATTATGAAAAACATACAAAATACCTTGTTCGACAAGTGAATATTTAAACAAAATATTAGTGCTAAATACACATGATAACATTTATATAAATGCAAATATATATATATATATATATATATATATATATATATATATATACATATATAAATGTATGCATCACTATATATCTATATATACATCTATAGACATACATACATATATATATATATATATATATATATATATATATGTATACATATACACACGCGCACACGCACCCACACATATATATATATATATATATATATATATATATATATATATATATATATATATATATATATATATATACAGTACTAGGCAAATATACAAAATAAAAACTATATACATACATATATAAATATATGTACATATATATTCACATATACAAATCAATCGATATACATATATATGCAAACATATATATATATATATATACTCTCTCTCTCTCTCTCTCTCTCTCTATATATATATATATATATATATATATTTTTATATATATATATATATTGTTGCAAATACGGAAAGGGATTCAGGCTCGATTCTAATTGAAAAACGTTTCTCTTATTGGATTAACCGAGTTTCATCTCTCTCCACCTGAATGACTGTATGATTCTGCTCAAACATTCGCCAAATTCACAAAATTATAGCTTTGATCTGATAATAAACTTTTTCCAGATTCACCTTTCTGTAGGATTGTATGTATGCAAACATACGACTCTTATACGTTTCTGCGGGACATAAAAATTGATGGTGCAAATATTTATTCTGTATTAGTACATAGCAACAGCGGATATTTCTGGCAGTTTTGTAGTGACATCAGACCCCAACATCTGACACGAAAATTCTACCCCCAAATAACCGTAGACGAGGTTTAAAAATATTACTAACAATATACATTGATAAGAAACAACCTAACCTCAATAGAATAGCTTTTTACATATTAAATATCTTCTATAATTTATTAAAGTAATAGGTAAATAAATAGCAGATTAAATTAAAATGTATTACTTTCACAATTGTAAAAGAAACCTTAATAAAAAACAGATTAATATAAACAATAACTATACAACTACAAAAATAATCTATTAAACTACACGTCATATCCTTTAACATAAACTAAACGAAACTAACAAAGCAAGAAATTAATAAAAGAAAAATACAAATACATAAATGAATAACAGTTACACCTATCATTTTTTCTAGCCCTAACTAAAGACCAAACTAAAAACTTAAATCGCAACAGCAATAAAGCAACAAAAACAAACAAAACACAACTCCTGAAGTCAAAGATCGAAATTACTCGAGATGGACGATAAAAAAAAAACTCTTGGACCCATACTCTACGAATAACCACCAGATACTCGGAAACTAACGCGCAGAGTGTAGATCAACAAATTAACGAACAAAGAAAATTCATGAAATCTTTAACTATATATATATTATTTATCTTCCTCCCACAGCGGTAAGATGTGACACAAGGTCGGGAAAGTGGGATTTGAAAAGCCAGCGCCCGAGAAAGTGAGCACTCTGGCCTACAAAAAATGCCTGGGCAGCCCCGTCGGCATTCCTCGGTAGGGGCGCCTCAGGCAGTAAGCAATAAACTTACTCCTCCCCACAGAGGGGAGGCAAAGCCTGGGAGGGTGGACCTCCTAGAACTGCTCAGGACAAACCCATAAACCGGCGGAAATCAAGCCCCGAAGGCCAAGACGATACCGGTCTATCAGGTGCAGTATCAGTCGAAATAGATACTACACTTTGATCTTGGCCAAAAGGCCAAAGATCTGTAACTATATATATATATATATATATAAAGTATAAAGGTATACTCAAAAAAGAATAAAAAGGAAATACCAGTAGAGTGCTCAATTAAATTAAATTAAGAGCGTAATATTTTTATTTTTAAATACAGATTTTAATCAGACATGGACCAGTGGTTTCTGACAAGAAACGGGTTTAATTCCCGATTTCGCCTTCTTCAGCATAGTCTGAAATAGTAAATGATGCAATTTCTTCAAAAAACACTTATAACCGTTATGAAACGCTATGTACACAGAATTTGAAATGGAGGGCCGGCGAGACGCTTAGATCAATAGCCGTTATGTAAGAGATTCTATATTTAGAAGTGAAGAACGAGAAGGAAGGAAGAAAGAAAGAAAGAAAGAAAAGAGAGAAAGAAAGAAAGAAAGGGGGGGAAAAATAAAATAAAATAAAATTGAATTTATAATAATAAAAAATTAATTAAGAGTAAATAAAATATTATTTTTATATGTAGAACATAATTAAAGGTACGCAACTCTAATTAATTAAATTATCTAAAAAGGGGAGGCAACTATTTATTATTATATAAAATATATATATGTATATATAAATTTCTGATTGTTTCAATTAATAAATATCAATTTAAAGTAAAAATATAAATATAGATAAATATATAAATAAAAAAATCAATACATGAATAAAAAATCAAAAATCAATATATAATTAAAATATCAATATATAAATAAAAAATCAATATATAAATAAAAAATCAATATATAAATAAAAAAATAAAAAAATAAAAAATCAATATATAAATAAAATAAAAAAATCAATATATAAATAAAAAATTCGATATATAAATAAAATCAATATATAAATAAAAAAATAATAATATGTAAATAAGAGAGAGAGAGAGTGAGTGGTAATACAGATTATTTAAAAATTAAAATTACTTTCTTTTTCTACGAATGGTGATCATGTTCTACACAGTAATAGCTCATTCTAAGTAAGTGCCTTCATTGAAATCAAAATCGATAATTTTTTTAGAAATTCAAATAGAAATATAAAACTTAATCGATATGTATATCATGTCTCTGTTGATCGTTGAAGATCTTTTGTTTTTTTTTACTTTTACACCCAAAACTAGGCAGATTGCCACTGAGACGTAAGGGGCTACTGTAATTATGGGGCAGATTTAAAAGAGGACTCCTTAGTGAGGAGATGTGCAGCAATGTATTTGTTAACATTACATATAAAGTTTTGCATGGTGGTAGAGTCGTGGAAACAGGGAGCAAGCAGGACAAGGAAAGAAGCTATTAGAGTAGAAAGTTTTCCGGCATCCGTGATCCTATAAAGGGAGGTTTTAGTCTGCTAGTTGTGCTAGGTTATTCGTGGGTATTTATGTTGAGGGGTTACAAGTGCAGTAAGTTCGTCAAAGTATATTCCGTGGAAGTACTTGCAAAACAAACACAAGAATGCAACATTGCGTCGTTTCGACAGAGTTTGGAGCTTGGTAGATAATGCGAGACCTATTAGGTTAGACACTCTTTGTTTTCAACCCTGTATAAGATGCAGAGACTAGTGTTTGGTGTACTAACCAAGATGTGACAACCACCGCCATGCATGAGCGAATGGTGGCTTTATAGGAATATAAGATACTGGCAGGTTTGAGCCGTTTTCTAGTCAGGTAGAAGGAGCTCATTCTCTTTGCAGCAGACTTGGCAGTCACTTTTTTGTATTTATTCCAATTAATGTTTCCTGTGAATGTTAGGTCAAGGTGTTTGAACGTTGGACTCCCAGCAAGGGTGCTATCAACCATGACAATCTGTGGTTGGAAAGGATTCTTATAATTGTTAAAGAAAATGAGCTTAGTCTTGGTAGCATTAAATGTAACCATTCATTTTTGGCCCTATTCAACTACAGACTGGAAGTCATTGTCGAAGGATTCGGCCATTGCTTTGAAGATGCGTGCGTTCAATTTGCCTATGTAATAGATCTTGGTAGGAAGATATTCTTTTTCAAATAAATGATCTATTTCATCTGTTAGTACATGCTATATTATTTATAGTATTTTTAATTCTTCAGTATAACAGCTATTGAAAAGATAATACATTAATTCGTCAGAATGTATGTCTACACAAAAGAAAATACTTTAATCAAACCAGTTAAACTTGACTTTATTGGTTGAAACGCAGTTAAGAAATAAATGTCATACAAATATTTATTTGTTAAAATCAGACTTTTATTGAAACGGATGACCTAAAGGATCATATAATCTTTCCCAGAACATTTTCTAAACACTAGAATTGTCTTATCATACTCACCATCAGTGACAAGATATAAAATATCAATTCAGTCAGGTGGCGCCAACCGGAAATTCATAAAATAGAAAAATAGAGAAAAACAGTGCGTGTCATAAATAAGTCGGCAGCAGAAGAAGGAACGAATAAAAAACAGCGCGAAAAGAAACAAATGAAAGAGACTACGATAGGACTATAAGATTATTCATATATGTCCATGTCACTGCTGGTTAAACTGACTAAGTGTTCAGGAGAGTTGGATAAACTTACGAGTTTATTGTGGCCTTTCATGAGTAAAAAAAAACATGTTTGATTTTCATAAATTATGCTTGTAGTGTAAATTCGTTAAAATTGGAATTATTTTCTGCGATTACATAACAAGTTAAAAGATAAAACTTCTGAAGTTTTTTTTAATAATCTGTACTGTTGTTAATCACGTATCTCCGTACGTTTACGTTACACAAAATACTCATATCGCCTGATCAACAAATGGAAAATCATCTGGTGTCGCTAATATAAAAAAATCCGAATTTGCCCATTTTAAGATGACGTGTTTCACAATCTAATTCTGTTATCCTGTCGATGTAACCAGTTTTCAAAACGTACTCTTAGCATTCTTTCTTATTTTAATTTCTATAAATAGGCTCCCCCCCCCCGGTCGTCTATTTTTGCTAGTATACAGGATATCCACAATATCTGGGTACATGGTGAAATCACGATTTTATTCTTATTTCAATGTCAATAAATATTATTTTCAACATGACTTCTGGGGTCTTTTGTCGTCCGGAACGGGCTTTGTCAAAGGCACTTAATGTTTCCTTAAAATGTGAGAACAATATCCCGATATACCCAGAGTTTATAGACAACCTTTATATAATGTAAGTGCTAGGTTTGCTTAAAAACTGCCAATTGCGACTTGCGACAATTTCATGTTGACGTACGCACTCTCCAAATAAGGAGATAATACTTGAAATAATGGTCTCATGACAACAGAACCGATATTATAATACTCGAGCCCAAAAAGGAGGATATAATGCCTGGGATGTTTGTATAATGATAACAGAACAGATACTACACTACCCCCGCTCGCTCCCTCAAATAAAAAGACAGCAGGTAATCCCTAGGAGCATGATATCATGATTGCAAAACAGATACTACCTCCTCCTAAAAAAAGGAAGAAGGTAATGCCGAGGGGGATAGTATCATGACGAATGCACATATACTATACTACCTCACGCCAAAGGAAGAGGTAATGCCGGGGAAATTAAGTTTGGCACATGATACATAAGTCTGAAATAGTATGGTACACTGAATTGAGTATTAAAAGATAACACAACAGTATAATTAATAGAAATAATCGTATAATTTCGGTTTCAGACAGACATTTTAAATCTCCATTAGTAATTTTGATGCACACCTAATTGTTACAATTTTAAAGAAATAAAGTTAAAAAGTGATATTCGTTTTATTATTTTACGAATATTTAGCTGACAATTATATAAGACAACAATTTATTTGAAAGACATTTAAATTGTTATGATAAATAAATTCAGTTTAAGACGTTTGTTTCATTTATTTAACAATATTTAACTGACAATTATTTTACGGTAAGAGGAAAGGGAATATTTATTTTAAAAGATTTAAATTGGCACAGAAAATCAATTAAAAGCTTCCGTTATATTTATCAAAAAAATATTTAGCTGACACTTATTCTACAGCTGAGGAAATAATGATTATTGTTTTAAAAATATTTAAATTGTTACAAATGTCAATAAAGAAATACGAGACAACATAGTTTCATTAATTTCAAGAAATTTTAGGTGAAACGCTGATCATTTTTGCGAGAGAAGAAAGGAAGAAATCTTCTCTTGTATTATTAAAACTTACATACATGAATTATTGCAATGAAAATATTATCATTAACGGTAACTTATAAGAATAGATGATGAAAACAAGCGTGGAATTTCCACAGAGTTTTGCTAGTAAAAAATATCATGCAAAGATAACCAGTGAATTTTGTTTGTTCTGAATAGGTTTCTTTTTCCATCTCTCAAAAGTCTGACTTAGTTTTTGAAGAACCTAATAAGATTTTTTCCTCATCCCACGAGTGTATGTACTTTTTCTTTTAAGCTCGAGACAGAGGAAACATTTTTATGTCTTTTGTGTATTGTCCAAATAAAAGCACTACGACTACATCTGCATTTTTTTCTGTATTTGGCTGGCATCGTTATGAAAATCTCCATCGGCCGATTGAAACACTGAATATCGATCAGTCATTCTTAAAGGGCCGTCTACCAGTTTTATACACATTGTTTATACTGATTGTTCTCGCTATTGGACAGCGTTTCTCGGCGCCATTTCTGTTCTAGAAGCACGAACGTGTTCCAAAGATAATAGTATGACTTGAAATTTAGAGTACACAGAAAATGCTTTAGGCATTTCGTACATTTAATGTTAAACTTTAATTTCCTATAATTTAAACTTCTTAACATTAAATAAGATTCGTGTGCCTAACGAATTGTGCCAGAAAGGATAAAATTATCATAAACCACTTTGACTGAAACACAGATCGAGAAAAGATAGATGAGACATGCGCTGGTATATCGGAGCAAATAGAAAATAAATGGCCACATATACACATACACACACACAGACGTTAGAATATTTATAATAGTGATAATATATATATATATATATATATATATATATATATATATATATATATATATATATATATATATATATATATATATATATATATATAGTTTTAAATATAAGCGGAATTTTGTTAATCTCCGTAGGTGTGGTCTCGAGAGCTCTTTCGTCCAACATCTCATCAGGAGAAATCGTTGGAAAAACACAGGATGGAATAAATTAATAGTGAGAAAAAAAAGCAAGTATGGGAAATTTACTGCCGGTGAAAAGATTAACAAAAGTCCGCTTATATTTAAAACTATTTATAAATTTTGTACCTCAAAACATATATATATATATATATATATATATATATATATATATATATATATATATATAAAATATGAGGCTAAAGTATACTTTTAGAGAACTGAACCTATAGTGAAATGGTTTAAGCTCAATATACGAGATAGAGCCATTATAAAGATAATAAATAAAGAGAGATATAGATGTGCGGATGGCGAATCTATTTCATGTTCGATTGTTCAATACAAGGTGTACTTGTTGAAAATATGTTTATTTTTCTTTCCTTAAGCCAGGCTTTTCAAAGATTAAAATCTTATCATCATAGAAATTACATAGATCGATTAATTTAACGTGGAAATAGCCAACATTCAAAATTTCAAAAAAATTAAGAAACAATATAAAGTAATAGAAAGTAACTGTGTGCGTGTAAAAAGGTTATAGAGTCTGTCCAGTTGGTAAATGTCCGTTGACAAAGTGTCCGGTGACGAAAGATTTAAAGATGGAGGAGGGATTTCGTGGAGACTGCGTTAAAAATGTTCAAAATGTGGTAAATCCAATAGAATGATATTCAGTTCAACCGTAGATAAAGAACTTATTAGGATGTAATTTTGAGAATTAGGGTCATTTTAAAATACTTCCGTGAACCGCGAATGAAAAAGGTTTTTAATGAGTTGAGTTTAAAATGTTGTATATATTTCAAGCAGTCAGTTAAAAGTGTAAGTAGTTACTTCGATCGAATCTAAGGAGTGAGAGAGAATTTTCCGGTCGAAGACGAAGCCATTAACAAGTTGAGGATATTCATCAACTGGACGGACTCTATATTTTTATAAGCTTTTTACACACACACTTACTTTCTATTGCTTTATATTGTGTCTTAAATTTTTTAAATTTTGAATTTTTGCGATTTACCTGCCAACTTATCCATCTATGTAATTCCTCTGATGATAAGATTTTAATCTTTGAAAATCATGGCTTAAGGAAAGAAAATAAACATGTTTTTTATCGAGTACACCTTGTATTGAACAATCGAGGATGTTTCCAACTATTAGGACAAGGGCCCACACTCTTAGGTAGCACTAAGAACAGCTTCTCTATAAACAGTTGTATAATATCGTGGTAAGCTCTACGTGCCATGTCGGACATGAAAAGAGACCATACAGTTACCCGCGATGAGCTTTCCCGATACGACAACACCCTATGAATCAAGTCTCGACTAATGGTCTTGTTTTGTAAGCTCACAGCACCCAATTTGTATTCCCCACTCTTTCTTTAAACCAAAATGACAAAACAAAGAAAAAGAAACAAATCTAAACCAGACAGCTACAACGACTCTGACAAACATCTGCACGAGCTAAGAGTTTATGTTCGGAACGCCCTCTCCTTGACTAGAGCACATAGGCTAGAACCAGATGTGACCCAGCCTACATGTGCTTTCGATTAACCTTACAGCACAGTGTTAGCTACTTATGTATTTTATACCGTTCACCTCCAACCCAGGACTGTACCCTGCTTAACTCTGTCTCTGAAAGCATAGATACATCACCCACTTGACTCGAGTTCCCAAATACATGTATTTGGGATTTTAATGTACATTACCGTAACTGGCTGGGATTTTCCAGCTATACAGACGCACTCCCTCTCACAGACTGTCACTTTCCCGACCCGAGTCCCTGATCGTGTAGACCAGCATACATCACTTGTCGACCTGATGTTGACCTAACTGCCCGAGGCTTGTGCGATGAATTCCCATACCCTACTCGGGAACGCCGATCCCATTGTGGTAATGATTGATGGCACCCTAAAATCTCGTCCCAAAGCTGATGAGCCGTTGCTCAAAACAATGACATGCTACGAGCAGTATATATATATATATATATATATATATATATATATATATATATATATATATATATATATATATATATATATATAATTAGTTCACCCAAAACAAAGCAAGTTGCCAGTGTCGACGTAAGGGGCTACTGAGAATTAGGGTGACTGCTTTGATGATCATCCTAAATTGGGGTCTGTGCATAGAGATGCTTATTCACATTTGTCTCAAATTTTTGCATGTCAGTTCGGTTAGGGAAAAGGGAGCAGGGAGGGAGTTCCAAAAGCCGAAGATTCTATCATTAAGTGAAATACACCTACAATCCTCACCTTCTCACACCCTTTTGACGTGACTGGATACCTCCCCTCTTCCGTAAAGACTCTGACAAACATATGCCTTGGATAGCAGTTCATGTACGGAGCATCCTCCCCTTGGCTAGGAAACATAGGCTAGCATCAGATGATCAATCCTACATGTGCTTTAGATTAACCTGGCATAACAGTGTTAGTTACTTATATTTCATATATTGCCTTCCTTCGACCCAGAACTGTACTCTGCTTAACTTTGTCTTTGAAAGCATAGATACAACACTCTCATTTGACCCGAGTTCCAAAATTCATGTATTTGGGGATTTTAATGTACATCACCGTAACTGACTTTGATTTTTCAGCTATACAGACACAGCTGCTAACTCCACGTATAATTTCTACATAGCGTACTTTCTCTCACAGACTGTCAGTTTCCCGACCCGACTCCCTGGTCGTGTGGACCAGCAAGCCTCAATTCTCGGCATATTGTTGACCTTACTGCCCGATTCTTGTGCGACAAATGCTCCTAGCCCGCTCGGGAATGCTGATTACCGTTTGGTAATAATTAATATCATCCTAAAATCTCGTCTCAAAGCTGAAAAGCCGCAGCTTAAAACGACGAAATAATACAAGTGAGCTGATTGGAGATCCATCCGACCTCAAATCAGAGACGCCCCATGGAGATAAACTTTTTCTCTTCGTGCTGATCAGTGCGCAAATGAGGTAACCGAATAGGTGAAAGCAGGAATTGAAGCACATTTACCATGCGAAAATTCTACAGCATACCTCACTATCCACAAAGGATTACCTTAAACTGTGCAGTTAAATTGGTTCAGGGGCAGAAAGCTTTCCGACGATTCAACCGCCATCAGTCAATTACAAATAGACAGAAACTTATAGCGTCAATCATTGTAAGACTGTAAAAGATGAAGCAAAGACAAGGTATACAGAGATGAACAGAAAGCGCGTTTAGTCTCAGTGATTTCTGGAAAATCTCTAATAGTGTGAAGTTGATTATTTAAACATCTTTTATCAGTCCAAAAGGATTTCTCTTTCACTGACCGAGGACATAAAATATAGAGTATAGTGTAGTACACTTTAACGTTGAGTCTATTTTGGGGAAAAAAACCCGTAAAGGGTAAAATTATCTGAAAAATCGGCAAACATGTAAAGCTAGGGCAGAGTAAGAGGCGGACCTGAAAAGTGCGTATCGGCTTATTTCCTATATTACGATATGTTTCATTGGTTCAGATTCGATGAAAACACGTAAGGTCTAGGAAATAAGCTGATAACACTAGCGTATTTACTCATTTAAAAATTGTTTTTCTCTGGATTGGTTATTAAGCTCTTATGTCTTAATTCGGGGGGGGGGGGGCACATTTTATTATTATATAAGTTAGAATTTAATAATGGAAAATTACTTATTCTCTCCCGGTTTCGATATATCGATAAGTATATCGATAGTCAAACTAAACAACTTACAAGTTAAGTACCTTCTCTACAGAACGTGAAAAAGTTTCTATAGGAATGCAGATATCAATTCTTTGGTTGATAGACTATGTATTCCATTGGCCAAATTACTTGTAATGTATAGCGCGTTCCGGATGAAGGACAATTCTCGAAATTTTTCATATAGAGTTATGTTTGACAGATGTAATCAGTTTGAATTCTTATCTATCTGTTAGTTTTTTACCTTTTACCTGCCCTGCGTTCATTTCACTTCAACAGTAGAAATTATAGATTTTATCCATGAGACTATCCGATTTACTCAGGTTTAAAAATTGTTTGTCATTACAAAATTAGTTTTTCAAAATTTAAGAGAATTAACAAAAATCAATAGATAAGATATTAATTTAAAATACTAATTACCTTTATAGTCAACATGGGTGAAAGAGTATAACTGTTTTTGTAACATTTCAACTATTTATTTCAATTAAACGTCATGTATAATATTTCTAAACTAGCGTTAACCCGTGGAAATTCCACCGTGTTTTCTACATTATTCTGTATAATTTACGGTTAATAATAATATTCTTTTTTCAAATAATAAATGTCTTTACAAATAATAAATGTCTTAAGAAAAATGTCTCTTTCTTCCTTAGTAAAAATAATATATTGTTTAAATAAATAAAACGAATATGTCTCTTCTTTATTTATATATTTAAAATTGTAGCAATTTAATTCTTTTTAAAACAATAAATATTCTCTGTTTTCGTACCATAAAAATATTCGTCAGCTAAACATTCTTCAAACTAATAAAATGAATGTCCCTTTTTGAAATGTATTTATTTTAAATTGTACTGGGAAGACATGATTTTATTTTCGAACAATTCATTTCATTATCGGGAAAGTAAATTGTATTACCAAACGAGATAAGATTAATCACCAATTGCTATCTTTGAAAATCCGACGATTCCTTCTATTAAAACATTGGTTGGCGGTTTATAACGTATGTACGAACATGGCATTTATTTAGAATATTATTATGTAGATTCCCAAGTATGCGAAGAAATGACGCCATCACTTTGTTTACAAATAAATATTTTACTAATCTACGAATCATTTCTTAGACTAGATATAACAGTGGAGGAGATTCTTGATCTTCGAAAAACAATCATGCACTGTTTATCTTGTGCAGTTCTAGGAGGTCCACCCTCCCAGGCTTTGCCTCCCCCTTTTTGGGGAGGAGTAAGTTTATTGCTTACTGCCTGAGGCGCCCCTACCGGGGAATACCGATGGGGCTGCCCAGGCAATTTTTAATGGCCAGAGTGCTCACCTTTTCGGGCGCTGGCTTTTCAAGTCCCATTTTCCCGACCCGACCTTGGGTCACATCTTACCTTGTGGGAGTAAGATAAAACTGGCCTTGTGCCTAACCGCCTGGGGAGGAGGTAAATAAAAACTCTGATGCATATAGCACTTACGAAATCGCTATTAATTGTAATATAAAATAATAGTGAGCAATCTACTCTACAACCGTACCATCACCGATGAAGGTGGGTCATCAGCTGGTATAATATCTTGAGCGGTTTACTGAATTCATTATCGATCCGATCTGGCTTTATGAATCAAAGATCTGACTCAACATGATAATATACTTTGTTATCTTTGTTAAACAATAAATATAATGCGACTTTTTAGATTCATATTAGCCAGACTGAAGCCTTCCACCGAGATACTAATTTAATAATGAAATTATCCGTACAATTATTTCCTGGATCGCTGATAACAAACCATGCCTTGTTTAATAGCGGAACGCAAGGTTGATTACTCAGTTTATCGGTACAATTTACTGTTAATTATAATATTTCTCTTGAAATAATAAATATATGTATGGTTTAATAATATCAAGAAAAGATTGACTCTTTATTCTTCCGGAAAAATAATTGTCATTGTTAGATAAACTTTTTTTTCATGAATAAAACAAACATGTCTCTTTATTTATTTATTGAAATTTTTAACAATTTAAACATGTAGAACATTATTTCATACTTTTTTACGTAAAAATAATTGTCAGGTAAATATTTTTTTAAATAAATGAATCAACGTTTTTGTGTGTTTAACGTATTTATTAGAACAATAAAACAGTCTTTTATAGCGATTTAAACGTTGTAAAATGTTACTCTTACATTTTTATTTACTCGATTTCATCTACATTGTCTCTACTTTTAGTATGTCTTACTTCATCTATTAATCTTTGCTTTTTACATCCGTCCCGTAATTAGTATTTATTTCTACCCCTTCCTTGTCTTTTTTTCTTTCTTCGATTAGAAAATAAGTTGTTATTATTTTTATTGCACGAACATACAATAAGAGATTAACTTAAATTTAACTTATAACTTGAAATCATTTAAAAGAATATATATTTATTGTTGTCAAAATACAATAAATTATGATTTTTTAATTTCTTCTAGTAAACAATTTTTACTTATCCGTTCGGTTTCTGTTTAATTCTTAATTAATTTAAATTCATCATTATGCATGTTTATAATAAAGTTAAAGACTTTCTACCTTTCACTAGCTCCCATCCACATGGGAGTGTTGACGGGACCGACCGGGATATATTTGGAAGAAATTGACTTTTAACGGTCCCTTAGACAATGCATAGACTAGACGATTTCATTACAGCAACTATGTCAACACCGTAAGGCCTTTTATCGTATTTTTATCCTAGGGTTAGTGTTAATGAAAAGGTTACTGAAGAGCTTATATCCTTTTTCAGTCATATCAAATATAACCTCCCTTCCAGTGTTTGTGTATAGACACACTTACTCTCTCCTAAACAAAAAAGTTCTCATTCTATGTAATTATAAAATAATACAAACGTTTAAAAATTATTTATAAATTGAATATTTACAGAACACAGAAATTAATATTTATAGCTAAGAAAAATATCGGGTAAACATATTTATATGGAGTTAAAACTGTGAGAATGAGTTTCCTTGGTCTTTCAATTTTTTTCGGACAGCACTAGAGCGCGGGTCGCACTAGCCTTCTATAGAATAGAATACTATATCCTTAGGATATTTTTTAAGAATTATTTTCCCAACGTAAACTAATAATGAATTTACGTTGAAAAAAGTTACTATAATAGTCAATAATTTAATTTCAGTTCATTCGACTTATTAACTAATTCATATTTAATTTTGATTTAACATTCTATTTAATTACTGAAATTAATTACATTTAAAAATAATCTCGTGCAGAGGCTTTTCACGTTGAAATGTAAATAATGAACATTTGTTTTACATGATATCTTTTCGAACATCAGCAAAGTCTATGATTATTTTATTCTTTTAATCGTTTTTATTGAACTTTGTTGAATTGTTCGGCGTTTGTAATAAGTTGTTATTTAAAAAAAGCGATTGTAGAATATCATCTATATTGTTTTTTACAAGTAATTTACTCATATACTAGTCGTTACGTGCAAAATCAATGGCCGATCCTCAAAATGTAAAAACATTTTGACCCTCCCTTCACTTAAAAATTAACAAAAAATCAAGAAATCAACCAATCTTAATGACATTTTCGGTGTTTATTAGTCAACGATCATGTAATATAATGAAATCATTATATTTTAAAAATCTTAACCAAAATGTATTATTTTTTAAACAAAATACACCTTTACTAAAGTTATATTTTTATGTGTTAATAAAAAAACGCATACATTTTTAATTGTTTTTTTAATGAAAATAAAGCTCTGTATATGTTTAAAATCAAAATTAAAAAAAAATATTTCGTATATATTACGAAAAAACCTCTAAATTCCGTGTTAATAAAATCACAATAACTGGAAGAAAAATAATTTCGTGAATTCACGATGTTATCATTGAATCAAGCATTGTTTAATCAATATTTTCACCAAAGTAATAATATAATTGCAAAAAATATCTCATGTGATTTTAATGATAAGAGTTTCTGGGAAAATATAAAATGCGATGTAATTATATTTCCCCTTTTCACATGAACGTGTCATCATTAGCTTAATAATTTTTTATAATCTTGAAAATAAACAAAAAATTGAAAAATTTTAGAATCCAGATCATAATGAAAAAAGAATTACAAAATTCGGATAATTTTTACTACTCTGTAATAAACACGCAAGATTAGCTCACCAACCCCTACTCACTTCCTCAAAACTGTCCTCAAAATTTTATATTCAGAGATTCAACAATTTCGTTAATTTCACAATTCATCGTCAGTTATTTGGAAAGATAAAACGTAAGTTTGTATTTATTTTGTCATTTTCTCATAAATAAATATTATTTAAAAAGTTTAAAACAATTATTTAATAATAAATAAATAGAATTCAAATATGACATTTTCTTTCAAAATTGAATTCTATTTATTTATTAATAAATAATTTTTAAATTTTTAGCTTTATTTTTCAATGAATATTGTCACTGTAGTCATTAACTTTAATTTACTTTTTAAATAAAAATACTCTTTTAGCTTTATCTAAAATGATTTCATGTAATTCATCGTTACGACACATGTAATAAATTTTTACATGTGTCGTAACAATAAATTAGTAATTTAATTTTTTAAGAATTAATGTAATTTAAAATGACATTGATTCTGTAAGAATAAATCGAGTAATATAATTGTTTTAGATTTTAATCAATCATCATGTAAAAATAATTCATAAAATCGACGCATTTCGTAACGTAAAACTTTAAAAAATAACGATTACTGCAGTTCGAGTCTTCCATACTTTGAGATTTTGTAGTCATATTTTCTGTTTATAATTACAACACAACAAAAAGATGTCCGGAACCTAACTTTCAGTTTTTCGTGGGATAATTAAGCATTTTTTAGTAAAGAAAAGAGGTACATTCTTTTGTAATTCACTCTCTTAAGACTTTGATTTAATAAGTATCTTTAAAACGGTTCCAGAAAACTGATATTTATTTTTCCAGAGAAATGATAACATGTTTTATTGAATCTTCAGTTTTAACTGATTTTTTGCTTTTTTCAGCCGTTTTGATAACATTTTTCATTCTATTTTTTTCACACGTAAATATACATTTGTTTGCTATTAGGTATTAACTTAATGCTTTTATCGTTCAATTAAAATCAAAAGTTAAACGAAAACTACATGAGAAAATGAAAAAGACACCTTTAAGAACTATAGCCAATACAAGCGACGGCCATTTTTGCACGTACCTATATACTAGAGATTTCATGTCTATTTATCTTTAATAGTACATACGTCACAATAGTGAACAGATTTCAAAGCCTTCCTCGCCAGCATTTTATTTTTATCTGCTATTAATTCGCACATTTATTTTTAGAATGATTGATGTTATTACAATTTTAAATTTTGTATAACATTTAAATATAGAATGACATATTTCATTTATTTAAAGCTTAAATGAATCTACGATTCTATTACCGAGATATATTTTTCAAGTTTCATTTTTTAAATTTACTGTCATATATATTAGTTTATACGTTATTTGCACTCCTCTCTCAACTTTACATATTTTTTCTAGTGTTTTGAGCACTATTATTATTATTATTATTATTATTATTATTATTATTATTATTATTATTATTATTGGTGTTATTATTATTATTATTATTATTATTATTATTATTATTATTGTTATTATTATTATTGTTATTATTATTATTATTATTATTATTATTGTTATTATTATTATTATTATTATTTTTTTTCTTTTAACTGGGTTTGACTGATATTTTTGCTGGACGTTTTCGCTGCGTTTGACTTTTCATGTCTACCGATTTAGAATCTCTTATCTCATATTTTTTGTTTCTACTCAGTATTTCCTTTGGGTGTCTTTTTTTACTAAGAAGTCTTGATTAGCTGTGTTTTTTATTAACTCCTCTAGAAACATGTGTAAAATTTATTTTGTTACAATATTGTTATTAAATAATAGAATAATACAACCTTGATTTTAATGATAGTTATACTAATTAGAACATATCTCTGTATCCTGGCGATGATAAGACAACTCTAACCCTTACCCAAACAAATCAATGCTTTATTATTTAACGTCTAAGTAAATCTTCAAGCTTATTCTTTGTTTCCAAATACTATAAGAAAACCTACAGAGATTATTTAAAATCTGCAGATTATAAAGGATTCTGAAAATTGATTACCGTCCAATTCGAAATTTCCAGGGAATTATTTTGAGAAGCTTAGCAGTGCAGCACGGTTTTATCTCTGAATCGATTAAAAATAGATTTTCTAAACTTATTCTGAAATATATGGAAAGGAATATCATTTTAGTAAACTTCACATGTGAAGAGGAAAAATGTACCTCGGAAAATAGTTCATATGTTTTGACGCATATGCAGCAGCTATGTTGACAGAATGTTGTTTTCATTCAAGAAAAAATATCCTTTATTATTTGAATTATTTTGACTATGTTTAGTCTTCTAGAAGTTGAAGGTTTTATCCTAACTGTAGAACTAAGAATAAAATAAAAAGAAAGTACGTAATACTTTTCAATTCAAATTTGAAAGAACCATGAAGGGCAAAAAACTATTCATAATCTGCTTCCTGTATCCATATATATAAATATAAAAATCTAATATATATATATATATATATATATATATATATATATATATATATATATATATATATATATAGCAATAGATGAAGTCAAAGAATAAAATAAGGTGCGAATCAAATATTATTACAATTCTATGTTCAGGCAAAGTTCTTTAAAAGACTTTAAAGAACTTTGCCTGAACATTGAATTGTAACAAAATTTGATTCGACCCTTATTTTATTCTTTCATTTTATCTAATGCTATTAATGCTCTATCTAGTATATTGAGCTTTATTTTTATCCGGATGTTCACTAATTAAAGATATTAGTTGCCTCATATCTTATGTTGTATTAACCTTATATATATATATATATATATATATATATATATATATATATATATATATATATATATATATATATATATGTATGTATATATATATATATATATATATATATATATATATATATATATATCGAAACTATATTTAGAATTACAGTATTTGTGTTCACCTTGAAAAGGTACAATGCGTATTTCTCTCGCATTTCAAAGCGCTGGCCGAATAGTTACGAGACAAGTGTTCATAATACTAGGATCCGGTGTTCAGATTATGCGACCGACGAGACAGTTACATAATTCCATACTGACGAGCATGAATAAAAAGGCGAAACATGCATAAATGTCTATGCACATCAAAATATTTATTATTTAATAATAATTATTAACCTTCTATATAGGAACTCTTTCGAGAAATAATAAATTGATGATTCATAGATTTACTACGTTCCAAGGTTCTATCCCTTGGGAGATAGGAACTCTCTGATGAATCACAGTACTTGTGTTTATATTGAAAGGATATACAAGGTGTAATTCTCTCGCATTTAAAACTGTGAACGTTGCGCTTATCGAATAGTTACAAGACAATACATAATACCAGGATCTGGGTTTTAAATTATCCGACCGGCGATGTGTGTGTGTGTGTGCGTGTGTATGAGTGCGTTTGTGTGTGACTCGTACAGGATAACTTGATTAAATAGCCAGTAGTCTAGAACAAGCTATAAGTTTTCTCTAGACGTATTCGCTCGTTTGTCAAGCATTAGGCGGATGCTCTTCTGATGCACATATTCGAATCCTGTACGAATCTTATTTTTCACTTTGTGTTATTCATTCTTTATTTCCAATTCTGCTGACTAAATAAATCTTTTGTTTAGCGATATTACCCATTAAAACATAACCACCAACTAAAAAGTAGCATAATAAATTACACAGTGTCGGAAATTATTTCCAAATACTATATATATATATATATATATATATATATATATATATATATATATATAAGGTTTTATCTATACAAAGGCTTTTTTCGTTTTTTGAACACTCATCAGTATAAATTCAAACAACTGGCCTACCTACCGACAGGTTTGAACTTACCGCCTTGGGTCTTGTAACCCAACGCCGTTAATTCCTCGACTAGACGTGTAAATAGAGTTTTAATACAAATCCGTACCGGTAATTACATTTAAAGTGTTCAACCAATGCGTTTGAAAACTTAAGATGAAATTAATACCTCATCCAACAATAAGATGCTTTTATAGTAGTCCATGTCATCTTAGTCGATGTGGGTGTAACTTTTGTTTTGTTTGACGACCAGACTTGAGGTAATGAACACCGCCAACATATTAGGGCGCTAAAATTAACTTTGACAATATAACGTCAGTTGGAGAAATAACAGCATATAAATATATCACATTCATCACCATTTAACAGATTTTTGTTAGCATTTGTGAACACACATTCGCTTTTATGCATATAGAAGATCATATGAGATTTGATTTGACAAGCATGACTTTAATTGGCGCAACACGATTTGAAATGATGAATTTTGAAATATTTCTTGACAGATTGTAAAATCATGCTTGAAACACCAATTAAATAACAAAGTGAACCATGAAACGTGTGTAGATTATATAAATGATTAACGAAAGTCTTGGAAGCCAAAAATACTTTTGTTTTTCGCAAAATATAGATTACATTAAAATAGAATTTCTATAACTACGTAGATAACCGTTGAGAGAATGATTGATGTAAAATTGCTAATACTTTATTTAAAAATTACTTAATAAGAGAAAGGAAATTTCGTCAGATACACATTATCTTATATATATATATATATATATATATATATATATATATATATATATATATATATATAAGCCCCTTTAAGAAATTACAGTTGAGCACCCTCGGCGATGTTAAAAATAGACTGTCAAAAAGCTCTAATGCAAAGTTCCGAATACGTTCGTCGAACACTCTCGACTAGTCTTCTATCTGTGCCCGCTTCTAGGTACATATAGATCTTTATTTCCCTTAATTACGTGACAGTTTATGTGTGCTGAGTGGATATGGCGACTGCTTGCAGATTCTAGGTTTACTCTGTGAACCAGGTTTGCGCCTCTCGACCATCTGAAATTGCTACTTTCCTGCACTGATGAGAGCAATAAGCTTGAAACGCTAGCGTCTGTAGGTATTAATAATTTAATATTTATTTATCTGTATTATATATATATATATATATATATATATATATATATATATATATATATATATATATATATATTTAGATTTTTCACTTATAAAATAGATCATTCAGTGAAGACCGGGGTTGTTCCAATAAAAACAAGCTCGATGATACTCGATTAGAGAGTACAGAGCATTTATATGTGATTTTATGAAGGCTTACCAAAGCATTCCTTTCAGGACACCAATGATCACCATTAAAGATATTTTTTCTTACAAATATTATTTATTCAAATTAAATGTTTAATTTGAATAAATAATATTTGTAAGAAAAAATATCTTTAATGGTGATCATTGGTGTCCTGAAAGGAATGCTTTGGTAAGCCTTCATAAAATCACACACACACATATATATATATATATATATATATATATATATATTTCCTTATTGTCCAGAAGGGAACTCTATTTTGGAACCATTTATTAATTAATGTGCAAAGTGGAATACACATTCAAATAATCACGTAGTTAGTTTTATCGAATCGTGAACTCGAAGTCTTTAAATATACACTAGCTGTTTTCTTATCAGTCGTCTGTCTTTGTGAGGTTCGTTGACAAATCTTATCGTACGCTATTTTCTTTGATCACGAGAGCCTGCATGTTGTCGAACGATGATTTGGCTCGAGTCGTATACCGGACACAAAGAACAATTCGAAAATAAAATAAATCTCAACACAATTTTAACGTTGCACTCGATCAATTTATATACAGAACGTCGATACAATTTTATGTAATGAAACGCTTCTGAACATTATATGAATTTGACACAGGAAATTCTACTGAGTTCTTTTGTCAGAGAGATAGATTTTCGGCGCACGACGATTTTTTGTAAAATGTAAAAATCTTTATCTTATATGTAAACTCATACAAACTAGAGTATGGTTCCACAGCTATGGGGGTAGTTCATATTTGAGTCTTTTTAATCGTTTCCTAATCAAAGTCGCATTAATTATATTTTGTCGCAACTAAGCCAATTTAGACCTCAACAAGTCAACAATTCCCCATTGATTAATGTGTTAACCTTATTGACTTATTCCATTTTTGGAGCAACACCTTCCTATGCTGTTCGGACAGAGGTTAGTTCCTGCCCACCGTTTCATTGGTCTGTTCTTGCAACCTATCAACCCGACAAATTTAATTGTACATTTCATAACAGCAATAGACACTAAACGTTTTTAAACAAATGATACTTCTGTATTCAGCTCGTTACTCAAATGTCGGTTAGCCCTTAATATTCACACACATTTTATTGATAGCTGCAATTTCTCATATCAAACTTCATAAATTTATTTCCCACCGATATTCCCCCAGATAAAAGTTTGTTTTCTATAATATGCAGTTATAAAACATCCAATTCTACTGTCGGTGACCAAATGTATTATCTCTACTTGCGACTCATGCTATTAAGATTGATGGTCTAAAATCATAAATGACATTTTTGAAAACGTAATTTCTCACTTTCATATTTTAGCATTAAAGCAATATCAAGTTAAGATTTTTATTTCAAGACAACCATCATCGAATGAGATCAACATATTTTGCCAGAATGAAAGATAGAGGTGGAAGTTAAAATCGATAATCATTATTCACCTGGATTTAATAATATATTGTCTGTTGAGTTCTAACTGAAGCTCTCACTATTCATTTATCTATATATTAACACGATAGCGTGTCTGTTCGTGTGTCACGCTTCCGGCAAAAGCTCTGCGCATACGTGCCGCACCTAAATTTTGTAAAAACATTCAAGTAGCCTGCGTTTAGGAATTTTTACATATGTTTCCCACTGGCGCAATGGTTAGCGAGGTAGTATTGTTTTTTACTTCGGCCCGACTGGTTTATAGTTCGATCCCAACCAACCGCTAAGATTTTTATTCTACATTTCGAGGGGAAGGGGAAGAAATAATACATTTTTTTATCACCTGGTTAAAAACTACTTTTTTCTGTTGCTTTAAACTGAAAACTATTTTTTGTTTTTATGTTGGCGTTTATAATGGCATTGTCTATTTAATTACGTTGACTGCTTAAAAAGTAGGGTATCGGCCAGTATTATTATTTTTTTTTTTTTTTGAACGGATGGCATATCAACCATTTTTAGTAGATATGCGCAATGTCCATCGTACACGAGTTACTATTTTAAACAATTATTTCACTCTTATCCAGAAAGGGGGGGCTCATAATAAAGCAAGCGTAACTTACTAACAAATAGAGGGTGCTTTGTTACATTAGGACCCGTATTGAAAACATCATTTCGTGTAATTTACACGGGTTCCGCTAGTATTTTAATTATTATTTTCTCTTTTACTTTAAAGTGCTATTCGTCAAATATTTTTTATTTGTACATAAATGACAAACTAATCTGAGTTAGGCACAATGTGACATCAAGTTTTATACGGAATTCATTCATTAGAATAAAAATTAAATTAATTGAATGATTATAGAATACAGAAAAATAAAATCACATTAAATGAAAATTAAACTAAAAAATATCAACGACCTAATTACTTCTTGAATCTACAATAATACGATATACTTTTCACTCTTTCGTTTCTTATCTGTTTATGTTGTTCTCCTTAACGTAAATATATTTATTTAATTATTATTTTTTTATAATTATTCAATAAATAAAAAATAAAATCGAACTGAAAATTATTTTTATTTTAAAAAATTCTTATTACTTACATTTTGTTTGTTTAAAGCTTAACAGCTTACATTATATTTTACGTCGTTAATTAATGTATTTCATCGGTTATAATTTCTACGCTTATCATATTTTACGAAGTATCGACTAGACAATAATTTTCAGCAAGATTACTATTCATGAAATCACAGAATTGATTAAAACACATAAAATTGGAAAAAAGGGACATCTCGTTTTGGATTGTGGAAGGTTGTTATTGTGACGCCTGGAAATACGCTTATCAGATTTACAATGTTTCCAAATATACGGTCGAGTTTGTATATAAAATAGATCATAGTAGAATGTGGATTTAGTATGTGAGCACGGCATTGTTCAGCATACGATGAAAACTGCAGATTGAAGATGTCTATATAATTGTGACATACGCAGATCGTATTGCATGTAATTTGCACTCATTAATGTCTGCTATGATTACTAATGAGTTTCTTCTTTCGGTTAGATGACATATCTTGATATCAGAATCACACAACACCAAATTGACACAAGCGCCCCACACCAAATAAATCGATTACCCTGTCACATCGTAAACAATAAATATTATGGGTAATGTTGTAGCACTTCAACTAAATTTCTTGCAACTAAATACAAACATCATTTCTTTGACAGAAATAGCATACGTTTACATTAGCATGTCAAGACAACTGACCGAAGACTATTCAGAGTTGTGTGTACATAATGTTATCAATAAGGAGACAATTCTTTCAGCATTAAAGTTTAAACTGCATTTTATATGAACAATCGTCATAAAATATATTTTATCACATTATGCGACCGCTTGCAACGTCACTGCTGCACTGATGAGTGTAGAAAACCACAGACGACGTCGTCTGTAGGTATAACAACACTTTAATATTAAAAATATTAATAGTTAATGTCCCTTTAAGATTTCATAGACTTAATAGTAGAGCACCGTCTAAGATTACAAGATTGTTGTCATTCTACAATTAAGTAAAGTTCAGCTCGAGCGTTTAACACTATCGAAAACCTGGCGCTTGCCCCCGCCTCTCGTCTAGGTGTACATTCATTTAAATTACTGTATGTGGTGATTTCTCGCGGCCGTGTGGGAATGGGCGTTAGACTCGTTAGGCTCGTGATTCTTGGCTGAATCTACGAACTGCGTTTGGGCATATGCGACCACTTGCAACCGCAACTCCTGCACTGATGAGGGTAGAAAACCGGAAACGACGTTGTCTGTAGTATAAAAAAAAACCTTAATATTAAAAAAATATACTTATAGTTTATATATATAACCTCGGGGTGAATACCATCAAAAGAAGAAAAGAAGAAAAAAACCTATAAGACAGTCTCGGTTGACATAGTTGTTCTACAACGAAAGCTTGCAAAAAAAATTAAATAAATGAATTTTTCATTTAAATTGCACGATTGTTTATTTTCAACATATTTCACTTTAAATACATTCTAATGCGTGCTTCAAAAAGGTTGTCAATTTCCTTACACACACACACACACATATATATATATATATATATATATATATATATATATATATATATATATATATAGTCTAAAGAAGCTTTGAGTCATTTTAACAAAAAAAAAAACATGCAAAAAAAATGCAGTTCTAATTCCCAGAGAAACTAACTAAATCCAAAATATTGCAGACTTCGTTGGGAAATTCATAAATAAATAAAAAAAATTAAATTAAAATATATATATATATATATATATATATATATATATATATATATATATATATATATATATATATATATATATATATAAATAAAAAAAGAAGGGGGTTAAGTATCAAACAGTAAAACAAAAACAGGAGACCTTACGCGTCTAATATTAACACGGGGATGATCAGATAGCTGTTTAGTCTTACCAAATCTCTTCACATTCTTTATATATATATATATATATATATATATATATATATATATATATATATATATATATATATACATTTTAGCAAACATTGTTAAGCATAACAGAAGTAATCTGTTTGATTATACAACTTTTTATTTTGCGAATTCACATACGGCGTTATCGGTTGCCTTTTGAAATTCTCGTTTCTTTAGCCTTTTGTTCGTTTGTTTTTGTTGTCACCTGAATACGATTCAAAAAAGAATTGAAAGTGCTATAGATATTTATGTACTCGGAGTGAGGGCAGTAGAGTAGAGGTAAGATTCCTGATTTGCTACTGCTGAAGAGATGTGGTACGAGTAAACAGCTATCTATGGATAAGTATATATATATATATATATATATATATATATATATATATATATATATATATAAATTACACATCAGTGTTATATCATACTGTTTCTTTATACACGTATTTCTGGACAAAATTCACAACATACATGAACAAAATCGAAGTGATGATATGACCTCAGAAATTTATTATTTGATAGCTCTATTGCAATTTATATTAATAATAACTCTTTAAAGAGTTTAATCTTAGCTTTGGAAATTGATTTTCACATACTATATATAATGATTACTTCATCTTTACAGATGTTTTCCATCTCTTCAATTTGTTGCTGTGCAGCCATGCCCACATAGATGACTTTTTACCCAGCTTCAGTCTTGCATGAACGTTTACATATCTTACATAAAAACTTTCCCTTTTGTAAGGGTGCTTGACGTTAGCATTAGCATTTCCGTAGAACTCCTACTCCACTTTTCCAACATTGAGTATTGATGGTAGTAATGGAGTAATACCTGCTTTTCTGCAACTGACACTTCTGGGATTGTAATCCCCTTGCATTTTTAGTTTTGCTCGGTACATATGATGGTAGCTGGGGCCAGCCCCTTCATCTAGGCTTTGTGACTGCCCATGCTTGTCCTCTGACATAACAGTAGGGACATTGTCAGATAAAGAAAAGTTTACACCTTCGGATACGTCTTCCCGCCTGGTGTATAACAAGTTGAGGGCCCTTTTCTATCATGGACGACGGCCTACCAGTTTTGATTTTTTTGTTTTAGTCATTTTTTTTATATATATTCCTCATTGTCCAGGGCTTTTTATTAATTATCAAAAGCTGCCCTCAAGAGAATGGGTGTCCCCACCCGCAACCTTGGAAACTTGTTGAATGGCCTGAGGAGACGGCTCACCGATTTTAATATTTGGTCAGGGTTTACTTCTAAAGAGAAGAAGTATCTTCATGTCTGGTTATCCCGACAAACCTCATGTACAGAGAGACCGAATACACTCGAGGGTAGCATCTGGTAGGTAATTCAAACTCTCCATCATTATTAATTTTCGAATGTCTTGTCAGGCCACTTTTAGATTTCCAGTTTACACGACATATATTACAACTTTGCACTGGAGGTCGTGCTGGTATAGCTTCTTCACAAAACCATTGGTTGTGTGATTTAAGATTGTTTACAAGTCCTGCTTTTTGCTTTTGACAGAAGAAACCTATAACATATAGTGCACTTCAGTTCCTGATGTACATTCTTTCCCCCTGCTTTCTTAAAACAGCATGATCTAAATATCGCACTTTAATATCTTTTCCTGATGTTTTTCCTTGATAGTAGTCAATCTCCCGTTTGTGCTTCCCAGTTATGTCCATCTATATCAAGTAGTTTCAAGTTGTTTTTCAGGGCATCCTTATAACTTTTTTAATTTTTTCCCTCTATCTATTATTCTCGCCATAAAACAGGTGTTTAGAGAGTATTTTGTCTTCCATCCTAACTAGGTGTCTAGTTAAGTGCATCTGATTTTGAATGATTTCTATTTATATACTTGTGCTATTTGATCAATCAAGGACTACAGTGTCAGATTTGTAAGTCTTTCAGTTGATGTTAAGTTTTTACAGAATGCAACTTTGATGCCATGTTTCTAACAGCTTGAGGTGCCTTCTATATGCTGTCCGAGTTTCTGACCCATGTAGTAGAGCAGTAAGAATAGGTGATAGGTCAACATGTCAGCAGAAATTCAGACAACTTATGACCAAAAAGATTCGAAAGCAATGTACAACAAAACCAGACAAGCTTTTGGTCCACAGCCTCTGACAACGAAACCCTTGAAATCTAAAGATTGAATTAGACAGTGAATCAGTGAAGTTCACTCAGATTTTCATGTGATGGTGAACCGCTGAAACATCTTCACAAAACTTGCAGGAAAGCATATCGTCCCATGAATGTCGCAATCGTCAGTTTCTGTAATACTTACGCTTTGCTATAATTAGTAGAGATACCCGGAGTTGCCCAGAAATGTAAGTGTTCCTTATATTTCAGAAGACGAAAAAAAGTAGTAATTTTAAATACTTAAAAGTGAAAAAGTTAAATATTTGATTCCATCCCAACACCGAAAAATTGCATTATTTTATTTAAAATTTTTCACCAATTCTCACAAATAACGCGTTCAAATAAAAAAAAACATGTATAGATATTTCTCAGCAATTCTCACAAACAACACACTCAGTTAAATAATTCATATTAATTGTTCCTCAACTCTAATAAATAATGCGCTTAGATGAAATAATTAAAACATTTTTTTCGGTAATTCTAAAATAAATATCGCGCCTGAATTAAATAACTTACAATAAGAATCAACAAGTCTCACAAATAAGGCGCTAAAATTAAATAATTTATAGTAATTTTTACAAATTCTCATAAAAAATCCGCTAAAATTAAATAATTCATAGTAACTTTTTACTAATTCTTATATATAATGCGCTTGAATCAAATAATAATTACAAGCATTGGATTCATTGTAAACCAACTAAGTCTAGAAAAGTTGTGTTTACACGTTTTGTTATAAATATAATAACATAAAATGTCGTATTTACTGTTTATGAATGTCTTCCGCAAACGTAAACCTGACGCTATTATTGTAAATATTTTTATTACAAAATAAATCCATTGTTAGGTTCCTCATCAAATTCTAATCCAATAAGGTTGTGTTTAGTCTTGGTATTGGGCTTTTGTTTCACTTGTATCCGTTGAGAACAAATTAAATCCGAAAAAGAAAGAAAATGTCTTTATTTGAAAAGAATCACCTTTATTAGATTATACCTGTAATTTCAAGAGACATTTTGATTAAAATAATTTCAACAAATCAATAATTTTTTTAAATTCAATTATTAAAAATAATCGATTTCCATTTAGATATTACATTTTTAGGCATCAAGAGATTCAGTCATTCGATTTTCAAGACTGAAAAATTAATGCTAATTATTTCCATAACTCGGAATACATTTACATTCTAAAGATTTTTGTCGAAAATTAACTTTTGTTTGCACTAAAATCAAAATAATTCCAAATCTGCCGACACGCATATTTGTTTTAAATAATTGCATAAATTAAAATTGGGTTTCTTTCAAAACGCATATAATTATTCATTGAAAATGGGAAAAATATGGTCAAACTTTACGAAGACCATTATTGGCCAACCGTTGTCATTATTAATTCGGATATTTTGTGTCACACAAGATAATCATTTCTTGTTATATGATATTTTCAGAATGTTTAACAATTAAGTCGGAGAAGCCGTCCACTAACAGCATATCATTCCAAAACCGCCAATATGTACTCGTCATGTTGAAAGTTAAACATAAAAGAGCGATATAGTGATACGTAAAGGCAAGTTCATGTTCGTACTACGTTATCACACTTCACCACTTCCTTAAGTAATGGGATCGACCGATTGCCGTAGATGCAATAAATAAAGGTATATTTTAAAAATTTCGTCCGATGTCGCTTTTGTGTAAAACGTGAAAATATAACTAAAATACACTGTCTTGGCCTTCGGGAAGCAGACATTTGTAATACATAGACAAATTAAACAAAAACAATACTGGAAAACAAAAGGGAAAACTCTTCTGGAACAAGAAAATATAAACGGACAAACTCATCCAAGAAAGATGACTGGACAAATTAGTAGGCAACAAGAAAGAAAAACATGTGGTGTTTCAGCAGCGCATAAGGTGAAGCTGTAAAATGACGAAAAACGATGTAAATACATGGATCTTGCCAAGAAACTAACAAAAATATGTAACATGATAAACACTGTTGTAATACCACTTATAGTAGGAGCACCAGGAACAGTTCATAAAAATACTGTGAAAAGACAGCCAGTAATTTGAACTAAAAGAAAACACTATACAAACAATAACACTGGTGGAAACAGCTGAAATATTAAACAAATTATCTAGTACGGAAACCAACTCACACAGCCAAGTGACGTTGACCAAACACATGTTATGTGAAACAGAATAATGCTGCGTAAAAAAAACAAATAAAAGCGCGAACAGAACTAAACGAAACCAAAAGAACTGAAACTACTAGGATAGATCAAGACAAAATACTGCAGTTCTACAAACATCGGTGAGTGTCACACAAAATAGTCGTTAAGGGATTTGGAGGATGGGAAGATCTTGCTTAACCTCCACTGAAATAGCAGGGAGATTACTAGAACACCTAGAAAGCTTAGTGCCACTCAAATTCTAGAAAAAACAACAACGGCGTTTACCAATGAGAATGCATTGCAGACTACCGATGGATATCAATTCCTTTTAAGATAACATATATATATATATATATATATATATATATATATATTCTCCTCTTATGGCTCGAACTCTCTCGTAGAGAAGATAACTGCATCTAAAGCATTAGTCTTCAATAGAGAATACAGTTTTTAGGTAACCGATAGCGTGCGTGTAAACAGCTGTTGCGAAAAACGCAAATGGATTTGCAATGCTCATCGAATGAAACAGAGTGCTAGAGATCTAGGGAGATTTGTTATCACTTGAACTCGAGGGAACGTAAGCTGTGATTTTTCTTATGAGAGATAATTCGTAATGATTCGTGTGAGAACTCCTAGTGAGTAAATAATAAGTTCAATGGATATTGTGCTATTCGGACGTATACTATACAATGCCACACAATAGAGTGTGTAAATATCTCCATCAAGTTAATATCCAGTGCAGCAGCAAGTCCTGGGAACATATACCAGAAAGAACTGTTGAAAATAACTCATACACCATCCACTATGACTATACAATTTTTACAGAGTCATACTTAGAAAGCGAAGCTGTTAAATTTGACATAGTGTTATGCGACAAAGGGAGAGAAAATAGCAACCCTAGTTGAAGTCAGTGTGTATATCTCTAGCTATATAAAGTGAGGTATGTTTATGTTAATATATCGGTATATATATATATGATTCATATATTTCACTTTAAACGTAATAAAGACTCTCAATTTACACGCAACTATAAAACTCAAGGAAAAAAATTATCTTATTACTTTCAGATCAATCACTCAACACACAAAGATAAAAATAACGTTCTACAATAACTAGAAAACACAAACTGTCAACATTTTCACCAACAAATGAAAATACATATATAACGTACAAACAAGATGACATTTATGCGATTCTATTTAATGAATGCAACTAATACGACCTTGATGAACACAGCGCACTTTACGAAAAAAGAATATGTAACCATAATATGAACGGCTATTAAAAGTCCTTTTCTCAGACATGTCAGATGTCAACCACATCATCAATTTCTCTAAGGACGCGTTATGTATATCAATTAACAAAACGTTTCGCTGAATAACGGAATTGAGTATTATTTCCTAGTCTAATCACAGTGTCAACAATGAATAGGTTTTACCACACCTAGTTTCGGTAAAATTCAAATCCAGGACAATAAAATAAATATACCTAAAGATAAACAGTATGTAAATAAACATACTCATTATTTTACATGCTGCCATATATTAATTTATTCTAGATATAAGTGCAGTTTCATTCCATACATAAAAAAATCGAAATTCATTTCATGTACATCTCTAAACCCTCCTATTTTCCTTTTATATTCATGAACGTTTCGTAATTAAGCGCTTCTGTATACCTTTAAATAGAAACACAAGGCCAACACAATACTCGCGACCCGTATATAGCAACTAAAAATGATGGGATACCCTTTACTATTAAATGAAGAGTAATAGATAGAAGACCACCATACTCTCCAGCCATAAGTAAACGTCTTCTGTGTGACGCAGAAAAAATATTACAAATAAGGGCCATTATTGACCCTAATACAAACTGTTTAAGCATTAGGGATGACATTTTTAAAGGATGTGCCCAGAGGAGACAGACACTTCGTATACACGGGACTGACCGGTACACATAACGAACTACCGATAATAACGTCCCCCTGCAAAATACATACCCTCCAAATATCCCTATACAATACCAGATCCACTATTATATTCGCACCTTCTACCCAGAATGTCCTTTTCAAATTACCACCTCCCCATTAATATTTTAACATACCAAAACTTAAAACCAGTAAATTACACCACGAAAATATGAAAATACTTTTTTGTAGTTGTTAAGAGGAAATACCCTCTTTCATGATACTAAAACAGCAAGTTTAAAAGCCTCCTTAATAGGATCAATCCACTGCCTAAATATTATGTTCAACTCTAAATCCGGCTTTATGACCTCCATCATTAATTATTATTTTCATAATTAATTGATACTGCATTATATATCTACATTTCAAATTATACCATTCAATAAAAGTGTTAACTATTGTATACGGAATCAATTAAGGATGTGTAGAGTTATTTCCCTTTGATTGGTTGATCGTTTGGGATTAATCGCTTGCAAGATTTTTAATAATTTTAAATTATTATTTTTAAGTGATAAAACATTTTAAAGTCTTTAAATTTGAATTTTTCAATTTAAATTTTAAATTTTAATTCTGGATTTTTGATTTTTGTAAATGTAATTCTTACCCTCATATTCTTTCTTTAACACATAATTTAGACGAAACCAGTCCAACCCTTCAAAACAAATAACGACCAAAATAAAAAAAAAACCCTGTTAACTGAACATATTTTTTCAAAAATTTTAATTTTTTAATTTTTTAATTCTTAACTTTTATATTTCACCCTCACTCCTTTTTGGACTGTATTAAGCTTTTTAATCTTACATATCTTTCTGTAACACAACATTTAGATGATTCTAATTTAACACTTCAAAGCTAATAACGTACCCAAACGAGGGATACGAGACAATCCATCCAGATGACCAAAAACTTACCCCCGGCTGGGAGGTAAACAACTTCTAAACTTGAAAATTATGGTACTGATGTTGTACTACTTTTTCTACCAAATAATATATATATATATATATATATATATATATATATAAAGAGAGAGAGAGAGAGAGAGAGAGAGAGAGAGAGAAAGTGTTGATACAGTACCTGGCTATGAAAATTTCCATCATTACCATGCTTCGACTGCTTTATAGCTAGTACGAAGCAAAATAGTTTTGAAATTTCATGGAAATAATACACACTTAGTATTTGCACAAGAGAGTAAGTGACTACGACGAATGTATTTACGTATTGTTTTTATTGTCAAAGGGCTTTAGAAAGTATGTTCTTAATCAAAACTAATTCGCTTTGAACTAATACCGAATATCCTTGACGTCTACAGTTTTTTGTGCATTATCAGAACAAGAAGGTCACTTAGATTAAACAAATATCGATCTAATGATTTATTTACATTATTATGTCATGTTTATTTCTGTAAATCTATGAAAGACGCATCTAGTTAAAAATTCTATAGATTCAGTGAGATTCGAACTCAGCTATTTACATCGTACAAACTACCACCTTAGTTATTCGTACTCTGCTTTTTACCTTTTTGTCACCTAATCATATGTTTCTATTTTGCGTAAAAACAGACTACCATACATTTTCAATAGTATATAGATATTTCAATCCACAAATAGCTGTTCTGCCGTATCATAGCTCTTCAGCGTAGTGAGAAACGGATGTCTGCTTACAAACTGTGATTCAATAAAGATCTTCCTAATAAGCAGTTGATAAATGTTACCAGTGCGTTATCAGCCATCTTCAGCTGTTACGGAAATCAATGATGCTTAATATATTCGCATTATCGGCTACCTGTAGTACTTCATTATTTTACGAAATGCTATGCATTTACGTAACGTAGAAGCCAGATTGTTCAAGCTAAATAGAGAGAGGGCACTTACATTCATTCATTAGCAGGTAACTGTTTCGCCCGATCACGGCACGTCAGTGTGGCTACACTTTCTTATACTTAAAACAGAGAGAGATTTTCTCCTGTACGTTAATCGAAAAAGCTTGCCTGACCAAAGACGACATTAAAACATCTGATCAATCTGTAAGATGGCGAACACATTTGTCCTTTTCGGAAAAATAAATTCATGTCCAATCGATCTTAACCTATATATACATTTTATCTCGCTCCATATTTTGGTTTCCACTAGTCAAATTCACCGGAAGAGGAAGAAGAGTTTACTCACTATGAAACTCCTTGCATTCCACCCAGATTCAACGTGTGCAATCGTTAATAAGACACACACCTTCGTATTCACTGTTTCCTCTTTTATTTACTATTCCATTTCGCAAATTATTGAATATCTGACACAATATTTGATTTATAGCTTAAACAAACACCAGTATAAAATGCATTTTAGTCGACACCCATAACATATAAATACAATAATTATCGCTTAAACGACACTTAATCTTAAATCGATGTCATATAAACATTATACTTTACAGTACAAAGCATACGACCACGTACACTACGGTGCACATTTCCAGCGAATGAAAAGAATACGCTGACGCTCATGTCAGCAACGTATATGACACTATATATTATATCTTTGAATGATTATATAGCTCAGACGGCTAGATAAACAAGCGTTCGGAATTTCGATCCTAGATTGAGTTGTGAACATGTTTTCTTTTTTATTTAGACATGAAATCTAATCATCGCTTGATTTTAATATAGCCCATAGTTCTATTAACTATGGAAAATAAACAATTCGAATAAAACTAGTAATATAGTGCTCAGGGATGGAAGTAGAGGTTGATTAGTTCCCTCAACTTTCCTGGACTACGTCAGGACACGGGTCAAGCTATATACATACACAGCGTTTCTCGACTAAATATTAGAACCGTCTTCACATTTGACTAATAAAAATAGCTGTATGGAAAACATAAAAGTATGTAAATGAAAGCCGTTATTACAATTTTTATATTCTCTACTCTCTTCGATTCTTTATTAAAAATTTATTGTTTGATAAAACTTGGATGAGTACGAAAAACTGGACATTTTCAACATTGAAAACGCTTATTGTTCGTCTAAACGTACAAGTCGCTCCGTGTGAAATTGATTTACCGATTGACAAAGAGAGCCACTATATTTTTGTTAATACCAACGCAAGTTTTATTGTAATTACTTTTTAGAACAAATAATTCCTTACCAAAAAACTTTCACTTCCGAACGAAATTCTTCTAAGTGTGTCAAAACGTAAATATATCTTAAAACGTCGCCATTAAAGTTCATACTTATTTGTGTATGCTAGGTTTAACATCCATTTTGTTTCTTTCTGGTTTCTTGCATATGTGGACGAGCATCTTGTGTGTATTAAAATACATTTAATCTTATCTAGTGTAGGCTTTGTTTCGGTTATATTACTGATAAATAAGAGTCATGGGTTAGAAATTGTCGTTTAAGAAAATTTCTAAATCAACATTTCTGGTTCTCGAAACGGGCTTTAATTTATAAACTACACAATTGTCTGTTCTATTTACACTGTCAAACTAGATTGTTTGCATTCTCATTTTATTCAGTCTTCGCATCAAACAATGCCAATAAGAGTCGTTCGTTTCTCGTATATGGTCTATTTGTTCTTCTATTTTTTTCTTTATGACTTCGTCTTTTGAGCACACATTTTCGCAAATAATCAATATTTTATGGATTCATATGAAAAGATTCGTTCTATATTGTTTTCTAATGCGTTTCTCATAAACTGTATACGCGGAGCTCTTGGATATATGTGTGAAAATGAAACATTGAAAATAAAAATCCATCATTTCGGGAAATTCTTTTCATTTAAAACAATTTTTTCAGAATAACTATGTAAACTAGACATCAGAATTACATAAACCAGACTCGGAAGCGCAATTTCTTTAAACAGTGATGCATGATTTGATCCGGAACAAGTTTCAATTACAACACACTGGTTTACCAGAATTCATACTGTATATCTTTTATATATATATATATATATATATATATATATATATATATATATATATATATATATATATATATATATATATATATATATATATATATATATATATATATGAAACAGAAACATAAAGATATTAATTATATCTTAAAAATAGAACTAATTATTAAAAAAATCTGATGCCTAATATACGAAATAGAGCAATTATATACACAATTAAAGGATGAGAATAAAAGTTGTAAAAATACAAAATCTATTACATCTTCAACTGTTGAAAACCAAGGAATTCATTTTTTCTAAAACTTTTCAAAATATTGAATTCTTATTATCAGAGGAATACAGATAGATAGGTTAGTAAAATAATTACCAAAGTCAAAATTAGAAAAGATCAAAAGATAAAATGTTATTAAATGTTAACACAACTTACAGGGTAGGAGTCAAAACCTGTTATATCTTACTTCTACCCTGTAAGTTTTCTTTTTATCACCGGCTCTGTTTGTTTTTTGCCTCTAAGATCCTCTTCATTCTATCCTGTTTTGCATTCGTATCGGTAAAACTGCATATTGGAAGTCTATGGAAGTTTAATTAAAATGGCTTCTGTTGTACAAATGACTTTGTAAACTTTCTAACTTGCAACTTCCAAACAACCGAATTTTTAGCTTTGTTGATCTGATTTATTCATTTCCCTTTGGACTTACGACCTTTGAACCTGCTTCTGCATTTTCCATGACGCCCTTTACGGTGAAGTTTTTTTTTTTATATGCATTCAATTTATCTTATCTGCATTGGACACTCTCAACATTTTTCCTCTTGAAAATTTTCACAAATAACATTTTATCCTTTGATCTTTTAAAATTTTGACTTTCGTAATTTTCTTACCAACATTTCCATCTGTATTCCTCTCGTGATATGAATTCAATTCTTTGAAAAGCCATGTTTTCGGAAAAAACAATCCATCGTTTTGAATAACATAAAATTTAATAGATTTTATTATTTTTACAACTTTTATTCTCATCCTTTAATTCTCTCTCTCTCTCTCTCTCTCTCTCTCTCTCTCTCTCTCTCTATATATATATATATATATATATATATATGTATATATATATATATATATATATATATATATATACACACAAACACACATATATATATTTATATATATATATATATATATATATATACATATATAGTAGTTGTTTTCTATACGCGAATCTAATAAAACGCAAGTGTTTAAAGGATTATGCTCAATAACAGGTAGAGTTGTGTTATATTTTTAAAATTTTAGATGAACATTATTAGCTACACATGTGCATACATGTTTCAGCTGCGACTATATACAAAATGAGCTACTAATAGATTATATGAAGTAATTACACAACTTTTCAAATACTATAGATTACAGATAACATCATATATTAATAAAAAAATGATTTGTGTCTTAGATTTATCCCTTAATCTATCTAGCAATGAATTTGAATTCTTTACTAACCGCACCGGACCCTGTATTACGTACATAGGCACTACCCTAAGTAAATGATAGACTCTATACTACCTAACATTTCTAACAGAGTCTCTAAAATTCCATATAATAGATGAGAACTCTAAATTTGACAATACTGCATTGATTAATTTAGGTTACAATCTGGATTCCACAATAACATAGACTGCTACTTTCGTAGTAACAGAAATGATATGATCAGACTTCAACCGAATATAATAACCCATAATCATGTTGACACACCGCTTCTCGTTAGATTACCAAAGTTAAGCAACGTGTAGCCCGGCCAGCACTGAATGGGTGACCATTTGGGAAGACCAGGTGCTGTATGTGGAGAGGATATGGGCACTACCAGGTTCTATCATGCCCACAGAAAAGGTAGGACAGATAGAGTATCTAACTAACTACCAGAGGACGTCACCGGAGGTTATAAGAAAACAACAACAATAACAATATGGCGAAGGTTAAAAATTCTGAGCGTAAAATAAGCAATAATATGAATAGAATTGATAATAACAGCAATGGACAAAATAAACCATCCCGATAGAGCAATTTAAAAATTGACAATAACAAACAAATAGATACGGGGAATAAAACTAAGAAAAATAGAAGGCGCCAGACCATTTGTGTTCAAATGATATTTAGAAAAAGTGTGCAGACCGACATTAGTAAATGTTTCTTTAAAATTATTGAAAACAACTTTAAAGCCCCATGTAAATACAGTGGATTCTATAACAAAAATACAATTAGACCATTCTTCTTTTAGTATATATATATATGTGTGTGTGTTTGTATGTCTATGTGTGTTTTTGTATGTGTGTGTTTGCGATGAGTGATAGGAAGATTACGAATGTTGTATATAATTATGTATGGACAGACTTAAAGAGAAATTAATAAACTCGGATAATGAACTGAACGTGTAAGTATTTAATTGATTGATTTTTAAATAGATTGCGATTTTATCATAATTTCATTATACAGCGTTACGTTCATTGAAATCTTATCAAATCATCAGTGAAATTAATCAATTCATATAATCAAAATGAATGCCTATACACATACGCTCTGGTATATATATATATATATATATATATATATATATATATATATATATATATATATATATATATATATATATATATATATATATATATATATATATATATATATGTATACATATATATATACATATATATATATATATATATATATATAATTTCAAAGAAGCCCATCATGTTCTAAAACGCTTATAATTATATATATATATATATATATATATATATATATATATATATATATATATATATATATATATATATATAATTATAAGCGTTTTTGAACATCACGGGCTTCTTTGAAATGGTTGGAATTATCAATCATCAAGCTAAATGTTCGATTTATATTTAAATAGGAAATACATTGAATACTCTATTATTTTTTTATTTTCATAATCATTAGATTTATATCGAATTTTGAAGAGAAGTAATAAAACAAACAAAGTAAACACCCGGATGTTACACACACATATACATTTTACAATTGTATATTTTAATATTAGCAGTCAATATTAAATTCTGCATGTAATTAGATGAACATGTATTATTCTATCATGAGGTTATATAATATATTGAATTTATATATTTTACGTAATTACTTCAACAATGCTTAAGAAGTAGTATCCAAATATATCGATGAAAAGTAAGCTACACAGAGACACCCATGTATCATTCCCGCATGCTTCCCGATGATTTCGTGTGGGCATTAAACATGAACACCTCTGTGTATATTCCTTGCCATAGAAATATTTTCATATATATTGTCGAACTCGGGAATCTTTCTGTCGAACTCGGGAATCTTTCTGTCGAACTCGGGAATCTGGACGGAATATCGAACGGAACCATTTATTTAATCCACGGGGGTAGCATGCTCTTGTTCCATCTGCCATGACTAGGAAGAAGTCTTCAGTAATTCGCAATCCGTATCGCCACAATGGGGTAGACGGTAAAGATAAAGATACTGAGGATTGAACCCTCAACCTTCAGATGACTGTCACTTAGAACTGAATTATACTTAGCACTTTCGCCACGGACAATTCAAGTACGAATGTTGGGAGTTTTAAACCTATTCTTGTTTTTGATCTAAATACTTATCACTATAGATCACTACTCATCAATTATTTATAATTATAGGTTCCCATATTGTATTGAATTTTATACTAGGTCTGCTTAGTAAGTCATTGTCGCCTAACATACGTGTTGTTTCTTTAAGTCGTCTTACTCTCCACTGTTCTTTATCTATCATTTTTACTTCATCCCATAAGGGAAGATGGTTTTCCGTTTCCTTCTTTACGCGAAGTTGCCCGGACTGATGAGTATAGGATCACCTGCAACAGAGTAGTAAGAACTAAAGAGTAATGGTTGCATTTATTTTCAAAGGCACGGTGCCTCATCAAGCATGGGTCCCCTTCAAATAAATTAGACCTAACAGATAATACTCTTATTTATCTCAATTATCTATGTCCCAAATTTCATAAAAGTGTGCCTAGTATTTTTAAAATCATATATTTATTTTCAGAGAAGTAGTTCGGCCCATACGCTCATTTTATTAATGGATTAAAAATAACTCATTTGACCCGTTTTCATGTGTACTATCTATATTCGAAATTTCAGAAACAAGATAAAATACATCTTATTAGACTCTATTTCATATCTACAAATTTCATATATATTTGTCCAGCAGTTTTTGCACTCATGTGTACATTATTTACGGCTCCCTGTGCTTTTCTAAAACAGTCAAGCTCATTTGCCTCCCTTTAATGTATACTATCAACGATAAAAATAAATCCAACATAGCTCATCATACTTCCTATTACGTATTCCATGTGAGTTCTAAATTTAATAATAATCTGTTTAGTAGTTTCTGAATCCATTACTAAACTCCTAAGGGAGCTCTGCCCTTTTTGCTACCCTAAAAATAAATAAAACACAACTCATTACACCCCCTAAACATTCTTCCAAATCAATAATTAATCAATAATTAATCAATAATTAATCTATCAAAATATAAACAGTAGAAAATGTTACTCTCTATTTTAATATAATAATGTCCTACAAATAGGAAATATTTGAGTTTTCAAAGGGGAGGGGGTTGCAATTTAAGAATTAAGCATCTCACTCTTAAGTGTTCTTTAGAATTCTTTTTAAAAAATTGAACATTTTAGTAACTTTTCCTAATATCTTTCATGTAAATCGTAATTATTTTAATTTGCAGAACGCGGCACCCGTGATACACTCTCATACCATTTTAAGATACTCAAATAGTTTCGAAATTTAGGAATCATTTGTAGTACTTGTGGCTCTAATTTAATGCAAGTCGGAGTCATTCTAATTTCGAATCAATTCCAAATGCATCTAATTATATGCAAACTATGACTTAAACATTGCGCGTTTCCTGCTGATTACAAATATGCCACTAGTTTCCATATGAGAACAACTGATATCTGAAAACAGATATACATCTTAATAGGCATATGGCATTGAAGGCTAACACAATGAGGTAGACGTTAAATAAGAGACCATGCGATTATATATAGAGAGAGATAGCGAGAGAGAAGAAGTAACATTAATATTATAAGGCGACAAGTGGGATCATAAGTTGTTATTTGTATATAATATTATATTTATACATGTTTTCATACTATTTCAAGAATAGAGTTCTTACTTGGAAAGAAGCATAGAATTATCGCTGGAAGCTTTTCAAATTGACCGGAAGTTGTAGGAATCGGAAGTCGTATTAACAGCCTGGATGACACATGACAAAGCATGTTTAATGCGCAGCTGAATCACAAATGACAGCAATGTGCGATTGTATTTTTCGTAATTTTGTTGTTCATTATTTTGTTTGTTCTTGTTTTGTTGTATTTATTTTGTGTTTATTGGTAACATTTACAATTAACATGATTTGCGGTTTATGTTTCTAACATGATTTAAAGCCTGGTGCTAATTAAATAATTATAACGAACAATGTAACTGTTAGCAATACGAACCTTATTAGACTTTAAATATACTATTTGATTTTGTTATTTCTTAGGTTACCATAATCGATAAACAATTCTAATTCATTATTATTATTTATTTATTTTATTTTGAATTTTATTTAATTGTAATATTTATCTTTAATATCGTGTGTTTTAATTTTAATGTTTTAATTTATTTTTATTTTATGGCAGGAATTATTTGTCTTAACATTTTCTGAAGCTCCCAGTAAAATATATACAACATTCTAGAACATGAATGCAAATATAAAATTCAGCAGACGACACTGTGATAGCAGTAGGTTGCTTCATTGGGAATTCGTCAGAAGAGACATGTTTATACACTACAAATTCTTTAAGATTAAAATAAAATGTATCAAAAACAAATAAAGAAAATAGAAAGACAAGGGTACTCTTACGACACACCTTATACAAGTGCTATAAATAAATGTATAACGTGTATCTACGAAAATTCACTTCAAGTACCAGCGAAAACAAATACACCAACTCACACTTCATCGATTAGATAGCAACCGCGGTTCCCAAAGCCACCCACAAAGGGGACCTTAATATACAATAATTCAAGAACTCTTACTGCAAATAAGGTAGCCCCCCCCCCTTATCGGGCTAGTAAAACCTCTCACATCTGCTAGTATCCGAAATCTCTATAAAGCTTCTATTTGCCCGTGCATGGAGTATGGTAACCACATATGAACTGTGGAATTAAACACTAACTACTTCATCTTGAACAGGATGCAAAAAAAAAAGAAATTCTCACCTAATAGGTCGCGCACCGTATGTCAAGATCCAGTCCTTGTCGTATCACACCTCAACAGAAATACCTCTGACTAACTGGACTAGCAGTTAAATATCACCACTTTACTGTATTAGTCTCAAGATGCAGGAGGATTTTTTAATTTTAAATAGCTTCTTTCCTTTGACCGCTTGCTTTTGGTATTCACTCCCCAATCGTACCAACATGCAAAACATTTAAATGTCATTAAAATTGTTTCCCAATTCCCAGTCCAGGTTTCCCTCTATCACTGTGGCCGCTATCACAATAACACCTTACGCTTCAGTAATCATCTGCCTTCTTTGGTATGAGCAAAAGTAAAAAAAAAAAACACTCAATCTTAACACACATAATTAACACTTACATACACACATAATGATCCATATAATGTTCTCTCCACACCATTTAGTTGCTAGTTTGGTATGACGATATCAGTCGTAACACAGTAATCTTTGAGTCTGCACATAGCCATACAAATCAGTCAATACTGTTGCCCGTTATCCTACCCCAAAGCAATACATATACCCCTCTACTCATAAGAAACTTCTATATAAGAAAAATACACACATTATTTTATAAGGTAATTATTCCGTCGTAGCACTGTTATTATTTAATCTTATTGTTCAGAACTCAGCTATCATGAGAGAACACCGGCTGAAAAACAGGTCGTCATTTCGATTTGTCGAATTTGTTGTAAACACATGCTTTTTCTTTTTTATATTAAGCAATCATCTCTGATTTGGATTCTTATCAATACAATTTTTCTCCTATTTGTTTTTTTTGGTTATTTTTTTATTTTTGTCTCCCGACAAAACACATAATTACAGCATGCATAATTTTCAAATTCCATACATTTTTGTTTACTTTTCCGATTATTTTCTTACGTTAGTTTTGTATAATCTTCTTTCATGCCTGCCAAGCATAATCATCAAATAATTAAATCATTCAAGGTTGGGGCCAATAATGTGTTGAGTTACTCCACTTTCGTAAGACACGGGCTCGCTAGTAATAAATAAAACATAAATTACTAGTATAAGCAACAAATAACGTAACGAATAATGGAAATTATATGTCCGTAGCTAAACCATTGTCATGACTTAACTTACAATTCCTTGAAACTTTTAAACTCTTATTTCAGATGATTTTAATTTTACATTGTTAATAATTAGGAAATACTACCTATATCATTTACAGCGTCATTTTATGTACTTAACCGACAACTCTTCAATTTATATATAAAACAAAATCTTGATGTATACTATGTAGGGTATAGCTAATAAACACATTGATTATGTAAAACTCATTCTAATAAATACATTATTAGGGGGTATTGATTTCTAATCGTATGTTTTTATTTAAATACACAATATAGATAATTTCATAAATAGATCTGAAAAGCAATAAATAAAAAAGATGAATACGTCTATTTGTATAATTTATTTATTAACATAAAGTAAGAACACATTTTTCAGTGAAATAAAATCCGCGTGTATTCCAAGATAATCTATGTGTTTTATGAGTTTAGCGGTGAAATTATATTATTACGCTTTCTACTTAAGAATTGGAAATAGTCGTAATTTAACGTTTCGTTTTCGCTGGCTCTTTCTATTTCTCTTGGTAAGTTTTACTTATTTGAAATTTATAATTATTTGTTTTAATCAAAATTAAATATGTTCTCAATATTTATTTACATAAACACTTTTACATTCACCGAAATTATCGAACGAAACAAAAAAAGAGTATATACCAATAATAAACGATCATTTACTTCGCTGATATATGGTTAGCTTAATATTATATTAAGTACAACATTGACTAAGTCTTTGTTGAAAAAATTATAAAAAGATTCCCCCGGGGAAAAAGTTATTAACGGCTGTCTGATTTGTATCAAACAACATTTCCATGCCTTCTTTGTTTTACTTTTCTTTTTCTTCTGTGTAGAATATAATCACAAATAGGGTTTTCTATGAAGGGAGTTAACTTGTACGGACAGAGTAATTCAAGTTATGATTCATGAGAAGTAACACCAACATTGTTACACGAGGTAACCTTAAGCCGTCGAAAAGATTAGTCTGCGAGCTGTCACATGCTTTCGCTATTGCCGGCACAGGCAGAATGTAATATTAAATATGATAAAATCTATGTAATTTTATACAAATATCCTCGAGTTGTATCATCGACCACGTAGATACAACAACGAAAGTAAATCCCAATCAACAAGTATATTCACCAGTGAAGAACGATCGAAGATGGGTTTCAGAAAAGATTGGTAACGGGTACCGTCTTTGTTGATCTGTCTGCCGCATATGACAATGTAAACCACCGCCTCCTCCTGAAAAAGACTTTGAAGCTGACAAAAGACCTGCCGTTCACAGACCTAATCGGAGCCGTCTTAAAAAACAGTCGCTTTTAAATAACAAACAAAAGCACTGCGCCAACAAAAGAATTTGGCGGAGGACCATGCGATGCAACAGTACCTGGTCTTCCCCCTACTGCCCAACCGGTGCATCTTGAAAGATCATCCAGACTACAACACTATTGCCAAGGACTGCATAAAAAGTGGGAAACTTTCATATGACCACATGCGTCAAAGACACGCAAAGAAGAAGAAATGAAGAAAGTCTAAAATCGCATAAGCAACAGTATAAGTTACCCCCAAAATAACCCCATCACTTAACACAATTACTAAATTGTTGCCTGGTAAAGAACTACAGACTAAAAGCTGAACAATGCTTGCGAACTCGAAAAGCAAACAAATAATAGTTTTCACTACAGATGTGGTGCCTATACAGAAAAATGGATCATCTTTTATCAGATTGCCTGATATTAGCATCGGCCAAATATGAGATTTGGCACGATAGCGTGGGCCGTTATGTGCATAGGAAAATCTGCAATTATTATGGGAAATAAATAAACTGCAATACATTAGTATGCACATCACTAGGCACAGTTACAAACATTGGATATATAATCATTTTGTTCAGACAGAGACAGAACAATTACATCTAATCGCCCAGACCTAGAGATCAAAGACCATATAAAGAGAATGTGATTACTTTCGGACATGGCAGTTCCTGCAGACTGTAATTTAGCGTTGAAATAGACATTTTAAGAATGTGGCACATGGAAACATAACTAATCGGGGAAGGTTCAAATAAGCTAATTGTAAATTTCATTCATTGTTCTTAAGGAAATACAAGATCTTACAATCTTGGAAAATGCTCGATAAAAAGACTTTGTCCATGTAAAATGCGGATACGTTTGTGTATATGTGTGTGTGTAGAATTGTGCAATCGAAATATGATGACGACATTTCCGACCATAGTTCTCTGGTAGATACCCATACAAAAATGAATTGACAGCAGAAGCCAAATGAAATCTCTTACTAATGGAGATTTTGTATCTGTCTACACTATTAATTCTATTAATTCTACTATTGCACTATCTATTAATGCTCAGTTCAGTTTACTATACTATTTCAGACGAATATACTATCTTTCAATGCTCAATTAAGTAGTGTAGTATCAGTTCTGTTATTATGAGACCATCCTACTAGGCATTACCTTATCCCTAGTTAGAGGACAGTGTAGTATATGTTCGTTCAAAATTATATGACCCTACAACGCATTATCGTATCCTATTTATTTAGGGGGATAGTGTAGTATTTGTTTACATTCTTCTCTTTTGAGAGGTAGTGATGTACTAAAACAACAACAACAACAACAATAATAATAATAATAATAATAATAATAGTGTTGCATATGGTTACACTGTTAAATTATGAAGGGGCCCTATAATTTGAGGAACGCTTAAGTTAGCTAGTATGAATTGCGACCTAGGTGGAATCCACGAATTAAGGGTAGGTTCATGTGACCCGGTGTTTTGTTGGGGGATTCAAAAGGTTCGGGTTTAACAGTCAAACATAAAGCGATATTTAGACAGTTGTGTGAGTGGTTGACACGAGACAAGGGGACTGACGCTACTTGTGCTTTTGGTCGAGACGCAAGTTTTTAGACCAGTCGGTCATGGAAGCTGATGCAAACCAGACAGGCAATTATGTATGTTACCTAAAGATGAGTTCGCTATGGAAGCCGAGGCGAGAAGCTATATGTGACTGAGAGTCTCCGATGGAACCCCAAAGTGGGCGGACGTTTGAAAAGATGAGCTGAAGCGTAAGCCTAGGTCCCGAATGAGACCCGAATAGCTGGTTTGACCTGCGTCTGTCATCATCCAGCTAGAATGATTGAGCTAGAGTGATTAGAAATAGCGACAAGACGAGTGTGAATGGGAATAAGAGACGATATGAAGAAATACAACCATTTTTGCGTGACTTTCTCTCAAGATCCGATTTCCGAGTTTATTCTCTTTGTATGTAGACGAAGTTTATCCCAGGAACAGGTACACCACATTGAACAATCACGGCCGGATGGAGATGTATGATAAACCCACGACACAACCGACCAGCGAGGAAGGAGACGAGGACAATTGTAAGGTAACATTTTGTATAACATGTACGAACCAATTGCATTTGAAAAGTGCCTAAACCCGTTGAGAAAATATAGGAAGTCGGAACATCGTTAAAACAGCAGCCTCGGCTGGTACATCCACAACTGGTCAGAGAAGACCAACGGTTATTGTAAGCGAAAAATCAATGATAAAGGGCTGTCGCGAAAACGCAAATTGATTTATAATGGTTATTGAAAGAGGTTGAGAATGTTTAAAACTGCCAGAGACTTGTTGTCACCCAGACTCCAGAGAACACACCTTTATATGTTCCAATGAGCAATCACTGATAATACGTTGCGTGAAAACTCCTAGTGAGTAAATAATAATAATAATAATAATAATACTAATACTACTACTACTACTACTACTACTACTACTACTAATAATAATAATGAATTAAGTGTATACTCTGTGGACAAAGAGATGAACTAATAAATCAAACCATAAGCGAATGCAGCAAGCTAGCGAAAAATGAAATAAAATAAAGGTGGCTGAGTTGGGAAGGTAGTTCACTAATAACTGTGCAAACGACTGCACTTTGCACATGCAGACAAAGCCGACAAATTCTAAACCGGGGCTAATGTCCGGCTATTGAAATAAACAGACAAACTCATCCAAGACAACATTTCTGGAACTGTTTAATAATCAGCAAGAAACAAAAAAACTCTGCCAAATTGTAGATTTCGCCGTCCCAGCAGTTTACAGGGTAACGTTTTAGAAGACAGAAAAACTGGATAAATGTATGGAACATGCAACAGAACTGAATGGAATATTAAACATGAACGCTTTCGATTCTTCGTTGACTCACCCTGAAACATGTGAAACCTATGGAACATTTATCATTCTTTTTGATTTTAATACAAAAAATACCATCAGAAAAATTGAAAAATAAAAAAGGTATACTTATACAGACGAATTCTGTTATTTTTTTAACAATGTTTGCATAAATGATAAAATGCTGTCTAAATACACACACACTATATATATATATATATATATATATATATATATATATATATATATATATATATATATATATGAATGATAATTAGCCAGTCTGTTTAACATTATAACATTATAACTAGGAAACAATAACATTCGCAGGTGATATAAAAAGATAACCCTAGGATTAATGTTTTATTTGTTTCCTTTATTAAAACTATCAACTCGAATGTGTTTATACTCAGATGATTAACGAGTGAATCATTTATTATCTTATCATTAATAATCGAATCATTCACCTTGTTTTAATTACACAGTTATATTAACAAATGTTAATATATTTTTGGAGACGAAATTTTATTTTCCTGACGTGCACAAATTTAGAAAAACGATGTTTGCATTAGTTATTGTCTTTTATTTTTACACAAGTTAAATGTTAACACGTTTTGGTGTTTTAGAAGCATCTAGTCGTTAGGCATCTTGAAATCTTTATCAATTATTATTTTTAAATGCAATACAATAAATCAGAAGTTAATAGTTATTAATATATTTTGCGATGATATTTCGAGATGAATAACTTCATCTAATATAAATAAGCACAGTAGGCTTTGTTTTTCCTTCTTTGTTTTCTCTTCTTTCTAAATAGCACGTTATGTGGCGGCATTGTCCGCATTCGAAAGTTGAATTGATTCGGTGTTCACGCGTCCTTAAAACAACACTTTGAAAGATACTAAACAACTTCGGTTCAGTATAAAAATAATGAAAGACTATTTTTTAAGCATTGGGTCAATAGATAATTATATATGTCTGTAAGACTTATCAATGCATATTTTAAAATAAAATACAATAACTGGGACAGTTGGTAGTATATTTTCCGTTGCTGTTTTGCAATACATCTCTTTATTTGAGAAATTTTCTTTTTCTCCATATATTTTACCATTTGTGTAATATGTATCGATTAAAACTAAATACTTACTTAGTATTTAGACAATTGACTTTCTATACGTCGACTTTATTGGGTTGCTGTTTGTCATGGCCAGTAACCTTTGGGGCATTAAACACTGATTTTTTTACGTACACGATGGGTTAAACTGATCTGATTTAGCGGCCATCTAAAGGTTAAGGATCAAGATTGAGACATTTAAATTTTCATTGACTTTTGTAATGCTATAAACATTGCGCACAAAGTTTGATTACGGATGATAAAAATAAACTTTTGGTTAATGTTTATTTAAAATTTCTTGATTTGTTTTCGCTAATATTACGTAAAAAATCATGCCTACAAAGAGGAATAATAATTTCAAGTTTATAGCATGAATTATAGTATGTAAGTTGCAAGTCTGAGGAATAATCTGTATTTAGAAAAACCCATCATGGCGTACAAATACTGTTAATGAAATGAATTCCGTTTCGATTAAAACAATGAAATGTGTCTTGAATTTTGATTACAACTATTATCTTGTTACTAGAAATAAACATAATTTTTGTTAATAATTCTCCTAAGTCTTCAAAAAGCACACGTGATTGTGACTCAATAACAAATTAAAATACTTAACGTAGTTCCGAATATTTATAAATGTTTTTACGAGTACTCATAATAGAATTATTTTTTTAAATCAATAATCAATAATGACTTTTACTAAGGTAACACAAAATAGCGAAAATAAGTTTGTGTGTGACATCACTGACATGCAGACAGTCATGCAGCGCCCCGGTGTCCACATGGTCACCTACATAAGAAGATGTCATTATGAAATCTTAGGTAATTATGAACGTATCAACAACGATTTTTGATTTCTGCTTAATAGATTAGTATATTAAACTATCAGGACCCAAGTCGCGAGGTTGCCCGGGCAGAATATAACAGAATCATTTAACAATAAAAAAATATACGCTAAAAATGAATTTCCAAAAATATTTTTTTTTCCTACAATAGAATGAAGTGGGAAACCATATTTAATATTTTAAGATACATTTTTTCTGCTACTCCCAAGTTTTTTTGTGCTTTTTTATGAATATTTATCCAGAATTTTTCAAAGCCGACACAAGTTTCGATGCTTCTACACAATACGAACTTAAGTAAATCAAGTTTGCAAACTAAAACTTAGTTTAGGGTTAGATTAGGGTTAGTTTAGGGTTAGGTTAGTGTAAAAATGGTTTTGTTCGTATTATGTAGATTTTTCTGTGATGTTCATTACTGTCACTTTTTTTTAGTCAAACACAGGTATTTTCCACTATGGTCAATTTGTATTGTGAAGTCGCTAAAATCATCATTTGTAACCCAAACGCAAAGTCTAAAATATCGAAGATTTTAAAAACGTACCCCCTCTTATTTCTATTTCAAACAGAAAAAATAATTTGGATGAGTAAAAAAAAAATGCCCCACCCAATTTTTCTTGTCTCAAAATTGAGAAACATGTTATACATGTCGAATTACTGTTTACTGAGCAAGAAGCAGGTTCCCATTATTCGTTAAATTTTATATAGGAAAATAATCACCCACATGAAAATATAAAATAATAGCAGGGCTATCCGACGTTATTCGAAGCAATAAAAATAAAATAGAAGATAAATATGTGTGTAACATTTTTATATTAAAACTTTCACCTGTCTGTCTGTCTCTCTTTTTCTCTCTCTAGCGGTTTCTTAACTTTTCTCTCTTTCCTACCCTTTTATTTTCTGTCCATCTCTCCAATCATCTGTTTCCCCTGCGACTTGACAATTTCTTCCTCCTATTTTAATGTGTTGAACAAATAGTGTAATTCATTTACTGGAGCCATCCCTTTTTAAAATGTAATACTGTAATCTTATATCTATTGCTCCTGGAAACGCCGAATGAAACAAAACACAATGCCATTCTTGATGCCGGATAATTCCGTTCTCCCACCCGCTCTCACAATAATCTGAAGAGAAATTACATTGATAATGAAAATATTCAAAGAAATTTACATGTAATACTGTAATTTACATTTATGTCTCCCGGACAACTCTAAGTAGAACAAAAGATTATGTTACCTCACTCCCACGTATCAAGTATAATACAAATATGTCAGTAATTACAATTTTATTGCCTCCGCACCAGTAGAACAACAATTTTTGTTACCCGCCCCACTTACCAAATATTATACTCTAATGTTAGTAAATTGGCCTTCACAGCACTGCCAAAAGTAAGGTTAAAATAAAACTACAAAGAGAAATGATGTTAATAATGATAATTTATTTGCACCCAGACAACACTGAGTAGAACAAAGTTGGTGTAACCCCTACACTCAATTACCAAATATACTACTGTAATGTTAATACGGAGGCCTTCACAACACTACAAAAAGGTATGGTTAAAATCAAAGTATGGATAAAAATAATAATGATAATGATTATTGATCTCGTACAGTTCTGAGGAGAACAAATGATTCCGGTCTATTTCCAATTTCTTGCCCCCTCTGTTTATTTCACAATAATATGAAAGTAAACAATGTTGATGAAGATAATAGTTTGAAGAGAGTTAATATATACCAGTTACCAAAAGTAAGACTATAATTCTTTTTTTGATTCCGGCCAACGTCGAATAGAACAAACGGTCCCGGTTAATTCTTAATCATCCTGCTATTCTAACATATAAAGAAGATACCTAATGTTGATAAAGTCAATAATCCGAAGAGAATTTCTCTATACACCTTACCAAAAGTAACACTGTAATCTTACATTTTTATGCCGGACAACGCACAGTAGAACAAATCTTCCCAATGCCTTCCTAATTTTATGTCTCCACCGCTCATTTTACAATAATATGAAGATAAATGATGTTGATAAAGAGAATAGTCCAAAGAGATTTAATATATACCTCTTACCAAAAGTAATAATGTACTCTTAATTTCTAACCCACTCCATTTAAGCTACGTGATGTTGCTGAAGTCAATAGTTCGGAGAGATTTACTATATATTCATTACCAAAAGTAATACTAAAATCTTATAATTATTGACCCTGAACAACGCTAAGAAGAACAAATGGTCCCGATCAATTCCTAACTTCTACCACTCATTTACCAATAATATAAAGGTAAATGATGTTGATGAAGTCAATATTCTAAAGACATTATATGTATATCTTTTACATAAAGTAATACTGTAATTTAACAATTATTTATCCGTGATAACGACGAGTAGAAGAAATGGCCCCGATAAATTTGTAACTTCTTAACACCATCCCTCATTTCACAATAATAAAGGATGTTGATAAAAAATAGTCCTTAGAGATTTAATATATATCACTTACCTAAAAATAATCATGTAATCTTACAATTATTTAACCCAGACAACGCCGAATAGAACACATGTTTTTGGTAAATTTCTCCATTTAACAACAATATGAAGGTAAATGATGTTGATAAGACAATAGTCCAAAGATAATTTATTTATAGAAGTTTCCAAAAGAAATACCGTAATATTACAATGTTTGTTCCCGGACTTCACCAAATGTAATACCGTAATATGAATGAAAAATAATGAATTAAATAATTGAATAACACAACGAATGAGAAATGAATTAAAAGAAGGAAAAATAATTATAAAAGATAAATGACAAAAGTAAATGAAAAATAAAGAAAACCAAATGAATGAAATAACACTGAATTAAATAAAAATGAATGAATACAATTAGTTAACGATGAATGAAAAAAACTGAATAAAAAACTGAATGAAAAAATGAATGAAAGTAAGTGAATAAAAAATTAATGAAAGAGAAAGAAAGAAAAGCAGAATGAACAAAACTCAATAAGAAAAAAATTAATGAAAGAGAAAGAATAAAAAAGCAGAATGAAAAAAAACTCAATAAGAAAAAAAATAATGAAAGAGAAAGAAAGAAAAGCAGAATGAAAAAAACTCAATAAGAAGAAATGAATGAAAAATGATTGGACAAATATTTAATGAAAAAAGTGAATGAAAAAAATTAAAAATATTGAAGGTAATTAGCTTTAACTTGCAGTTAACTCACAAACTGACCCATCCCTTACTTTTACATTTCTTTCTATCACTTTCTTCCTTTCTTACTCTAACTTATTTTCATCCCTCGCTCTTATTTCATACAATTTCTATCCCCCTAGTTGGCTTGACGCTCTCTCTACCTTTCCACCTCGTTCTATAGTTTATTAAAAGTCGAACGTAACAAAGAAATAAAAAAAAATTGTAATAGTTTATCATAAACAAAAGTGAATAGCAACATAAATAATATGATGTAAACAATAGCCGTGAGAAATCGATAACAAAGAGAGGAGAGTTGAAATATTTTTCTTTTTTACATTGCTTTCAAAACTCACTATATATATACACCTATGCATAGAAGATCATGTTTCGTCATTTAAGATTACGATGGTTATATCTGCAATGTAAAGTAATTTTGAGGCCTGACCCATAGACTTTTTTTTAATCTGCAATGCTCTATGCCAGAATCTTTTGAACCACGAGTTTCGACCCTTCAGTCCGTCGCTAAGAAAATGAAATGCGTCACGATAAAAATGTAAGAAAAGGAAAGAGAGGTCAGTGGGTGCTAAGAGCAAAGTATAAATAACTCTTAATATTGTATGGCACATATGGATCGATATTAATTTTATCTAGTTCTACCATGACTAGACAGATCTTACTAATCAAAATATTATATTACACACTATAATTAATGTATTATGAATATTCAAAAAGATCTCAGTCAAAATGACAATAAGATTTTAACCGATGGACCCGAGTAATGGACAGTTTCTATCTCTCCCTTTATCCATCTATCTATTTCTATCTTCATCTATCCATCTCTCTCACACACACCCATCCTTTCATCCTCTCTCTCTCTCTCTATCTATCTCTCTCTCTCTCTCTCTCTCTCTCTCTCTCTATATATATATATATATATATATATATATATATATATATATTTTCCTTGAATTCTTATCCATCAAACAAATTTGTTTCAATTTTAATACATGGTATTTACCAAACACACACACACACACATTTTGAATCGTTAATCACTAAACAGGAGTCATTGTCTTTGAATTATTACACGTGGAAAGAATGGGCGACGATGCAAAATATGGTACACTCTGTTGGTCCGAGTAAACAAAGGTTAGAAAAAACGTTGTGCGATATGAACAATGACGTAAATTTTCGCTTAATTTCGTCGAAAAACGGTCCCTACATTTTTACTTCTCTACGAGGGCAAAGTTAGACCATGTTGGGAAAATCAAGCTTTCCAAAATAAGAATTGATTCAGTCTAGACGGCTTTCTCCTTCACTGACCAGAAGAAGAAAAAAGATAAAGTTTATAATAAGGACATATACTACACTTTGCACCTAGCTAAATAGCCAAGGACGGACAACGGGTCTATCAGTCTTTATAGTAAATACGCCACCTTGAAAACTGGAATGTGAAAAGTCTTACAAGACCGTATTAGAAATAAATACTTTCACAAACGAAATGCAGCTACTAATCTCCCTCCTCATTTTTCTGTGAAACAAAGTTAAAGAACTATTTTATCAATTTGTCAACAAGTTATGGTTATCCAAAGTTTGGAATCAAAAATAGAATAAGCGCAGAAGGATGAAGATGTGTGAACAAGTGCGTATGTATTCATCCATGAATTTCACAATCACCGGAATAAATGTTCTTCACTCATAGCTGCTAACACTCTGACATAAAAGTGTCAAATTTTACACGAGCGAACGCGCCGTTAACTAGTTTATAATGTTACATGACAGTTTTAAAATAAAACGTTCCACGTACTTTGTATTGCCATTATTGATCGATGAAGGTGTTTAACTGAAAATATTGATAGTAATATTTCTAGAGTGAAAACATAAATTTGGGCTCATGTCTGTTAGTTCAAGTATCTGTTCTTTATGACGCCTTCTTTATAACGTTTTCTTTATCGCGTCTTCCAACAATTGGAATACAATATGTCGTGACTTGATTTTCATCAATGTAAGATCTAAAAGGGGGTTGTGTTTACAATTAGGATTTCCTTCAAATAAAATAATATAATTTAAACTATGATTTAGAGATAAGATACTACTTGATATATATATATATATATATATATATATATATATATATATATATATATATATATATATATATGTGTGTGTGTGTGTATGTGTGTGAAATAAAAACAAATTAAGATGAAGATTATATCTTTAAATTACAATCTGCGTGTCCATAACCGAACATTGCAATCTTGTAATGTTTGCCTACTTCTGTAAAAAAAGGCAATCACACACCCCCACAGACCCCCCACATATATATATATATATATATATATATATATATATATATATATATATATATATATATATAATAAGTATAGTTAGAAGGCGGTGACAATGCATTGCTTAGGTGACAACAGCGGTACGTGAAATGGTAAAGAAATTACAACAATGACAATATTGAGAAATCAATCATTTTCAAATAATTATTATTACCATAATTTAACAATATTTGACTACACCAAACCACTTAATCTAGTCACACCTCAACGTGCATAAAAAATGTTTCTGAAAACCTAAACAAACCGTAATTTACATCCCATGCTATTGGCGAAAAAACACACTGACTGGTGGATATATTTGTTTCTGAGAATTGGGGATTCACTCGAAAATTTAAATACAAATAGGAAGACACACCACCCTACCATCACGGTTAGAACGTTAAGTTCGAACCGTGATGGTAGGGTATTAAACTGGTAAATATAATTAAATTATTTTCAAATTATTGATTTCTCAATATTATCATTATTTTGATTGTTTATCATTTCACGTACCGCCGGTTTCACCTGACCAACGCATTATCACCGCCTTCTATCAATACGTATTACATATTACGCACAATGCTTTAAGCAAACAACCATATTGTTCTCATATATATATATATATATATATATATATATATATATATATATATATATATATATATATATATATATGTTTCCATGGCTATTTCACAAAGGAGTAGGAAGCATATATATATATATATATATATATATATATATATATATATATATATATATATATATATATAGACATTCCCCGACAGACTGTATAATTGTATCATATATATTCAGTGTAGCTAGTCGTTCAAGTGATTCAGGCTGCGACTAAAAAACAGACACCTTTTTATAAAAGTTCGAGCTTTTTTTCACTGTGTCATTCAGCACAAGTGAGGAAATGAAATATTACTATTAATATACATAATATTTACTACTGGATAGTGCTTTATTCGTTTCAACAAAGAGCTTTACCCTACTACTGATGAGATCTGACGAATTTCTACAGTGCACAACCGACGAAAGATTAGAGCATATACATAGTTATCCGTAGACAGATTATTTGATTGTATCACAGCTCTTAAGTGTTGCTAGATATACAAGTTCTTTACGCTAACATTGAAACCAACATTTCTCGTTTTGTTGACAGCCCGATATTTTATAAACTGCAAATTGGGAACATATGATGAAAGGAACTCCCATAATATTCATATAAACAATGCCAGCAGTCTATACGATTTTAAGGACAGCTTTGTATGATCGTCAGTGATAGCTGACGATTTTACTTCAGGTGGACTGTTTTGTTGTATCATAGCTCTTCCGTGAGGCTAGATATGTATGTATATGATAATATACAAAAACAATTCTTTTATATAATTCAGATACATCATTATGAGAATCAATTTCCAAAGCAAATTATACCCTGTCGATGGGTTGATGAGAAGAAGTAGTAGCCACTATCAAACCATCATGTCAACCCAATATTTCTATGTACTTGCATGATATTTTTCTTAAAATTATCATCCTGAAGACGTCTTACAAATAAAGATGGAACGTTGCTGAATACATACAAAATATATTTTGGTTTTTCCTTTTTCATTTCCCATTACGTCGGATTACTCTCATCCTTCCTTTCTCATATATATATATATATATATATATATATATATTAGAGGAATCATTATTTTGATCAATGAAGCAGACGAGTGGAAAAAAAGGAAAATTGTTAAAATTACCTTAAGGCCTTATCGTGTGACCCTCTGAGAGGAAACGTCAGAATGGTAAATTAAAAACTAAAAGTCGAATGAGTTTTGAATTCAGTCACAATAAGCAACTCTGATTAGTCGAATTAATAGCGAAACACATATCCGTGGGTAACTGTTTCATCTATAATATATATATATATATATATATATATATATATATATATATATATATATATATATATATATATATATGAACTGTAATTGTAGCCGATTTTAAGAGGCGTTGAAGAGAAGTCATATCGGAATTCATGTAAACAAATACGTAAATAAAACAATTCCTAAACGTCTCGGAAACGATCGTACACCTAACCGTTGTTGATATTGAATTCTTAAAACTGTAATTAATAATATTGTAAATTTATTTGTTTCTACTCATTCTCTTTCTCTCTCTATCTTTCTCTCTCTCTCTCTCTCTCTCTCTCTCTCTCTCTCTATATATATATATATATATATATATATATATATATATATGTCTGTGCCTGTGTGTAGTTGCTCGATATAATGCTATCATATGAATAATAAGCGCGTAAAATACCACGAATCATTTTTTTAATTAAGTGTTCTAAACTAATCAGATTTTTATATTTACTTTATACTTGATATCGACAACTTTTTCCGATTAATATAGCGCATTTCTACGCTGAATAATTATATATATATGTGTGTATACATATATATATATATATATATATTCGCGATTGGCGTATATATTCGCGTATGTTGTGTGTGTGTATACGCCCACACTGTAAACTATCGCTCACCTTTTGACTCTGAGAGGAGTGATGGCGGCTACATAAAATCTACTCAAGTCAAAAGAATGCGCTCTCCAATCTCAGTGTCCGTGGCATCATTACTCATCTCTTGGTCGGCTGTCAATAATAGTTTGGGTCGCTTGCTTTTACCGATGACCTATTGGTGAACGGAGGAAAGTATTTGTTGACCAAACATGCTAAATTCGAGGCATTGTACCGATAAATTGTCTGCAGAAGCGCTTCTTTATAAATATTACCTACTTGGATATTAAAATAGGCTAGGAAGGAAAAAAAAGTAATAAATAAAGGAGTGTATGACAGAGAAAACAAATACTAATCGACAACTGAAAAAAATCTGAAAACACTTAATATAATAATAATAATAATAATAATAATAATAATAATAATAATAATAATAATAATAATAATAATAATGGGTCGTCAGCTTTGGATAGCAACTCTCCTAGAGATTGTATCTAAATAAAAATACTAGGGAAGAAAATCCTTACGCAAACCATTCCTCATATTATTTCAATATGAGTGTTCAAAATTATCAAACCGAACGTATGTGGGCCCAAAATGTCAAGTAAAGGCCCAACGTCCGGTAGGGGAAGAAACGAGGCTTTCCAAGTCGTCATCCAGCGAAACCTTCGAAACATTAACACTAAAACTAGAACTAATTGGACTAAAGCCTTAAATAGAATTGTGATAAAATGTTTCTTAAAGAGTAATCCTCCTAAGATACAATATAGACAGCGAATGCACCGAAGCTCGAATGAGCTAGGCCTGTTTGAACTATCAAAACAAAAACTTGCAGGAAAAGCCCAGGTGGGTAGAACTAATGAATGGTTTTCTGCTATTGAAATTGAAGAACTAAAATGAGAAATTGAGAGAGAAGATTGAAACGAGCTTGGGGAGATAAATAAACTTGATGTAGTTGAAGAAAAGTCTAGGGTAGAAACAATAACAAACTCTGAGAACGAAATATTGTAACTAATGGTAATCAGGCTGTTTCCACAGATGCAATCGTAAAACATATGATAGATCATGAGATGACAGAAGAACATATTGATATTTTCATATTGTTAGACGAGAAGCTAAGAACTGTCAATTTAGAACAGCATCCGACCTTGAGATTTGTCCATAGAAAAATACTTAAAACTGTCATGACATTTTATTAGTAAATAATCTTGATCAATATAATAAAGTTATTAAAGCTGCTGCCAATACTGTATCAAATCTACTCGGAGTAAAAAACGGAAAAAGTAGTACAGAAAGAGCCTTTGTGGAGAAAAGGTTTAAATGGTTCGATAAAACAACTAAAAAAAGATTTAATTAAAGTGCAAGCTGTCGGAAATGACAAACTCAATGTCAGAGCGTGCGTAAAAGACTAATCCGTAAGTTGTATTGAAGAACTGAAACTGCGTGTCGCAGCTAATACTACCAATGTTAAACATTCCAGCGACAAAAAAGGCAATATCGACAAAACTGACTGTTTGAGGACAACCCGAACTTATTTTTTGAACAACTAGAAGGTATTGAAATAGGGAATGACGTTATACGTGATGCTAACTAATCTAATGCATTTTCGAAAGACATTTGAGAACAGAAAATAAACCATCAAGATGATGCAGAATAGATCGAAGATATTGAAAAGAAGGTCTTCTCTAGAGCATAACGACAAGCTAATATAACGGTCAGTGTTGAGATGCTGAAGGAGAGGGTTTAAATGCTTTCAAATTGGGAAGCAGCTGGACCTGACGGTGTCTAGGGATACTGGTTTAACAACTATTCACCCACGTATTGTAGAAATAATAAATTGCTGTTTTGCGACAGATAACTTACCTTCGAATAGCTGACAAAAGGGCACTAGAGCCTCGATCATAAAAGATCAAAAAGGGGGTGAAGTGACACATTTTAGACCAATAACTTGTCCCTCAGTTATGTGAAAACTTTTCACTAGCATATTGTCTAAAAGTATTTATGGTCATTTGGACCTAAACAATATGCTGCCTTAGACAAATGAAGGCTGCCGAAAAAGATGAGATGGCACCAAAGATCAGCTTCTTATCGATAAAATGATCCTGAGAAACTTCGAAGGAAGAACAACTAACCTTGACATGGGGTCGGTGTATTATAAGAAAGCATTTGGCATGGCCTCTCATTCATGGATTCACAAATGCTTGGAGATTTTCGGACATTCAAACAGCTTTAAAGAATAGAATGAACAATTGGGAAACCAATTTAAGTTCAGGAAGTGTTGCATTAGTAAAGTGTAAATCTGGGGACGGCTTTCTAGGGCGATAGTCTTTCCCCTTTGCTTTTTGTCATTAGTTTGATCCCAATGACACTTCTCTGGCGTAATGCGAAGACAGGATATAGACTTGGGAAAATACTTTCTACAGTCAACTCCTTACTATTCATAGATGACCTTAAGGTTTTTGGAAAGAATGAACTCCAACTTGATACCCTAATGAATACGGTTAAATTATTTAGTGACGAAATACGAATGAAATTTGGCATCACTAAATGTGCTATTCTTGTCGTATAAAAGGGTAAACTTGTCCACTCAACTGGCCTTGAATTCCCAACACCAGATCTGATAACGAATGTAGACAGTGACAGAAGCTACAAATACTTGGGAATACTGGAGGTAGATAAGATTAAAAACAAGAAAATTAAAAATCAGGTCATAGCTGAGTACAACAAAAGAGTAAGGATAATTCTTCAATCATATCCTCACGGTCGAAATACAATCCATGCTATCAATGCCTGAGAAGTAGCTATCATTCAATATATTGCCGGTATACTTGACTGAAATGTAGATGAACTAAAATATTTAGATACCAAAACACGAAAAATTCGAAAACTTTTACAAAGAAAGGAGATGCAGATCGATTGTATCTACCTAAAATGGAGAGTGGTCTTGGTCTACTTTGTGTTGAAGATGTTGTGAATATAGAAGAAGGTTGTCTATATAAGTATATTTCTGAAAGTAATGAGATTTTTCTTCGTGACGTGAAAACAGAGGAAAAACTAAGAACTGGGGTGAAAATGAATCAAAAGTTATAAGGGAGAAGGTTAACATTATTTGGAAAGAAACTACACAGTACATTCTTTAAGAATACTGCATTTAGCGATAATGACGGCTGGAATTGGTTGATCAGGGGTAATATCTAAAGATCTACTGAGAGCACCTTAAACTTAGGAACAAGCCATTCGCACTAGTTCCATCAAACATTACATTGACAAAACTGCAGAATCATCGATATGTCGATTGTGTAAGAAAAGAAAAGAAACCTTAGTGCATATTGTATCTTAATGACCAACACCAGTATAACAATGGTGCACGACAAAGTCGCTCAGGTACTACACTGTAATATATGCTAACTTTATGAATTTGACCACAATGAGAAGTGGTATGAGCATAACAGAAGTACTACAAGAGACCGACAATGTCAAAACTCTTTGGGACATGCGCATACAGACTGATATGATTCTTGAACATTCAAAACCTGACGGTATTCTTCAAATAAAAACAAGATAACTTGCCTAATCATTGATATAGCCTGCCCCATTCGATACCAGAGTGTAAGAGAAAGAATACGACAATGAAATAAATATCAAGATCTGAAATGGAAATTAGTTAGACTATGGAAATGTAAAGAAATAAAGGTGATTCCCGTTGTAAGTGCAACGCTCAGAAATGGCTTAAACAGATTGACAAGACAATTTTCTTTCTAATTCTGAAAAAGGCTTGCCTGTTAGGAACAGCGAAAGTGTTAAGGTACAGCTTGAAGGTCTAAAGTCAAGGGAATTGACTTGATGTTAAAAAAAACTCCAACTAAAAACATCCAAATGTTGAAGCTACTATGAAATAATAATAATAATAATAATAATAATAATAATAATAATAATAATAATAATAATAATAATAATAATAATTCATTATATTCGGCTGACACCACACAAAATTGCAATGAAGTGTTAAGGTAGATTAAAAAACCGAGCAGGGAAACCAGCAACCAGAATGGTGTGTAGAGCACTAGAATCTTGACAATATTTATCGAAAGAGACAGAGAGTGATGGACATCCGGGGTAACTTGTTGTCACCCAGACCCCAGGGTACAACACTGAGAAATCATTGATAATTACTTGTGTGATTACTCCTAGTGAGTAAATAATAATTATAATAATAATGATAATAATAATAATAATAATAACAAAACATCAAACGATACATGTCTGAGAACAAAAAAGTCTCCCATCTCTTAGGAACGAAGATTGGAAGAAGTTGAGAAGCTGAGACAGTAAATAAGGTACTGGAACCTCAGATAACCAAACTCCGGAAAGAAGCTTACATCGTAAACAGGATGAAAGAAAATAGAAAAGGATGGAAGAGAAGAAATTCGGTTCACAAGGAAAGACTGGATAAGAAACATGAAGAATTAAAACAAAAAATAGCAGCAATAAAGGGAAGACTGAGACAATATAGATACAAATCAGAACAGCAAAAACACAACAGGACCTTTGAAAACAATGAAAGCCAGTTTTACAAAAACGTAAACGGAGAACGAATAACATCAGACTAACCTGACCTGACAGAGACAAAACATTTCTGGAGCAAGATATGGGAAAATCCTAAAACACACAACAAAAATGCCAAGTGGTTGAAAAACATGAAAAATGAACTACAGGAAATAGAAGGAACAGAAACAGAGATTACTAAAGAAACCATTAAGGGCACTCTAAGGAAAATGGCAAACTGGAAAGTACCAGGTCATGATGGAATACATGCATATTGGTTTAAAAAATTCACGACCCCACATGAAAGACTGACGCAGATACTGAGAGGATGTATCCAGAAAACAAACATACCAGTGTGGATGACCAAAGGAAGGACAACGCTTATACAAGAAGATGCCAAAAAAAAGAACGACCCCAAGCAACTACAGACCAATTACCTGTTTACCAACAATGTGGAAAACCCTGACGGAACAACTGAGAGAACAAATCTACCAGTCCCTAAACTAACGTGGACTACTCCCCGAAGAACAAAAAGGATGCCGTAAAGGGAAAAGAGGGACGCATGACCTCCTATACATCGATCAAAAGATCATGAGGGAGGTAAAAAACAGAACAAAGAATATATCCATAGCATGGATTGACTACAAAAAAGCTTACGACAGAATCTCTCAAGCATGGATAATTGAATGTTTGAAAATATACAAAATACCCGAAAGGATAATTAATCTTATTAAAGAAAAATGGAAACATAGAGACTAAAACTGACAGTTGAAGGACAACAGCTTACTGAGATAAAGATACAGAGAGGGATCTTTCAAGGAGACCCCTTATCACCACTACTGTTTATGATAGCTATGATGCCACTTAACTACATACTCAGAAAATGTGATGCCGGATACAAGTTTACAGACTCAGAATAAAGAGTAAACCACCTGATGTACATGGATGATCTGAAACTATTTGCAAAAAAGAAAAAATGAATCGGAAAAGCTGATAAATATGACCAGAATCTTCAGCCATGACAGCCAAATGGAATTCGGAATGGAAAAGTGTGCACTACTAGAAATAAAAAAGGACACCTCAGACAACAGAGGGCATCGAACTCCCTAACACAGAGGAAATAGGGGCGCTAGGCGAACAGGACAGCTACAAATATCATGGAGTTCTGGAAGCAGACACCATCAAATCTACAGAAATGTAGGAGAAGATTGGAAAAGAATATTTACGAACGAACAAGAAAACTCCTAGAAAACTCCTAGAAACGAAATTGTATAGCAGGAATCTAGTAACAGCAATACACACCTAGGCAGTAGCATTAATAAGATACTCTGGACCATTCATAGGCTGGATCAAAGAGTAACTCAGGCACCTGGATCAGAGGACTAGAAAAGTAATGACCATGCACAATGCACTATATCCAAAAGACGATACGGACAGACTCTACATGAAAAGAAACGAAGAGGAAGAGGACTGGTAAGTATAGAAAATTGTGTGGAAGACTCCTAAAAAGAGCTGTAAAATACATAACTCAATAAAGGGAAATCCTTATCATTGCAGCAAGAGACACCGTTCCAACGAACAACTCGGAAAGCACCAAACTCAGAAACAAAACGGCAAGAAAAGAAAATTGGGAAAGAAAAAAACTACACAGACACTTCAGAAGACTCACAAGAGAAGAAACCAACGAAAATAGCTGGGCATGGCTAAGAAAAGGAAATTGAACAGAAAACGGAATCTTTACTGATGGCTTCACAGAACAATGCGATTAGGACAAACTACATTATAGCTAAAATAGATAAAACTCAGGAAAACAGTAAATGCAGACTCTGTGGGCAAAGAGACGAAACAGTGAATCATATAATAAGTGAATGTAGCAAACTAGCCCAAAACGAATATAAGAACAGACATGACTGTGTGGGGAAAGCAGTACACCGAGAACTGTGCAAACAATTGAATTTCGAATACACAGACAAATGGTACAAGCATAAGCCAGAAACACTACTGGAAAAGGAAAAACAAAAAATCCTCTGGGATATCAATATACAAACAGACAAACTCATACAAGCAAGGAGACCGGATGTTATAATAATCAACAAGAAGGAAAAATCTTGCAAAATCATAGACTTTGCCGTTCCAGCAGACCACAGAGTGAAAATCAAAGAAACGGAAAAACGAAGCAAGTACACGGAACTAGTCAGAGAACTGAAAGGAATATAGAGCATGAAGAAAGTCAGTATAATACCAATAATCGTAGGAGCACTAGGAACAATCCACAAAAAACCTGAAAAAAGACTGGGAGTAATTGGAATCAAAGGGATCATTGGAACTATACAAAGGACAGCAATGATCAAAACAGCTACAATCTTAAGAAGAATCATTGAATGCGGAAACTAACCAGCATAGGCTACGAAGGGCCACACGGAATCTAATACCGGAAGAAAACAAAACTACCGAAAGAACATATCACAAACAAAGAAACAGAAAATGCAAGAAACATCACTTAATAAGCTCCCCCTCCCCCAACGAATTACAGAGGCTTCAACTGACACAACACAAAAATGAACCAATGAACAGAAATAGCAAGAAACACTCCCCCCAAAATGAATAAATAAAAATAATCAGCTCCTTCCCCCAAAAAATAAATAAATAAATAAATAAATAAAAAATATTTTTAAAAAAATGGTACCAGCCTAGGCTGACACCACACAAAATATTTGCATAGGGTCAAAGAGGGTGAGAAGACCGAAGAGGGACAGCACACACCAAACCTCCAATGGAAGTGAAGAGACTGCTGGCACATTGGGGAGGCTTATTTCAACCCACATCCCAGAGAAGACCAATGGTCCTTACCAGCGAGAAATCAATGGTAAACGGCTGTTGTGATACTGCAAATTGATTTTCGGTGGCTATCGAAAATAGGCGGAGAATACTGGAAATCTGGGGATACTTGCTGTCACTCAGACTCCAGGGAATACCACCGGTTGTCGGTGAGCAATCACTGATGACCTGTGTGAGAACTCCTTGTCAGTAAATAATAATAATAATAATAATAATAATAATAATAATACAATCAGACAGCCTAATCCGAGCAAAAAGTCTAGATGTGATAACTTAAATTGTCATCAGGAAGAAAACACATGCAAAATAGTAGATTTCTGTCGTCCCAACATGTGACAAGGTGAATATCAAGGAAGCAGAAAAATAAGCAAATACGTCGAGCTTACCAAAGAGTTTAAGTAAATATGGCACATAAAAATAATACTCTAATGCAAATAATTGTAGGAGCACTACAAACGGTCCCAAAAACCTGGAAAATACTAAGAAAAATTCGAATTAAATATAAGATTACAATTTTACAAAACATGGTACTAGCACAAGCAGCTGAAATGTTAAGAAACACCATTGAATGCGGAAACCCACCAACATAACAAAATAACAGCGACAAACTACAGGTCCTGAGCAAAAAAAATAGAAAGAATAATCTAAGTGAGTAGAAACTGCCATAAGTTAAGCAAAAAACCCATAATTTGAGCCCTCTAAAATAGTATCCTGACAAAAGATGGTTGCACCAGCATCGGTTGTTAGCATACCAAATAGTCACGAATGGTCATGGAGGATGGAATGATCGAGGTGGGAGAGCACACTATAGGCATCCAATTGAAGGGCACAGAGAGCATTAGAAACAAGAGAAAGCTAACAGCTTCTATCAGCGAGAAAAACAATTATTAACAGCTGTTGGAAGAACGCAAAGTGATTTGCAAAGGTCATGGAAAGAAGCGAGGGGGTACTGGTAATTTGTCACAACAACTCCAGGAAACACATTTGGTTGTGTCGGTAAGCGATTACTGGTTATGCCTCTTGTTAATACTTTAAGTTAGTAAGTAATAATGATGACAGAAAGATTGAAGAGGGATAAAATCATCAAGACCTCAACGAAAAGAGATCAGAGAGAACTGAAATATTCAACAAATATTATTGTCGCCCAGATCTTAAGGAAGATCACCGATCGCCATTAACGAGAAATCACCGGTGTCAGCTGATGTGAGAAAATCAATTAGATGACAATAATAATGCTTGCTTGCTTTGTTGTTTTGATCTATGTCATATCAACACATTTTTGCTTATTTAATACCCAATTAAATCGTTTTGATACCTGATTGTAATGCTTAAAATTCTTAATAGTTTCACATATTTACACTGATATCGTAGGGTCTCCATTCGCGCCGGGCATCCATAAACAACAAGAATTCGATTTTATTTTATTTATAACTTGAGAATCGAACATTATGGAAACGCTTATATAGGGTTTCAATTCTGAGAGCTAAGTACATAGAGGTAATGCGAATTCGTTCGCGTTGGCATTAATGTTCTCATTCATATAAAATCATATAAAGTCAATGCAATTAAAAAAGATAAAAATCTAAGAAAAAATCTCAATTGAAAAGTTTAAAAATAATATAACATATTAAGACATAATATTCACAGATAAAAAAAAACTATACTCTCTAATGCAATGGCCGACTTTTCTGTTTCATGTCCAAATATAATAGAACCGCATACAATCAGAAATTCTTTATATTAGCCGAAAGCAATTAAGACGATTGTATTGAACTTATACAGACATAGGAAAAACGGTCTTGACATTTAATTAAGTTATCCCCATTTTATACAAGAGTAAACTTGAGAAGGTTCTTGATATTTAGAGAATTTAGTCAACGAGCAGAGTAAGTAAGGGATGCAGTGGTCGATGAAAACATTCACCATCATGAGTTTGCAGATTTCAAAGCAGACCGACATATTTTCTTAAGTTGTGCTGTTAGGAGTTATAATTATTTATTGTCCTCAATGTTTGATATATCTATGTCTGCCACGTTTCGATCAATTTGCCCGTCTGACCTCTTCATCTTTACTGTTCATTTGCGCTGATGTTTACCGTGTATTTAAATATAATTATCGTTTATGTCCTTCAATTCGATAAATGATGATGTTGATGTCTATTTCCAAAAGCAATTAAACATGCTGATAGCCTGACAGAGCTCATGTGGTGGACAACATTGATAATTTATAGAGAACCACACTGGAGAATTAGACGTCTGAAACAGTCCATTTGCTACGTTGTCCAAAATATGATCTGTCAACCTGATATAGATATTTCTTCAATATGGGTACCATTGATTTCAAAATAACATCAACGAATAAACAAATGTAAATCTAACGAGTGATATTAACGTTCATGTCACGCTGCACGTGGTTGCTTATGTCGCGTTATGTAAGCTTGTTAATTACTTTAACAATAAACAGCAAACCACCAATTAATCGTATTTAAAACAAATCAACGAATACAAACAATCAACATCAATCATATTTGACCACCAGGAATAACAAAAATGCTACAGACGAAGGCGAGAAAAGAAATACTCCAAAACATAATAGACATATAAATATTACTGCAATTAAGACAACAGTCCAAAAATATAATGATAATTAAAATAAAAATAATTTACCTTACTCCTTTAAGGAGGTTATGTTCTTGGTTAAGTTTGTTTGTTGTTTTGTCACTACGTTTTTTAGTTTGTGAACTGGCTATTGTCCACATTGCTTGACCACTCGCAAACAAACTTGGTCAAAATATCGGTTATGATCTAACTGATTTAATTTTGGTATATCGGGAAAAGTTACACTTTTAGCGATAACTTCGTGGAGATTCGGTGTTTAGTCCATGATGTGACCAATGATGTTTTTCATCGTATATGATTCTGACATTGACCTTTGACTCTGACCATGAAAAGTTCGATGATGGACGAAATTCTAACAGAATTTCAACTTCTGATTTTTCCAAAATATGATGTGTGGATCTGATGCCTTTTGATAACAGTAATCACCATGAAAAATGTCAACCTGATGAGATAAATAGCTTTTGGCATATCAAAGTTTCCATGGCATAACTTCGGGAATTCTTAATTCAATATGGATAAGTAAGACCCCGATAAAACGTTGGCCCATCCTTACGTTGTAAAGTGGAGATATGCAGTCTGATGACTTACTTATGTTCTTGTTTACAATCAGTTTGCTTTTCTCCGTATTTCACAACAAAATTCTGCGGACTTTCCTCAGGTGTATTTCGTAATCATTCGTCTTCTAAAAAGTCTATGAAAATCTACGCGGTTAGACTGTTCTCGTTCCATTGTCCACGTCAAGTGAAGAAAAATCGCATGTGTCCATTAATCATACACCACATCCGGCTTTACACTTACTATTTCCTCTTTTCTAAACGACTAAATACCTCAACTTAACCTGACATTATAATGCGATGTGTTTTGCTAAGGGCAATCAAGTACGATTTTTAAGTCTTTGGTATGAGTCGACTGAGAATTAAACTATGGTCTCCCGGCCCGTTAGAGAACCCTCTTACAATTTTGCCACATTACTCTTACATATTATCCGTAATGATTGTTAACCCGACAGTGTTCGTCTCGGAAGGTAGCTGCCCATAAAATATCAAATCCGTAATACTTTTCTTCAAGGCAGGCATATTCCTGAAAGAAGATGGCGACGGTTTTAACGATGAACTATATTGCTATTTGCTAGACTAATTAATCTGCATTAGTTTTAAGTAGGAGATAATTATAGTTAAACCACCTCCACAGATATGTGCTTCTATGAATATTAGTCATAAACTTACATTACATTTCTGACATTATGAGAGCGACTAAACTTATAATACAATAATAAGCTATCTACTTTCTATATGAGGTTCTATCTGACTATGTTCATACCCAGTACATCATAACCCAGATAAAGATTACAACCAGCAACTATCTGTACACCTCTTTTATAAAGTACTAATACAGTCAGAATTTCAGAATTTGTTAGATAAGGATTGATAATATGTATTATTTGTATTATTTTGACTACTGTTCTAATCTTCGAACGAAGACATTTATTTAATCCACGGGGCTGGCTTACTCTCGTTCCGCCAGCCATGGTCGAATAGAAATTATAAGTAATTCGTCATTGTATTATTCGCACTGAAGCTTGAAGTTTCAACCTACAGTAGACTGCTACTTATAACTGAGTATTACTTAGCACTTGTATCCGTTGTGCCATGAGTTATTGCAAGAACAGTAGTGCAAATGATACAAATAATACAATACCAGTGTTAGAAAATGTATATTATTAATTCAGTCTAAGTAATTATGATATGATTCAGGCCGAGCTTCTGTCCACAACCTGTGAAAAATAATTAGTTTCAGGAGAAAAACCCATTTCAGTGAACTAACCATAATACTATATTTATCACGTTTGACTTTGTAGGGCTGCAAGGAAAAATGAGGATATAAAGACTTGTAGCAGGAATCCAGTAATAATTCATTTTTAATTGCGGCAGAAGAGATATTCTCAATATTGGTCCAATTAAGTATCTCGTTGTGTTATAAGACTATCGAATCGTACCCTCATAAAACTGACACTAAATATGAAATTGTAATCATATTATAATTAGATAATTCTAAAATTAATATAATCAAGAGATTCAAATAAAAATGCATCAATGTAGAAGAATACTATACGAAAGTAAAACAATGTTACCTTTTCACCAGTCAGTATAAAGTAAAGTGTCAAGCCTTATCACTTTTATTTTTCAAGCTTTTCTATGTTTACAGCACTGGGAGGATGGCATCCTAAGACTGAAAAGAACGATACTTCACTCCAATTCAAGTAAGAGGCTTCTGTGCAAAAAAGGTAATTCTACGATTTGAAATAGATTTTTTAGCACTTAGTAATTAACTTTCTGTTATCGAATATAGATGGGAGTTTATTTTGTGAAACACCGCATCAGTAGTTGACAAAATAATTATTTTACTCATAAGAACTAAAGCAAGCACAAAAGTACAAAGAAATGTCACTTAGCAGAATCGTAAAATGAGATTCCAACTTTCTTTGGCAACACAATTCGGAACGAAAAAAGACGTTGCTTTAATTCTTTTCATAACTTCTCCGTTGCTATTTCTTCTACTGTTTGATTTCGGAAAAAAGAATCGTATTGTACATTTTTATGCGTTTATGTGGTAATATTCATTCTCACTGCTTTCATAAATATAAGGCATTTCTCTGTATATTATCGCATAAAACCTTACAAATATTTCAGCAAAAATGCTGTTTAAAACATGCATTTCGGCTAAAATAGTTAATATGCAATAAAACAAAAACAAACAAACAAACAAAGCAAGGTCTGAAGGACGCATTTATTAACTATTTTATATACAATTAAAATGATAATTTTTCAACTTTTTTACCTTCATGTAATATTCTTTTAACTAAACTTGATTATTTAGCTCATTAAAAATACAGATCAAATTCTGTTAAATATTTCACCTGAGAGTTCCCACAAATACATTCTTAATTCCTTTTCTCATCAGTTTTCATAAAATTCATCCAATTATCATTTTACATTTTCTACACTTCTCTGTTCTTAATCTAGTTAGCAAATTTATTCCATAAATATATTAATCTATTCGCAAACAATCCAATAGATTTCGTTTCATTGATCCTGAGTCAACTTCCAGCCAATAACAAAAGAAATCGGAAATGTGGACAGAAATACAATTCAAATGTTCGAATACAGTATAAAACATTACACACTATCACGGGGAATAAATATGTTATATTAAGCATCCTATAGCAGACCTTAGCATCGAAACTCATGTTGAGAAATACATGTTAAAGAATCATGACGTACATTAACTGAAAATAGGTTGCTGCTTGCATTTGATGGAATCCATAAGGGATTCTGCATGAGATATGATCAAACCCGAAGAAAAGCGAAAATAAAATAAAGTATGTATTTTATTAACGAATGACACATCAGAAGAAGAAATACATTTTTCGCGAAAAGATATTGACCGGAAAACAGCTGTGCTTCAAATTCCTATCTTCATGCTTCAATATGACAAGGCAAACGCTCACGGAACTTTGATGGACATTTTGTTCATGAGTGTCAGTGTCAGCCTGACGTATCAGCACTGAATTATTACTTGCTTCGTTCAATATAGAACTTCTGTCCAACCAGCGCTTCCGGTTGACGAAAGATTCGTTGAAGGATTCATTGAATCAGAGTGTGATGTATAATTAATTCAACTGTTTATCAGAAAATGGATGCAAGAGAAAATACTTTCATATCTAGATGTAAATATAATGTTAGTTTAGATCAATATCATTTGAACATTGTTCCAAGAATCCATAACCAAGAAAAAATCGACGTACGATTGTTTCCAAGACTTTATGGAAAATGTTATTGTTTATTTTTGTTATTTCTTATGATTCCCAGAGTCACTTCGTCAGCGCCTTTTATCGCATCACGTACAGAAGCTTCACGAACTGAGAAACAAGATCTTCGTATAAAATTCCGTCAACTGACAGGACTTTAGAACAAAAGTAGGTCAGTGAATTGAATTAATTAAGAAATAAAAGATAAAAAACATAAGAAATAAAATATTAAAAAAAACATTCACAGCATACACAGGTTCCAGAGTTTGATTTGAGGGGGAGCAGTTACAATCAAGAACAAATAGAGATGTAAACAATAGTAGTATTGAATACTATTAGGAGCGATAAGATAATTTTTTTATAATTATAAACAATGTTAGGATATTATAAGAGGAGATAATATAACATAAGGTGAAGTTAGATATGAGATATGAGATGGTAAAATTGGGAATTGCTGTAGCAAAATAATAATTACAGATATATGAAAATCAACAATAATATTGGAAAATGATACAAGAGGATGGTAACAATTTAAATAAAATGGTTATTTATAAAAATGGATGAAAAGGAAGAAACCAAATTGATAAAATGAGAAAAGAGGAAACAAAGAGAAATGAATAAAGTTAACTAGATTTGATTTAATGTTTTTATAATAAAGGTAGGGTGTATTAATTTTGATTAATAGAAATTTCAATTATCAGAGGATGAATTTCTACAGTACAATAAGTCCGAAGATGCCTAGAAGTAATGCAATAGCTTGAAAATATAATTTTATTCCTAGAAGAAGTCCGTAGCATAATTAGATATATTTAAAACTATAAATGATTTTGTTAAGTGGTTGAATTTAATTCACCTATATAAATATCGGAGGAGAGCAAGGTATTTTATAGATTTCAACTTTATATGGAATTTGGGGTATATAGGAAGAACCCTATGATAAATGTTGTGAAGTTGTCTAACAGTAAATAATAAATAAAGGAAGTCAAGTCGAGGGTTGGTTTAACAAGTGTATTAACAAAGTAAGAAAGTGACTAGCACTTGGCTAGACAGTTACAAGACTGTGCTTTGTCTTCTCTGTGTCTCTGGTGACTCGCACTATTTATAGTGACAACCGGTGCAGTTTCTCCTGTGTAAGAACGGCCGGTGTAACAATAAAGATATAAAGTAGTAGAGCATTGCAAGACAAAGTTAAATGAGTTTTAATACAATTTAGTTATAAAATAGAAATAAGATAAAGAATATATAGAGAATAAATCTATTAAAACAGTAAGAAGCATTTTCATAAATACCTTATTTTAGAAACCTTATTGAAGCAATCTTTTTTAACATTTCACTTTTAAAATATTTTGAATTAAAAAAAATAGTGATAAGAAAGATTATATAATAGTAATTAAAAAGACGTTGATATAGAATTATATTAATAAGAGTGATAGCAATTATTGAGAGGATATAAAATGTAAGATCAATATCATTAATAAAACAATAAAAATAAAAGTAATTAGATAGTAGAAGAGTCGTGTTTAGATACACATGGAATGCTAAATATATACATGTACACGGATACCTACATATGCATATATATATATATATATATATATATATATATATATATATATATATATATATATATATATATATATATATATATGAAGAAGAATGGAAAGGAATTAGAGAAGCAAAAGCCAAATCAAAATTCAATTCAATTGCTCAGAGCAAGGTATATTCCGCAAAAAGGCAATTTATTCAAGTTAAATGTTCCTTAAGTACTTGATGAGACTTTATATATATATATATATATATATATATATATATATATATATATATATATATATATATATATATGTATATAGGTACAGATATATACATATGCTTAGACACCTTATATGTGAAAGAAAAGAAAACTGTTTTGATCGTGTAAACAGACAATTTTTTTATTATCGATACATGTAAAGAAACAATATATTTGCACATACATAATTCTAAACACAAGTACAAAAAGATAAAAAGCATAAACACAAAACCATTGAGAAATAATATAATATATATAGTCCACAGAAAACTATTACTTACAAGAATATTACTTAGACAAATATTACTTACAAGAATAATCATATGTTATTTATTATTTATAATTTATAAGAGTATTTTGTATTTTTATAATAATCCTCTTTCTAACTGTTTTTATTTCAATATAAATATACAGAACATCTTCACCAAAATGTCTATGTAAATTTATTTTAATTATTATTTCTGAATTTATTAAATATATGGAAAAATGATTTACATTAGATATATTTGAACTTGATAAAAAAATGTATGCCAAAAATATATTAAACTATTGGAAAAATATAATTGTGTTATGAGAGTATATAATAATAATAATAATAATAATAATATATATATATATATATATATATATATATATATAGAGATGATAATATAAACACACATGAATTAAATATCATACATTTATAAGTTTTAATTATAAATATTTAGAATAGCCAAGGAAAGGATTCCTAAAGAAAGCAGTATTAGAGTGTTCGCCCATTATTCCGGTTGAACACGTTACTTATCCAACGTAACATTGCAAGATTAGAATATGAAATAATAACGGTGTTACAAACGTATGTGCCCCATCATAAGTCTTTACGGTGTAGGTATGTGACTGTGGTATTAGATATAAGCCTAGGTGATACAATCCTTCTGATTTACTGTATGAATGACGTAATATTTTAAGGAAAAAATAATCAAGACTAATTATAAAAATAAAAAAAATAAACACATACTTTTTAAAACACACATTATTAATTGGTTTAAAGCGATGCTGAAGGAGATTTTTATATGCAGATTTTGGACAGTAAACTAAACCGATCAATAAAATCGAGGAAAATCTCACTCTATTTTCTATATAAGTCTATAATTATAGTTTTAAAATGTTCAAATCTTTATGATATATTATATGATTTGTAGTTTTCAAATTTATACAATACTCATTTTCTTGTTTAAATTCACACGTCAATCCTTTTAAAACATATACGCATGGATGAGAAATCTATATTGTTTAATAGACATCGGCACAGACTAAAGCCGAGTCAAATCAAGCTCGATCTACTGTGTTCACTTCCATGCTTATACCAATGTATAAAGAAATGACCATTACTCTTATGGGCAACTAATAGATTGTTTTTAATCACCAACAACGTAATTTAAAATAAAACGCTGATAACAAATCAATCACGTACGTAGTTTGGTATAAGCCGAAACTCTTTACATTTAGGCTTGACGGCTTTAGCAAAAACAGAGCGATAAAACTGAAGCCAGGTTAATGTAAAATCATTTCCTACTCTGGCGATATTAACCCTTATTATAGTTAATGAATATAATAAAATAAAACAAAACAGGAGATAACTATACTTACATTACTTTTCTTCTTCTTCTTCTTCTCCTTTTCTTCTTCTTCTTCTTCTTCTTCTTCTTCTTCTTCTTCTTCCTCTTTTAATCTTATGCGTTAATCGCGAGCTACGGCGGAGTCTGCAATGATGGATTTTTGTTTCCACTTGACACGATCACAGGCTTGTTTCGGGCGAATACCGGTTTTACATATTTGTGCAACGTGTCTGCCTTCATCATCATCTGCCTTCCTCTCGGTCGCTTCCCGGTGACTTCTAAGTTATGGGGCAAATTTCCTGACAGCGTCGTTGTTAGCTATCAGCACATATCACACCAATCTGAACCCACATTTTTATTTTTTTAATTAATTATACTTTTTTAATTTTAATTGTGTATACAGATACATTATTTATGAAACGTACAATAGATAGGCGTAGAGAAAAATCATATGGATCAATCCACCCCGAAACTATCGGCTAGCAATCGCCTCTGTTATTCTTATTTCCAGAAAATCTATTATAATGTCTGCCTGCCCTTCTGACTAGTCTCGCGTTTCCCCAGCAGATTGATCGTCTAGTGACGATCAACACATTCCTCTTATCTGAAATGATAATTACTCATCCGAAAATCAGTGTATCGTTACTCAATTATTATCAGTAACAAACTTCTTGCCCTCTTGCAAACAAATCTTATAAACGGACTAGCATAATCAGAAGCAATCCATTTACTATCAATTTAATACGTTTCTTTAAAAAAAGTTTTTTTAACATAGTTCACCCCAAACAAGGCAGGCCTCCACTGTAGACGTAATGGGCTACTGAGAAAAAAGAAAAGGGGAGAATGTTTTCAACCTAAATTCGGATCTGCGCAGCGAGATGTCTGTTTACATTAGTTTTAAATTTCTGCATGTCAGTACTGTCGGGGAAACAGGGGGCAGGGAGGGAGTTCCAGAGGCCAGCAGCACGAGGAAAGAAGCTATTTGAATAGAAGGCTCTCCTGCATCTGGGGACCCCCACAGTGAATTAATGAGATTTAGTTGATTGTCGCGTTAATCTAGTTAATTTAGTTCGAGGGGGCACCAGAGTAGCCAATTCATCGGAGCATAATCCATTGAAGTATTTGTAAAACAAACATAAAGATGCTACATCGCGGCGATGGGACAGAGGCTGGAGCTTGGTTGACAGGTAGGGACCTATTAGGTTGGCGAATCTTTTTTGGACTTTGTCAAGGAGGGAGAGACTAGTAGATGATGCACCAGCCCAGATGTGACAACACTACGCCATGCATAGGCGGATGGTTGCTTTGTAGAGATACAGGATAATGTCAGGTGTGAGGAGTTTACTAGCACGGTAGATGGGGCCCACCTTCTTTGCGGCAGCCTTGGGAATGTCTTCAATGTATTTGTTCCAATTCATGTTACCTGTGAAGGTTAGGCCGAGGAGTTTGAATGATGAACTCTCAGGTAGGGTGGTGTTTGTCATGACAATCGGTGGTTGGAGAGGTTTCTTGTAGTTATTTAAGGAAAGGAGCTTGGTCTTTGCGGCATTAAAAGTTACCAACCATTTATGACCCCAATCCACTACAGCCTGGAGGTCATTTTCTAAAGATTTAGCCATTGCCTCGGATATGGTCGCGTCGGTTTTGCCAACACGGCGAGAGTAAAGCGTGGTGTCGTCAGCAGATAAATCAATCTCAGACTCTATGTCATCAGGGATATCGTTTATATAGATCAGGAACAACAAATGGTGTCTATTAAACTAAACCTAATTTAACATAAATATCATCCGTGGTAATTATTTCCTTCTAAATGAAACAAAAGTTTCAATTTAGAAAAAGGAAAAATATTCAAATGTAGATTTCAAAGGCAACAAGAATATATGAAATCAATTTAGCCACAACCATTACTATTATTTTTTACGTGGATTTCGTCCTGAAAGTTCATAAACTGTGATAAGAAATTCTTATTGCATAACTAAAAATATTGCGTCGCTTTACCTCTATATTATCCATGAAGATAAACGTATTATTAAGCTATCTAATTTACATACGTGTTTGTAACATGTATGTTAATAAGCTGGAACAAGAGTGCCCTACTTATTCTATAGAAGAACTACATAAATACATGAAGGAATATTAGAGAATGCGTGAATCAAGATAGCATGAGAGGAGTCAAGAGAAAAACATAAATTACTAAGAGAGTTGTTTTGTTAGTTGTAAGTTACGCCGAATTAGAAGAATTAAGACATATTTTTTTAAACATAACTCAATACCAGAACTAAAGTATATTTTATCATGTATTTTGTGTAATTAAAGTATGTAGGAAAGATCATTAGAGAAACGAACATCGATGAACTCACATCTCTATTCATACACAATTATGTATGTGTATATATTTATATATTTGTATGTATAGGATTTATTCCTAAACTAATAAACCCATCATTATGTATTTTATAACACAGCTTGTAGGTGTAATCTTTGTTGTATTTAATTTAGTTTCATGCAAAGGAGGTAAGAATTCGTTAAAAATTAAGATACCTACGATTATTGTGAAATGTTAACAATAGGTATTCGACATCAATTAATACATATTACACAAATTTCAGTTTGATTTTAGTATTTTAAATGGGGGTTTAGAGAGCATAATATTGTACAACCTCCTATTTTGTAAATTCTAATACTTCAGATTTGCATTGAATTGGAACCATAATCATTAGGCAAAAATTAAGCAAGAATCCCTGAATTTTAATTTCTTCTTAAGACTTTTTAAGCTTTAGCTTTAAATTGGAGACTTTGTTTAGGATGAAAATCACATAATGGATTTTGATCAGAATTGGAATAAACATTCTAGATATAATGTCTAGTAGCGTTATATGTTGATGTAAATTCTCGCAAGCGGACTAACTGTTCTAGTCAGAAAATTACTCGTTCCCAGGACGTGTATTTTTCTAGTTGATTATAATCATAATTAGGATTTTTTATATGTCAATTAGAGTGTAACGTTCTTCTTTAATAGATATTCTCTAGATGTGCTTCAGTATTCTAATTGGTTAAGTTTAGTAATATGAAATGTAAAAGTGGTTGAACATCATATATTGAAATGGATAAGAATAACTTAGAATATTCTTGATATTAATTTATTTAACTTGGTAAACCATTTTCGCCGATCCGTTTAGTTGCATCATATAGACACAACAAAAAAAAAACGAAGAGAAAATACGTTTAATATAGCAATGCGAAATTTCTACTTGTACCAATAAAGAGATTTTCAAAAGGTTCTACTTCACTATTCAAGAAAAGCCTTACTAATTGCTACGATGACATTTTAAAGTTATTATTTGATTTCGCGCAGCTTCCTTTCATCAAACGCAGCCGATCGATCACAATTGACAGTAATCTGCTTGCCAACGAAAATCATTGTTATTCGCCGCCATTTTCGTATTTGCACTCAATGAAAAGCCGACATTGTGACACTTATTATTGAAGTTTCGCGGCCGCTTCCTATTATTTCCTATTCACCTTTTATTATACACATCATCCAATACACTTGATAATCATTACGAGATGTCGTCTGTATATCGGCCGGTACGTAATTCTGCACGTCGGTTTAATATTAGTTGAAAGTCTCTCAGTATTCTTTCATTCTAATGAATATGGCGTCTATCGTGGACTCTTCTGTATATGCACTTAAATAAAGCAGCATTTATTGGCAATATCTGATTTAGTAAAAGAAAAGAAAATGACTAAACAATTAAGCAAACTAACTAGATTAAAAAAACAAGACAACAGTAGAAACCTACTAAAACCGTTATAATATAAAATGGAGTACTGCTGTCACTTCTGGTGGGTGATCTGATCGGATAACTTTTTTCCCCTTGACAAAGTACTAAATACTACAAGTAGAGTATTTTTACTCCTCTCCATGAGTTAGGCACAAGGACAGTTTTTATCTTACTCCCACAAGTAAGATATGACCCAAGGTCGGGTCGGGAAAGTGGGGTTTAAAAATTGCCTAGGCAGCCCCGTCGGCATTCCCCGGTAGGGGTGCCTCAGGCAGTAAGCAATAAACTTACTCCTCCCCAAAGAGGGGGGGTGAAGCCTGGGAGGGTGGACCTCCTAGAACTGCACAGGACAGACCGTTAGACCGGCGTAAATCAAGCCCCGAAGGCCAAGACAGTACCAGTTTATGGGGTGCAGTATCCATCGTAACAGATACTACACTTTGATCTTAGCCAAAAGGCCACAAGTAGAGTAGAAAGTGGACCTTGGGGTTACTTTCGGCAGCCTCGCAACTCTCGCTTCTCTTATTTTGTCTTTTAGTTCTACAGTCCACGAACGATGTTTCTGACAAATGGGGGAATACTTTTTGTTTTCTTTGATTAGAATCTATCCATCTAACACTTATCGTTGGATAATTTTTTACCTTAAAGCACTATTTTCTTAGCTCCTTACATCAAGTGGCTTCATGCCTTGTCTGGAGCGATTACTATGAAAACAATCAACCACGAAAATTTGTAGGGTATGAACTTTTCTGTTCTCTACATTCCCTTTCTCACAGAAGAGACGTTGCTAGTCTCTCTCTACTTTATCGTGGTTTCCATAGAAGATTCTCGACTAAGCTTCAATCTCTGGTTCCTCCTTGTACGACATTCACAACAAGAACTCGGTGTTCTACAACAATTGAAAAGAACTGTTCTTTCTTCCTCCGTGTGGTTAATATCAAACTTCCATGAGTTTTTTAGAAGAACTTTCCATCTGTGGAAAACATTACCACGGGACTGCTTCCCTGAAGACTAAAACATGGTTGTCTTCAAATCCAAAGTCAACAAATACTTGTCATAAGCCGTCCTAACCAATAATCCAATTTTGTTCATTTCATTCATCATTTCAATTAATAATCATCTATCGTTTGGCGTTTATAAGTTGTGACTCATTAGTATAAAAAGGCCATGCTGGTTACATTAACACATTCGAATATTATTGGATATTATTTCGTTTGACTGACCATGATCGTCTCAACGATTGCAACTGAACTACACGTGATAAACCAGGGGCTCATCTTATTCTTCGTAGTGGTTGAACTCCATGACTACGTATGAATAAGTGAATGAGTATAACGTTGAATATGCATACTGTTATTTTTTTTAATCTGGAAAACCATTATTTCCAATCGGGTTAATCGCATCATATATTCCTAGAATATTTCATTATCATTCCTTTATTTAGGGGTCCCAACCGGACTTCTATCAGCCGCTTAACTGTTTCTTATTTTAACTACCTTACTCTCTTAATACGTGCGTTTGGCTGACTAATAAAATCCGTTACTACCTCTTAGCAATCACTACTGTATAACTATAGCAGTTACAAAATAAATTTGAGGTTATTTCTTCTAGTTGCCGACTTATTTTGTTTATGATATATATATATATATATATATATATATATATATATATATATACAGGGTGGGCAAAAATAAGGGTCCTATTTTTAAAAATTCATAACTTTTTTATTTATTGAGTTTTTTTTGTTGTTTAGAATAAGTAAAGGACCCCTTCCGAAGCAAGCATGAGCCGTATTAGCCCTAAGGAACGTACCCTCATTTAGAAAACATTATTTTTGCTTAAAAAACTCAAAACAGTGTAAAAAACAATACTTTAGTTTTTGTAAGTTTTAAGAAGTGTTTTTCGGCTAAAATTTGTTTTGTTTATTTCAAAAAGTCTCGGAAGGGCCAGTCTACACACACATAAAGTTTGGTGAGTTTAACTTTTATTTTGTGGAAGTTATTCAAATTCAAGTTATTCAAATTTAAAGATAGGACCCTTATTTTGGCCCACCCTGTATATATATATATATATATATATATATATATATATATATATATATATATATATATATATATATATATATATATATATATAAGACACTATGAACATAGTTCTCGTTAAATTTAGGATTCATTTCATAATTCGAATACATTAAACAACGGCCTACATTGAGAACACCTTTTCATTGAGTCGGGTTCATCTGCCGATGTTACAGTGGTTTGTTGATGCTTAGATGTTTTCACATGGATATATGACTGTGGTCATTTCAGTCTGGAATTATTTCATCTTTGACCTAGTAGTTGCTTGCTATTCAGGAAAAATACTGATTTTGTGTTCGTGTCGTCTCATAGTGGAAATCTGATAGTGATTTGAGGGTGAAACTATAAAATCTCAGACTAAAGTTAAAGAGTGTTTACAAACGTATCTTAATAAAACCTCTTAATAAAATATACTTAATTTTCTCCTAAAAGTTGAAATATTTTTACACAACAAAGAGTCTACGTAACATAAAAGGGTTTTTTGTCCCGACTAAAATTCTAATTTTATGTTATAAAATTTAGCATTTATGCACTGTGAGCATTCATTATTTTAAGGATAAAAGTCAAAATTCATTTGACTTTGATATAAGTCTCAAAAGGTCGAATAATGCATCGGCTAAAACGTAGCTAAATATAAATATCAATGTTTAGGAAAAGCTAATGATTTATTTTAGAGTATAAAGAATATTCTAATCATATATGGTGGAAATTAAACATACGTTCATCTGAGGCTTTACAATCCTACGCAAACTATGAAGCTTTTATAGGGAAGAAAAGGCGATATATTTATAACGAAGGGGTTTATACAATTAACTACAATTTGCATTGACATGCATACCTTATGCACAAGATTCATTTTTATATCAGTTTTTATTTATCAAACCTTTAACATATGTTATTTTTGTCTATTGTTATAGCCAATATAACTAACTCAATGTTTGTTTCATATATTCTATAATAACACACAAGAACTGATAACTATACGTTAGTTCTGGGATTTAGTTATCTTTTAGTTGTTCTAGTTAGCCGTAATTTATAATTAACTAAACAAGTCAGCAATTGCTATCCTAGCTATCTATGTAACATCTTCGCCCTTCTAGATCTATGTTGGATCCACAACTATATAATAGTTCTTAATGTATCTGTGATCATTTATACAATGAATGACTTTCTTATTTGAGCATCGTTATCTAAGTTACATACGCGTGTCTGTACACACTATACACCCCGTATGTAAATTAGATGGCAAAACAATTAGTCTCTTTACTTCGATACAATAATAATAATAATAATAATAATAATAATAATAATGAAGAATATTAATACTTCTATATAATAATAATCATAACAAAACAACAATAATGAGAAGTAAAGATACTTATTATTTTTAGTTAAGCATGAATCATGTCGTAAACGATATGTCACAACTAATCAACGTACAACAAATAGTACTAATAGTGGTGGCCCAACTGGTCACAGATACGTCTAGTTCAATACACAGAATTTACTTTGTGCAAAATTGTTTGTTGCCGGAATGATATTATTTTTAATCGGATTTTTTTTTAAACTATTAAAATCGAAACTGATATAAACTCACAATTTATGTCATCTTCGCTACCAGATCTATGATATTTCGTGTGTGTTTAAGAATGATGCATCAAGCTAGGAAAATACACGAGGTTGTAACACTTGCATTTTCTTGAGATATTTGGTGCTTTTCTTAAAGAGAAAACAATAATCAAGGTACGAGAATACAATTAGAATTGATCAGAAATCACAGCATAGTAATAATAAAGATATTTTGATCGAATGATACGCAGAAATGTAAACGATTGTAAACAGATAAACGGAATGAAAATGTCTTACAAAGAGATATTCTTTAGATATTTGGTGCTTTTCTTAAAGAGAAAACAATATTCAAGGTACGAGATATCTCCGAAAATTATATTAAAAACACAATTAGAATTTATCAGAAATCACAGCATAGTAATAATAAAGATATTTTGATCGAATGATACGAAGAAATGTAAACGATTGTAAACAGATAAACGGAATGAAAATGTCTTACAAAGAGATATTCTTTAGATATTTGGTGTTTTTCTTAAAAAGAAAACAATATTCAAGGTACGAGATATCTCCGAAAATTATATTAAAAACACGATTAGAATTCATCAGAAATAACAGCATAGTAATAATAAAGATATTTTGATCGAATGATACGAAGAAATGTAAAGGATTGTAAACAGATAAACGGAATGAAAATGTCTTACAAAGACCCCTTAAACTTGAGCCTTAAATTTATTAATTTTCTTGAATGGAAATCATTTAATGGATTTTGATCAAAATTGGAATAAAGATTCTAGACATAATGGTCAGTATCATTATACACTGCATTTAATCTTCGTAATGGGACATAAAAGTATTGAAAGAAGTCCTGGACCGGATATACTTTTATTGTATATATATATATATATATATATATATATATATATATATATATATATATATATACACTTTTTTTTAAAAATATTGAATTGTTTTATAACTACAGACGATATCTTTTCGGGTTTTTTTTATCGTCATCAGTGCAGTGGCGGTTGCAGGCGGTCGCATGGAGTCGAACGCAATTCGCAGATTCAGCCTAGAATCACGAGCTTAACGCCTATTCTCAAGCAGCCTCGAGAAATCCCCACAAACAGTGATAGAAATTAACGTACACTAAGCCGAGAGAGAGAGGGGAGAAGCGTCTTGTTATCGAAAGTGTTCGACGCTCGAGCGGAACTTTGCATACTCGCTAGTGAAAACAATCTTGTTATTCAAAACATGGCTCTGCTATTTAGACTATTACAACTTAAGGGGGTATTAACTATAAATATTTTTGAAATATTAAAGTGTTTTTATACCTACAGACAATATCTTTACGGGTTTTCTACCTCATCAGTGTATGATTGGCGGTTATATTATATATATATATATATATATATATATATAATATTACTTATAAATATAATAATGAATTATATTTATCTACAGACGACGTCGTTTCGAGCTTTTGCTCTCCTAAGTAAACATCAGCATAAAAATCAAAACAGGCTTGAATACTTAACGAACTCACTCGGAGACTTGCTTTGTAGCCAAGTGAATGTCTATGTTTAATATTTTCTAACACTGCCCAACTTTAATTTTCTTGAAAGCTCTTCAAAATATTATTTATAAATAAATATGAAATTATATTTACTTATAAACGACGTCGTTACGATTTCTTGCCCTCCTCAGTGTAGGGAAGTGATAATTTCAGCCATCATAAGGCGAGAACCCTGTTCACACAGTAACCTTTCACTCCGGACGCTTTAACTCTCTTCTCACGGCTATAGGAACATATCACGTGATACAAGGAAATTAAGTTATACTTATGTCAATTATAACGTAAACATCAAGAGAGACCAGAAGACTCAACGTACTACACTTCTAATTTTAACTAGAATAGGTGTAATAATAAAACGTAGATTAGAACATCTGTTTCGTCCGTGATTAAGCCAATTATTGGTCAGTGGCTTAAGAAATTATTTTCACTTATTTTTCGTATTTTTATATGTAGTCCAAATTAATATTTCTTCTTTGTAGGTCATAAATATACAAAGGGTGACGTGAACCTACTCACTATTTAAAATGTTCTCTTGCTTCCCCATATGATACCTTGAAAATCATTTCATAGGGTATAATTTTCGAAATCACTGTTTCATTATTATTTTCTTCGTCCAGTTCTCACACATGTCATCATCAGTAATTG
>OY744523.1:23684473-24004473 GCA_963556195.1 Sepiola atlantica | reverse complement strand
GTACACATACCTATATACCTACTCAGTTATACGCATACGTACACACATACCTATACTCATATACTCGCACATGCCCATACATGCACACATACACCTGCACCCATGTATACACATATATACCCATATACACATATATATATATACAAAATAATATATACGGCCTGGAAAGTTTTAAATTGCATATACATACCCATAAGTAAAATAATACATACGGCCTGGAAAGTTTTAATAACCGGGGTAAGAGTTTAATTAAACATACGCACACATTGATAAGGCAAATATGCAGTACATACATACACACACACACATACACACACCCACATACATGCTAGCACATACACAGACACAAGCATGCATGTACACATATATATACATACAAAAACAAATGTACTTATATATACGTTCCTAATTTTTATCATACATACATATACACTAATGCCCGCATACACGCGCATCCGCACGTGTCAACCAGCCGATGACACTAGACTTTCTCGTTTCGTTTGCCGGGTGAAAAATCTCGTTGGCCTTGGTAAGCTGAATTTCGGGCTAGCCAAAAATTGTGTGTGTGTGATGTTAAGAATAGGTATATGTGTGCGTATGTATGGATGCGTATGTCACCAAGTCGGATATGAAGAATATGTGCGCTTAACCCAGACGTTATTATTTAATAAAAATAAACAAAAAAAACCATAAGATCTCCTTAGATTAATTTAGTTAAATATAAGATGTTAATTTCTACTCGCTCTATGTTGGGTGTTCAAACCGGCTGCTACCACCACTCCCTCTGATTGTGTTTGAAGTGCCGAGGATGAATCCAATTTTCTATCAGTATCAAAAATGTAATTGTTAAGTTGGATGCTTGAATAAAACCGCAAGGTTGAAATAAATTATTGCATCGACAATCATGTAATTTCGTGTTATTATATTTTACGTTATATATATATATATATACTTAGGCAGCATTTCTTCGTTTATGCATGTTTGATTAAACAACAGTGACAATTCCTGTTTGTTTTGTTTTTGATTCATCTTTTCAAGCTGTCGAACCAACGATCTAATGTTCTGTTGAAGTGTGAATAATAACTCGCCAAAACTTCAAAAGTTTTCGACTCCACTGAGTTTTCGTCAGGCAGGTGAGGAGTTACACAAATTAAAATTGGGAAATATATTAAGAAAGTCGATTGAAACAATTATTTTATTTTATTTTATTTGGTTATTTATTTTTATTAAAATCATTTTAGTATACGCTTTACCCTCGATTTCGGGCTTCGCTGATCGTAGGTTTGTTTGCTCACATGAGTTTATATATATATATATATATATATATATATATATATATATATATATATATATGTACAAGGTGGGCCAAAATAAGGGTCTTATCTTTAAATTTGAATAACTTGAATTTGAATAACTTCCACAAAATAAAAGTTAAACTCACCAAACTTTATGTGTGTGTAGACTGACCCTTCCGAGATTTTTTGAAATAAACAAAACAAATTTTAGCCAAAAAACACTTCTTAAAACTTACAAAAACTAAAGTATTGTTTTTTACACTGTTTTGAGTTTTTTAAGCAAAAATAATGTTTTCTAAATGAGGGTACGTTCTTTAGGGCTAATACGGCTCATGCTTGCTTCGGAAGGGGTCCTTTACTTATTCTAAAAAAAAATCAAAAAAAAATCAATAAATAAAAAAGTTATGAATTTTTAAAAATAGGACCCTTATTTTTGCCCACCCTGTATATATACTATAAACTTTTTATTTATACAAACACATAATAGCTACACACTCAGCTTCGACTAAAACATGTTCTAAATGTGCAGTCATGATATGTTGTATAATAACACTTTTATAATGTGTAAATAGCTCTATTAATTATCAAACACTATTATATGAACACAGCAACATACCCTGTTGATACAAACATTACCCAGACGATTACACACACACACACACATGTATATATATATATATATATATATATATATATATATATATATATATATATATATATATATATATATATCTATCTATCTCATATATATCTATAAAATGTATATATATATATATGATATTTATAAATAAATATTAAATTATTTATACCTACAGACGCTAGCGTTTCAAGCTTATTGCTCTCATCAGTGCAGGGAAGTAACAATTTCAGACGGCCGAGAGGCGCGAACCCGGTACACAGAGTCAGCCATATCCACTCGGCCCACGGAAACTGTCACGTAATTTAGGGAAATTAAGATCTATATGTACCTAGAAGCGGGCACAGATAGAAGACTAGTCGAGAGTGTTCAACGAACGTATTCGGAACTTTGCATTAGAGCTTTTTGACAGTCTATTTTTAACTTCCCCGAGAGTGCTCAACTTTAATTTCTTAAAGGGGCTTAGTATAATATTTATAAATAAATATTAAATTATTTATACCTACATATATATATGTATATATATAATTTATATATATATATATATATATATATATATATATATATATATATATATTATACACGCGTCGTTGAAGACCACGGAGTTTTGTCTCTTCGCTATCTTTCTTGTTAATTTCTCGACGCGGCGAGCAATTCGTCGGTTTTCTGGTGTTAATTAGTGGATTATGGCACCTAACGTTGTATCGTGGGCCATTACTAGAGCGCTTTCGGTCTCGCGACCGTCTACAAGCAGCTGTGTCTTATTATTAGTAAGAGCCATATTTATAGTTTTATTATTAGTTATATATCTATTAATTTACACATCTCTATATATATATATCTTTATTCGTTTATTCATTATTTATTTATTTATTTTATTTTATTTTATTAATTTATTTTTTATTTATTTTTTTATAATTATTATTATTATTATTATTATTATTATTATTATTATTATTATTATTATTATTATTATTATTATTATTATTATTATTATTATTATTATTATTATTATTATGTATTAATTGTTAAAGACTGATAAGACGTTAGTACCGGCGGTGGATGCTATTTTATTAATTGTGGGTTGAATTTTTTTATGTGTAGGGCTTTGAAGATTTTTCGTCTGTTGTTATTCTTATTGTTATATATATATATACAATTTATTCATCTATTCACCCTAAAACAATTACATTGTTACGGAAATATAAAGGGCTACTGTGAATTAAGGGCAATATGTATAGAGTGATCTTAAGTTGTGCAGCAATCTGCTTCTTCAGAGTGCATTTACATTATTGCATTGTTAATACAGTCGGGAAAACAGGTAGCAATGTCTGGCTTAATGGCATTCTTTGTGAAGTTTAAGGTGAGGGAGAAGCTGGGCAAGAAATGGAGCTTCATCCATTGCTGTGCAAACGACATAAATATATATATATATATATATATATATATATATAATTATTTATAAATAATATTTTTCAAATTAATCTATATACACATGTGTTTTATACCAAACCTGCAAGCATAAGTATGAAGGAGACAATCCCTTCCTGTTATACGGGTCCACCCCCGATACGAAAGTTAAATTTAACTCAGTAGTCGGATCGCATACCGTTGTGTCTACCACACATTGTCTAGAAATGAGAGATTACATTAACATCTTAAATTGGTAAGTCAGCGGCCGTATAAGCAGGATGTCGTAGCAATCAATAGGTGGGACATATAGTGTCGCATTACACTTTAAATGACGGCTTGTTGTCAACTGACTTAAAGTGCACCATCTAACGAAAGATTTGAATAATTATTTATAAATTGTATTTTTTAAATTAACCCATATAGTCATGTGTTTCATGCCAAACGTGCAATCATCAGTATGGGAAGAGACATTCCTTTCTGGTCCACGGGTCAATCCCCGATACGAAAGTCACATTTAACTCAGTAGTCGGATCGAACCACCATTGTGTCCACCACACATTGTCTATAAATTAGAGAGTAAATTAACGTCTTAAATGGCAAAGTCAGCGGCCGTATAAGCATATATATATATATATATATATATATATATATATATATATATATATATATATATATATATATATATATATATATACGTGTGTGTGTGTGTTGGGCAGTTGTGCACACTCTATTTCTAACGGGAATTTGGTATCCCTTTGTCTTAAACCGAAACTATAGTTGTACTTCTATATCTGAAGTTGAAACTATACTTTTACTATATTTTAATACTCAGTTCCGTTTACTATACTATTTCAGATTTATCTGTCAATGTGTAGTTAAATAATTACAGGGTATATATTATCTGGTCTGTTGTTATGATATAATCTACCCAGTCACAACCTCCTCCTGTTTAGGAGTTAGTGTTGTATCGATTTTTATCATGATACAATTCCCCCAATCATTAATGCCTTCTTTTTTTAGAAGACATAGTGTAGTATCGAACCTGTGAGCCTTATACCATCCCCCTACTTTACTGGGGAATGGGTGTTATGTAGTATCTGTTTTGTTATGATACCATCCTTCGAGCTATAACCTCTCCAGTGTCCTATATGTTGTTCGTCATGATACCATGCTCCGAGGAATTACATATCTCTTTGGGGAATAATGTAGTTCATATAATTACGTAAACATTAAGCAAGTTGAATGAAACCTACAGAACTGCACACAAAACGGACTCAATATCCTTTCAGATAGACACATAATTCAATAAGTCCCGGACCTAACAAATAAAACAACCTTTAGGCAAAATCTTACTTTATTCATCAACATAGTTTACTTCTGGTTGATACATGATTAAAACGCTTCTTTAACAATTCGATGTAATTTTGTAGAGCAATTTGTCTTTGGCCTCAAAATACGCCCATGATTCCCATATTACTTCTTTATTGGAGCAACATCTTTTTCCCTGTTGCATTTTTTACATATGCGAACAGCCGGACGCAAAATCAAGAGTATCAAGAGCAATATTTTTGGCGATTTCCTCCTTCAAACACACCAATATTGCTACATAATATTCGGTATGGATGGTTCTTCTTTTGTCAAGAAGTCTTATACATTAAAACTTTAATTAGAAAAAGTGAAGTCGAAAAATATACCTTGCAAATAAAAAAAGGGAATTAGTCACAGATAAATGATGAAGAAACGCTAATAAATGAAACAAAAACAATTTTGAGAGAACCCTGAACATGAATAAATAGAACGATATAACAGACTTGCAAGAAATGTATTCTGCAAGATTAATACCTGAAAGTAAAACAATAGAGATTGAGAGAAAATCATGAATTCGACTCTAAATTGAAACAAAATAATGTCGTGTGATGATTGTGGTAGTGTGTGAAAGCATAGTTACGATATGAAACTACTGATCTTTTCATGTAATCTTCATAAAGAGGGAGTTCCATTCCATTCTGTTTATGATTGGTTCTTTTCAGCATGAGCTGGCGAAAATGCTTGCAGATATCCTTGATCCTGTCTTACAGAGTTGTTCAGTTAATTGTATTGCTAATTATTTCCGTTTCGCTTCATTTATTCGCGATTTGGAATGCGAGTCGCATACAAACTTTCTATGTTCATTTGACGTTACCAGCTTATTCACTAATGTACCCCTGAATGAAACCATTGAAATATGTGTTGACATGCTTTATCGTAGCACATTAACCCCTCCCGCCTTTCCGGAAAACACTTTTCCGGAACTCATAGGGAAGGCCACTTAGTCGGTCAGTATAATGTATCAGCAGATTGATGGGGTGGCGATGGCTAGTCCTTTGGGTGCTATCCTAGCGAATATTTTCCTAGGTTTTCAGGAATCCTTGCTGTTTACTCGGGTTACTAGACCATTTTCTTATTGGCGTTACGTAGACGATACTTTTGTCATTTTTGAGTCACGTAACGAGGCAAGTGATTTTTTCCTGAAATTGAATATGCTTCATCCAGCAGTACAGTTCACCATGCAAGAAAAGCAGAACGACTCTTTACCATTTCTGGACGTTTTAATAGAAAGGACGGGAAACAAATTCACTACAACTATATATATGAAATCGACGTTTATGGCCCTGTATATCAGTTGGGATTATTTTGTCCCCATGAGTAGAAAGATCAGTGTAATCAAAACACTTGTTCACCGCACACTTATGATTTGCACTGCGAGAAAACTTGCGACTGAACTCCAGAAGGTAACTCATATTCTTACTAACAATTGTTTCCCTGAGGGTCTAATTTCCAAATGTATTAATCGAAAAGTTGCGAAATTTAATTCCAACATTTTATTTGGTTTGTCCAAATGTCCCGTCTATTTGAAACTGTCTTTTATTTGTTCTATCAGTAAAGGTTTTTCGGATAAGATTTCGTCTGTTGTATCTCGTTAGTATATATATATATATATATATATATATATATACATATATATATATCAATACACTTATCAATTAAAATGATATTCGTTTAGTATTTTACCATGTTTTATCACAATAAACACATCACAGTATTCATCAATGTAGAGTGATTGACCCAGAGCGTCCAGAGTATAATACGTTTGTATTTAATACTTCCTTTTCTTATTCCGCCTTCTCAATTCTTTTTCATCTTCCTGGTTCAGCAAAAGCTGAAATAAATATTGTATACCTGATATAACTTGCCCTAATTCATCCGTTTCTGTTGTTGCGTTCATTTTGTTAGTGTTCTAAACTATCGCTTTTTAATATTTCATACTAGAGATCTCAACCCACGAGTGGGGATGAAATGTAGTCGTCCACAGAAGCTGTTTCGCCGTATCGCATGGCTTCATATGTTGTGAGATTCGCATGGAAATTCGACACACGACTATATGTACGGCAATCCTCCAACCTACCTATGCCACCTAACTCATTGCGAATATATATATGAAAACATCTTGTCCCATAGTAGTGAGAACTCCGATATTTGCTCGCATCAAACTGATTGCAAATCTTCACTTACTTGTTGATATGTATTAGACCTGAACACTTGAACGAGATTCTAGTCAAAATTATTCTCACACCATCAATAATTTTACATAATTATAGGAATTATGCAAATCTTAAAAAAATAGATTTCGCTTTCATTTTCATCAATCCTTACACCGAAAGAAGTCGAAATGAAGTAGCAAATATTTTCTTCTCTTTTTAAAGAAGCAAATAATTCTAGACAAAATTGCCTTTCTTTCCTGATCAGATATCATCACGTGAACATCGCGTGTTTCGTGCCTGAAGGCTTTTAAAGATGAAATGGTAATTGATGAACGAGGTTTATCAACCCATAAATTATTTTTTATCGTTTCGAACTAAAATGAAAAACGAAACTAATTTCAATTTTACTCTTGCCAGAAATTTCTATTGTAAAGCACAATTATTAGATCGAACCGATTTCCTTTACAACTATATATGAAATACGCGAATGGCTGAATCTTTTTGGAAAACATAAACGATTAAGAAGATTTACAGAAAAAAGGATCAATAAAAAGACAGATAATCTATGTGAGGAATTTAGGCATTGTTCTGTGTGCGTATGTGTGTTATATTTTCATTTAGTGATGTGTGTATACACCCCTATACACTCGTGTCGTCGTCGTCGTCGGCGGCGTCGAACCCAGTTTGTTCTTAGTATGTGTTAGTTCAAGAAAAGGGGGAGCAATAATATCGCGAGGTGTCTGTTTGCGCCGGACGTCCATAAAATGGAAAGATGTCGCAAACTCCTACAAGGATATAAGTGTGGAATTTCCACGGATTCCGCTAAACAATCATATTATAACAATAATCAATATTAGTAGTAGTAGGAGGAGGGGATGTGCTAGAATACCCGTCCCATGACTGCAATGTACAGATTCCAAAATAAATTGAAGCGATAAAAAATCCACCCGCTCTCTCTCCCTTTCATTCTCTCTCTTTCTCCCTTTCTCGTCTGTAGATACACAAGCACTCAGACGCTGATGTTGATTTATAAAAGAGGTTAATTGAAAAAGAGAAACGTCACAGTAAACATCAGAGGGATGTATCACTTTTGCAAAGGTGAGATAGAGAGAGAAATACAGATAGATATACAGATAGATCGTCTGACACACTGTGCCCGTTTTCCCCATTAAAGGGGAAGCACCAACACGCTTTTCCCCCTTGAAATATTTCCAGACCAAGAGACAGAGAATCCCCGACCGGAAGTCACGTGCTTTCATCAACTACCGCTTTGAGGTCACCCCTGACCCATAGAAGTCTAACTCAAACTGTTCAAATCAAACACGGCCCTCGTTATATAACCTTTGTTTGTGTATCATTCCGTCTGTCTGAACACTACTAAACATGAGAGAGCAGGAAAAAAAATAAACTGGGCGACTGTGATAAGAACTGTTTGAAAGAGGGGGATAAGAAAAAGTGGGATTAAACACAAAAGTACCATAATCTGGTGACTGAATTTAATCCTTGTATATTGACGAATCATGTGATATTTTTATCATCATCACATACGGTAAAATGCCAAAAAGTTGATTATTTAAGAAAGAAGTGTATTAACCTACATTTTAACATAAAATAGTGTTGTAGTTTGCTTAAGGACCTGTTCGTAGTGTGTAAGAATTTGAAATTTTTGAAGGCGATGTCAATACAATTTTAGTTGAAGACATCGTTTAAATAGAAACAAAAAATAAATAGATGAAATTACAATAGATGATATTACACTATTAAAGTATTCAATAATTTTCAATTCAATATTTATTAAATATTACTTAACGTTTCGTGGTATCACCTTCTTCTCAAGAAGAAAACTCGACTCAATTCGGAAAGTGTTTTCGCCTGGAAGCCGGAATCGTGCGTATTATGGGTCATAAAATAAATATATTTATTATTTCAGTATTATTTTGTTGTAAATGTTTATTGGTATTTCTTATTTGTTTATTATGATATTATTATACTATTTTATTATATGTTTAATTACATTATTATATTTTCTTTTGTTCGTTATTTGAAAATACTTGCCTTATTTGCTTATTTATCCGGAATGATTTGAATATTTTATACTGTTGTCAACATTATATATTCTAAGCTTAAAAAATTCAACATTTAAGCAATGGATTGAATATCAGACACTAAGTCACAACACGAATTATGTATGCATTACAAGCATCGTTTTAAGACGCCCCCTCTACTATTCTGATCTTATATATATATATATATATATATATATATATATATATATATATATATATATATAACTTCTTTGTAATATAGCAGGAACAATTCCTCGCAGAGTGCTCCATTAATCCAGAATTAAAGTTAAAAATTAAAAATTAAAAGCTTATATTTATTTATTTTGGTACAGAGAAATTAGTACAGCATTCGTACCGTCGGTTTCAAGTACGGAAGGACTTAGCCATCCGGCTCTGTTGAGATGACAACAGAAGCTGAAGAGAGCCCGATGGCTAAGTCCTTTCGACGGTACGAATGTTGTACTAATTTTCTGTGCTAATATATATATATATATATATATATATATATATATATATATATATATATATATAGAAAACGACACGTGACCTTAACAACTATCACTTTTTATTCTACTTGGATTTCATTCGAACATTCATAAACTGTTACGTATCTTTTAAAACCTACTTCTACATTGATGATTTTTTTTACTGCTATGTCATTTATTCATACGTATGAAAAAATAGATGGCGATGCTGAAAACGAAAGCCGCTTTTTCCCTAAAGGCTCACAAAGATATTAAGACATACTAAAGTTACCATATTCCATATATTCTTTACGTGCTGTAGGTGTCACGTCACGTCTCTTCCTTGTTGGTGTTTCGTCCTATTCTTTTCAAAAAACTTGCTGCCTCCAAAATGCGCTTTTCTCTATCTTGCCCTATCTACACCCACCCCCTCCCATCTTCCAACATCAATTCTAAATCACTTCAAATCGTTTTAGAGACACTTTTTTAATCTCTTACGCGGTGTGTGCTGTGGGTGAGTATTCCGAAGTAGTTCCCACAAAATCATCTACTTAGGCCGTCTGTCATCAAAAAGACGAACAAGAATTTGTGTTTTCTTATACAAGACTCAATGCTTGGATCAGCAGCTCGCTCCAACACTTTGATGTCAGTGCTGATGGAAACGCTCTAGCCGGCGAATATTAGTTCTGTAAGTGGTCCATGTCTCACAAGCATATAACCTATTATTCTACACGCCCATGCAGACCTATACATTATACTTTGCATATCATTCTGCGTGAGCTATAGGATCCACACCGTCTGCTTAATGCAAGTTCTGAACAACAGTGGAGAATGTCCTTGACGAAGTCTAAAACGCTGTAAGTTATACAGCCGACTCGATGTGCGAAATCGATGATACAGATCTTTGTCACAGTTATTGAAAGCCAATGATAGAGTTACAGAAAAATAAATGGAAAACAAAGTAGGATCAGGTATATCACCCTGTTTAGCACCATTGTTAACCGCAACGGGTCAGAGACGCAACCATTACAGTTGTCACGTGCTTTCATATTGTCGTGAAACTTACGAAAAAGTCTAAAAAAGTTAGGAGAACATCCCAACTTACCCAATACCTCCCATAGCGCATTCCGATTAACTGTATCTGTATCGAACTCTTTTGTCACATCAACAAAGACCGTATATAGTCCTCGACAATATCAAATACACTCCTCCTGCATTTGGCGCGCCGTAAAGATCATATCAGAGATACACCTACTTCTTCTAAAGCCACACCGACTCAGGTAGCACTAAAAGACAGTTGTACGCATTCAGCCGATTCAGTATGATTCTGGTAAATACCTTTCCTGCACCATTCAAAAGAGAGATGCCCTGATAGTTGTCGCACTCATCTTTCCTCCCTTTTCACCTTGGACAAATATACCATGATGAATTCACGCCAATTTTGGTCAACATGCCCGTCAGAAAAGATGTTGTTAATCAACCAGTTAATTTGAATAGTCATTGGTCTTCCATACACAGCGAAAGACTAATACATGTATACCATCTCAACCAGGTGCTCCGCATCCCAACTGCCATATCCCCTCCTCCACTTCTGTCAGGTCAGAAACAGAATCCATTTCGGCAACGATAGCTCTATGAGGCGAACGATATATCATATAAATACTGACTATCGACGTATTAGTAAAAAGTTCAGTATAATGTCTCTATCAAGTAGTTTACTTGGATCCCTAATCGACTTGGCACCATCATTGGATTTTTCTGGGGTTACACTAGAATGTTTAGGACCATCGACTGTCATCATCAGGTTATACATTACTTTACTGTCCTTAACATCAGTGAATGCTGAATATCCTGAGTTTTTCGTCGCAACCATTCATCCCTCATTCGTCTAAGTTATCTCTGCAACTCTGATTTAATAGCTAAGTATGACTGTTCCGCAGACTTCAGATCCTGAGGTGACAAGCCGCTATCAATCCGCCTTTGATGAAGTTCATGCTTTTTCTGTAGCAGTTGTGAGATGTGAGCATTATTGTCATGAAACCAGTCTTGATTCTTTCTCTTTTTTAGCCTAAGCACATCTATTACATTTTCTAAAACATACTTCTTCAAACGCTCCCACGTACCATCAAAAGATATCTGCTCAAGCTTATTTTGTACGTCTAGAACAGTTTTCCCATCTTTCAGCTTTGCAACATTTATTCTACGAGAACACTTGACGTAACTAAATCGCCTCTTCTGCCCAATTACACCCTCATGTCAGCATGCACCAGATCATGACCTGTCAAGCACTCTACATTTCTTTTTGACTCGAACTTTGTCGATGTCCTGCAGGTTGCGTCTACGAGTGATGTAATCGATCAAATGCCATTGCTTGGATCGAGGATTCATCTATGTGTTCTTGTACTTTGGTTTCAGGTGCGAACACGTGTTAGTTGTCACTAAATTTAGCTCTGAACAGATTTGCAGTAAACGAAGTCCACTCTCTAAGTCTTGGCGACTATGACCCCGGTGACATACTAACAGTTCGATGACTAGTAGTCACTTAAACCGCAGATGTAAGATCGGATTTTTCTTTCTCCGAGATGCCTGCCTTAACATCTCTCCTTGTAGTATTATATATACTCATGGCTGGAACTGAGGTTGCTGGGAACCAGAACGTGATCCACAGGCCGGTGGATCAATCATGCTTTAGCTGACAGAGCCTGAACTCATATATATATATATATATATATATATATATATATATATATATATAAGTGTAAATTAGTCGTCCAAGGCTATAGCAATGCGATGTGGTTGCCGTGAGATGGAAAAGTGAAAAGCAATAAACGCAGGGAGAAAGTGAAACTCAAAACGATTTATTAATAATTTCACGAAAACTGATTAAATACCAAATAGTATTTTTTTTTTTGGTAAGTAACAGATCGGCAAAGGGTAATCTTAAATTTTCGAAAGAACAACTTTCATTATCAGAAGACAACAATAGAAGACCGAGGGGGTCGGAAAAACGTGGAAAAACCGGTGTCAGATCATCGTATTATAGGGGAAAACAATTGGGAGTAGGAACGCAGAAAACGTCAAAATTCAATTAAGCAATCATATAACTAAGGTTAAAACATTATAAACATTAGTTTAGTAATATACCAATTTTTTTTTAACATTTTATTATGTTTCATTTTAAATGACTCATCAATCTTTATTTATTTATTTATTTATTTATTTATTTATTTTTTTTTTTTCATTTATTCTCTTCAAATCTAAATTTAAATTCACTGTCAAAGGGAGATAACTTATTCTAAATAATATGTTCAGACCTTAGAAATGAAATTGGAAACTTGAGAAGGAATTTGAGTTGTGAAGTGGATTAGGAACGCAGAAAAATTCCATTAAGCAATCATATAACTAAGGCTAAAACATTATAAACATTAGTTTAGTAATATACCAATTTTTTTTAAAGTTTTATTATGTTTCATTTTACATGACTCATCAATCTTTATTTATTTATATATATATATATATATATATATATATATATATATATATATATCTACACATGTGCATACATACATATATATACACATATATATACACACATATATATATACGTATATATATACATATATATACACATATGTGTATATACATATACACACATATATATATATATACATATACACACATATATATATACACACACATATATATATATATATATACATATATATATATATATATATATATATATATATATATATATAGTTTTCCCCTCTTTATATATATATGATAATAGCATACCAGAGAGAAAGAGAGAGAGAGAGAGAGAGAGAGAGAGAGAGAGAGAGAGAGAGAGAGAGAGAGAGAGAGAGATAGAGACAGGGGGATAGCGATATAGAGAGAGGGGGAAAGAGAATGTACATTGAAAGTTGCTGATCTTACATAATTTGTATTCACATCGTGCATAACTGTGGTACTATGTCTGATGAGTGAACCTTCGACAATGGGGGAAACTTAACGAGGCTCACAAAATTCTCAATAGGTTATGTCTCAAAACAGTGTACATTGCTATATTGTACGGATATTCTCTGATCTTATAGCTATTTAATGCAATAGATAGCTCACATTTCGTTGACCACACAAGGATGGAATTGCATTCAGTAATAGCAGTAATAACGGGTTTCGATCGGCGCCATTTTTGGTGTATACATCGCATTGTTAATTCGGTTTTCATAATTCATGTTTTATTCATCACTTCTGCAAAAATACGTTCAGAAGTCCTTTCACATCGGAATATTTATGTAACAGTATATCCTCGTGATCGGTGACGAAATGGATCCGTGTGCTTCGGGCATGATACATTTATAAACATAGCACATTTTTATAGTAATGCATATCGTAGAGTTTCAGTTAAATTATTATCTCTATCTATATAACATAAGGTATATATATATGTTTATATATTTTATGCTCAGTATTCACTCCTGAACTAATTAACACGTCATTATTAATTTTAGAGCACAGCTGTTATGTAAAGAGTAGTAATGTGGGCTATATTTAGTTCAATTTAGTTTCATGCAAAAGGGTGGAAAAAGGGGGCAGAACCTTTTCGTAAAAAATCGGATACCCTCGATTTTGTGAATTTTTTTACAATGAATATAATAAATCTTACAAAAGTTTCATTTCTTTGTGTGACAATATTACCGGACAAGAAAGAGTTGATTCAAAACCGAACCCTAGCTTTCCTAAGACGACCATGTAATTATTTTGTATAACAATGCGCCCACCAAACCAACCACGTTGGAGAAAGAGAATTGAGATCTATTGATGTCTAAACAAGGGGACACATATAGAAGGCTGTCAGCAACAGTGTTCAACGACACGCTGGTCGGAATTTAGCATTACGAATTTAAATTTGACATCCAAATTTTATAATTCTCTTAAAGCGCCCGTCTTCGTCTTAAAGAGGCTAAACAATATTACGATAAGTATTATTAAATTCTTATCCACATGCAACTGTCTTTCCCCATTTTCCAGGATCATCATCTCTTTGTTTTGTGATAATTATATTTTCCAGTGTGTATGTTTGCTTTAATGAAGTGATTACTAATTGAAATTATTATAATTTTAAATCTATAGATATAGGGACGGGAGGTTTAAGAATCACTCATAGACGCGGGCTTTAAAGAATGCTTACGCTTGGATATGGTGATGTTCAGATTCAGATTGGTAAAACGTTAAAGATGTTGAATACAGAAAGAATCAAGTGTTATCAATATGAGGCTCACATATATCCAACAGCTGAGTCAATCGCGTTTAACACGAAACAACACAAGTTCATTCAGTTCTTGTAGAAATCGCTACTTTCACCAACTAGTAAAAAAACAAACATTTGCTGAACAAGTGCGATAGGTTAGGCGCTCCCATACACTAAACGATAAGTGTTAAGAAGACGTATATTGTCGCGTCGACTCATTGTAATTCTTCTAGTTGTTTTGTTATTCCGGTGTATGTGTAAATTGACATATTCGGTGTCGCTTGTATTGATCGTAATTTGAGATAAGTTGAAGTGGTTTAGTCAATTTATATTTAAGAATATGATAGCCAAGACATTTATATGCCACCATCTGGGAATATCGGAAAAAATGGCATCCGATGAGATTTTCATGACTGGAATCTCATTAGACAAGATATAAATTTACTTAGAGAGACAGCAAATAAGATTGTTATTTAGTAACTTTTACTGAGATGACAACACTGAAAATGTATTGAATTATATGCGATTTGCAATTAGATCGTGTGCTAAAGATCTTGTAGGTTTGGTAAGACTAATTGCACTTCAAAAAATGGTGTTTTAACTTGGTTGAAAAAAAACAAATAGCGTTGGAAAATACGTATTGTTCTATGTCGATTGATTAGATCTTATGAGTAAATTTAGAGTCTATATTCAAAACGTTTCATCTGATGAAACCTTTGACCTTTTGAAATAATAAATGTCTCACAGGGTTAATACTATTAAGAAAGAATCTTTTTTTTTATATTCCGTAAAATAATTTTCGTATTTGCTTAATATACTTTGAATAAATAAAATTAATTTGTCTCTTTATTCATTCAGCATTTTAACATCAACAATTTAAATTCTTTTTAAAACGATAAATATTCGCTGTGTTTTTCCCGTCGAACTAATTGGCAGTTAAATATTTTTCAAATCCATGAAAACGAAAACAGCATGTTGAAATGTATTTTATTAAAAGTGTATTGTTTTAGCAGACATGAACACGTAATCTTTTAAAATTGTGGAAAGTTGGAATTGCTTACCTTAGTGACAAATACTAATCACCATCTTTGATGATCGGACGATCTTTTTTTTAATGTGTGTGAATGGTGATAGTACGCACATAATATTCCATGGCGTATTCTGATATAGGTAACCACATAAGCGCTGTTTTAAGATTTCCTTTGTTACTGGCCAAACTTAGAGAGAGGCAACCGATAAAACATCCGATTATCAATCAATTTTGATGATCAGTATTTAATTACTGAATCATAAATGACAGCTATCATGAACATATGTTATTTTCTATGACACGCTCTGTTAGAAAGTGACGTTTAAGAATTTCAAATAAAAACAAAGCCAATGTCTTGAATTATTTTAATCATTCGGACTATTGTTTTCATCTTGGATGTTATTCTCACAACGTTTCGGCCGATGTAAACTCCGACCTTCTTCATGTGTATTTTGTCAAACTCGGGAATCTTTACAGAATTATGAACTTGACCCTTTATTTAATCCACGGGATCGACTGCCCTCGGTCTGTCAGCCATAACTATGTATGACTCTTGAATAATTCTTAATAATATTCTTAGTATCGTCTGTCTTGAGGATTGTATATTCAATCCCTAGAAGATTGTAAATTAGAACTAATTATACTCAGTACTTTATCCGTTGCGCCATGGATCCACGTGGACAATATTTATGTGAATGTTTTCAATACGGAATTTTCATGATGTAGATTGTTTTCTTTGGTCTACTATCCTGACGAAACTGGTTTGTTAACACTTCTACGTTTGGGTCAATGTGTGCTTCCAAATTTATTTGGCTATTATAAATGTTTCTTACGTACGAAAATCAGAGAGTTTTGACGTTTAATATTTAATTAATTGGCCCTTGAGCGTAAAATGAATTTCTTATAAAGCGTTGAGCTAACATTGATTTCATCTGAGTTTTTATTGTTATACACAAATGACTGACAAAAGACTTACAATGTGAGAAATACAAAAAGACAATAATACAGTCATATGAGGAATAAAGTATACGTTAATAAGATAATATAAGTATTAAAAAAAACGAAAATGCAATGATTACGAGAATACGGGAATATGAAAAAAACATTACGGTGAATTAGCTGTATTAACAATGGACTCGAAAGTCAGTCGAAACCATTTACATATTTTAAATGAATTGTGTTATGATAATTTTTCGTTAAAAAGTTTAGATTTTTTATCCATAGTCTTGAGTTCTTTGACGGAGCAAATATGATTCAATCATACGCAAACCGTATCAGTCGGGTTATTTTGTATTTTTCGATAAGCATTGAAAGAATGTGTGACAACAGATACACACATTATATATATATAAATATATATATTTTAAAGAAGGAAAGATGAAAGTAAAAAATTGCATAAAATTACATAAAATTACATAAAATTGATACACATTTTATTACATCGAAAGTTCAGGATTAATGAAACTCCTTGCATCTGAACTTCCGATGTAATAACATTTGTATCAAATTTATGTAATTTTATACAATTTTTTACATTCATCTTTCCTTCTTTAAAATTGATTGCTCTCCTCAACGTATTGAGCTTTACTTTATCGCGAAAGATCACTTTACGATACTTCACTTATCGTTAATTCTATTATCATTAGTATATATGTATATATATATATAATATATATATATATATATATATATATATATATATATAAGTATCATAATTTAATGAAAACACATAAAATATGCGAAACACGATAATATGTTTAAATCTCAGATACCACATTTGCAATCTTTCTTATGTTTTCTATTGGTTGCCCTTACATTTGTTTTCTTTTTAACTTAATTAGAAGGGGAAGTTGAATATAACAGTCTAGAGAACGCGTGTTTTTTCTCCGACAACTTTAGAAATCTGGGTAACAGTAATTTTGTGTCGAAATTTTCATTAAATCATAAAATGATGTAATGTTGAATTAAATACTTAATTTATTAATATCTTTATTTGATATTTATCCTTTTTAATTTTGAATTACACATTCAACTTCAGTTTGGCTTTTGGATATTGATTTATAGTTGAATCAGTCTGGACTATATAAATGTACTTTTATATTATTAACCTTTACCTATATATATATATATATATATATATATATATATATATATATATATATTTACGCTTTGGAAAAGGTGTTAGCCTCGTGATTCTAGTCTGAATCTACGAACTGCGTTTGATCACAGGCGACCGCTTGCAACTGCCACTCCGGCATTGATTGGGGTAGAAAACCTGAAGCGATATCGTCTGTAAGTATAAAAAACTTTAATATTTAAAAATATTTTCAGTATATATATATATATATATATATATATATATATGTACATACCGTTATTATTATTTATTTTTATCTACATACGTATACGTTTTATTCTTACGGGAATCGTCAGTGTAGAAGATTATTCATACTGGTCGCCGTACATATATTGGTAGTGTGTATGTATACACGTATAGATATGTACACATTATATGCATATATATATATATATATATATATATATATATATATATATATATATATATATATATATATATATATATATATATATATATATATATTGAGACAAAGAAAGAAAATTGGCTTCATTAAAGTGACTGGTATAATATGATTTGTATTCACATCGTTGATAACAGTGGTACTACGTCAGATTAGTGAAATTGTAACTTTTAACAATGGTAAAATATTACAATCTGTCCAGTCTAGTTTCAATAGATTATTACTAAAAGCTAGGTAAATTGCTAATTTTACCGATATTATCGGATCTTATATCTAAGACGATGAGAACTAACCTAATAAGGATGAAATTCATTTCAATAGTATCAGTCTATTTGAATAGCAGCTCACCGCTATGCTATGATAAATGCTGTCTTAAGATTATACAGCGCATTGTACATTCGGTATTTCTTGTTCATATTTATTTCTCATCAATTTTGTGAGAGGACGAACTGAAAGTCTTTTCATTCGGAATGATTATGTAGCATGATCTCCGGATCATTGATGATCCAATGTAACCATGCATTTTTTATGGCACACATTTTTACCTTATTTTAAGACACATTATCGTATATTTCCCCCCCGGTGTATATAGCCTTGCAACTGTTCGCGGAAGTGTGCATATAATGCATGTATCTTTTATAGGTATTTCCCATCAGAGATCTGTTTTTCTTCTCTTCTCCGTGGACTTTCGTTGTTCATCCTCTTTACTATGTTCCATTGTCAGACAAACCGCAATAAATATCCATATACAAAAGACGAAGACATTTTTACTTCATATAATACACATCACTTTACTTAACTAATGTAGGAATCTATTCTCTAACAAAATAAAAGTTGTTTCTAAATTTTTACACGCTTCTTCATTCAGATCCATTTAAGAACACTTCTAACACTTTTATTATTACATCCGTTTTAATTGGAATCGATTTAGCTTCTTCCGTCCATTTCAGAATCATCTTTGATCGAAAATATTTCTAATTAATATCCAACCAGATAGCCTCTAGCAATGGATGTAATCGGCGGAAGCAGAAAAAGCTCCATCCTCTTTAGTAACGTTTTCATCCCTTTTAAGTCGTGATTAATATTAACATCACACATCCATAACAAGGATATGTTGAAGGCTTCTAAACTCCATATAAAAATTGGGTGCTTCTACAGAGACTGGGGCCACCGTTTCGATCGATGGCGGCGGAAACTGCCGAATCTTCTTCGGGAGAAATCGTGCAAAAACGTAAGCGACGGAAGGAAATTTTATTTTGGGGAAGATAACTGTGGAATTGACAATTAGTGATGAGTTAAAATTATGAACATTTTTTTATTGAAACAAATTAAACATCATGTACAGGAAATAAATAAATAAAACTTTGATAAACATTTGAAATTTAACAAAACACGAATTAAATAAAACTTTGATAAACATTATTTGATGTATCAAATAAATAGCAAACTTTTTATTGAAATAAAAAAAACGTAATAAGTAAAACTAAGTAAAACTTTGATTTGAAAAAAAAGTAAACAATTGATTGAACGATAAATGTGGAAAACGCCACATATACATGTCTCGGCACCTGAAATTGAATTATGCGCTTGCAAAAAAATCAACAATTTTGCAATTATCCCCGAGTAAATGCAAGAACTCTTCAAAGTTTAATCGTTTTACGTCCATTTCGTGAAAAAGTAATTAACCCAATATTAGTTATCTCCCCCCAAATCAAATTTCTTTCCGTCGATCACGATTTCTCCCGAAGAGGAGTCGGCAGTTTCCGCCGCTTTCGATCGAAACAGAAGCACCAAAAATTGTTCGCATGGACAAGAGGTAAAACGCTAAATAATAATCAGTTCTAAGTGACATTCTTCTAGATATTAATACTAAGAATATAACAAAAGAATAACTTAAGCCTTTTACCTGGTCATGGATGATAGAAAGAGAACCGTCTACGTCCGTGGATTAAATAAAGGTTTTCGTTTTAAATTTTGTACACATTCCCGAGTTCGAGATAAAAATCACTGACTTCAACAAGGCAAACCTGTAAAAGATCGGACGTTACATCAACCGAAACGTTTTGGGGATAACATTAAAGATGACAACAGAAGTCCGAATAATTAAAATAAAACATATTATCAATGTCATTTTAAAAAATTGGAACATACGCGTTTAAAGTTTATCACTCTTAATATGTTCAAATCCAACGACCATCAGATGTCTTCCTAGCTCATTCCGGACTTTAAAATATCTAAATGAATAAATGCGAAAGTTTTTATTTTATTTACTGAATTATATTTATATCAAAACACCTTCGCTGTATCTAATTCAATTATACACTAAAATATTTTCACATACGGTATATATACTCACAGGAAACTTTACTAAACACTCTCAAAGGTATAAGTTATTTTCATTTTTATTTTTTAAACATTGACTAATTAATTAAAATTCAGTACAATTCACTTATAATTTTATGCTGCTATTTAATTATATATACGAACACATTTTCTTGATATTAATATCTTAATTATTATCAGTAGAAATATTATTTAAAGCGATTCAATGCATTAAGTTTAAAATTTAAAATGATAACTTCCGTTTCATTATTGGTCCACTGATTTATAAAATCGGGGGACTTATGTTTTGAGGCATGTCCGTGCGTCCGTCCGTCCGTCCGTCCGGATTTTTCTCCGCAACCATCCATTGAATTTCTCTGAAATTTTGCGTGAAATTGTAACTTTGGTTAGGTTAGAAAGTGACATTCTCCGATTTTTTAAAAACAATCTGGTTAGCCCCCCCCAGGGGGTCACAAGGCCCCGAAATGGCAAAAATGACATTTTTTGCCCCATAATTTTTCATCCATCAATTCAATTTCTCTGAAACTTGGCCAACTTGTGAAGGCAATTGTTCCTAATAGAAAATAAGTATCGCTGACCTTGGAAAAAAAATCTGGTTCGCGCCCCCCAGGGAGTCGAAAGCCCCCAAAATGGAAAAAAATTACCCTTTTCTCCCATAACGTTTGATCCATCCATTCAATCTTTCTGAAACTTGGCCAAAATGTAGAGGTAATTGTTCTGGATATAAAATGAGAATCCTTGACCCCAGAAAAATTCTGGTTCGCGCCCCCAGGGGGTTAAAGGGGGTAAAAATGCTTCAAACTGTCCCGATTTATTGCATTTTACACTCGCCACATCGAGTCACATAAAGAGGGGGACCACGCACGCGCGGCTTGTATATTTTGTCAGTTACGTTTTCGCTCGCGTATATTTATACATAACAAACACTCAGAATAATTTGGAATAATCACTTAAAAAATAAAGTTTGCATTAAACGCAATAATTAACAAAGGTTTTCTGTTAATAATTAAATACATGCGTTTATTATTTTAAAAAATAAATTTGATGTTGTTACTGATTCTGTTCTTATTTACTTGCCTCCCACGAGATCAGAGTTAGGCACTATGTCAGTAATTCACGTAGGGAAATCAAGTTCCCTTAGAAGAGGCACCCTGAATTGAAACAAAAATTTAAATAGCTTCTGTTTAGAAGTATTTCTCCTTCTTCCAGCGAAGACAGAAATACTAACTGCAACATCAGAACTGATACTAAATTTTGCTCCTAGCCAAAATGTCAAAGAGTACATATCTTGGATGATGATAATGGTGATGATGATGATGATGATGATGATGATGATGATGATGATGATGATGATGATTATGATGATGATTCGGATAACCCAGTAATATAAAACTATTTAATTAGACCAATCGACGTCTCACTCTTTCGTTTATTAATTTAATTATATAACCATTTTTAATAGGGAAATTCATCTTTATTTTCATGCAGAAATAAAATCAAATTCCTCAACTTTGACTATCTAAAAGATCATATCAATTAACTTTTATATTGTTTTTCCTTATAAATAGAATTTTAATATGTTCATGCACAGTAAATTTCCTCCACATTGGAATATATAAATTAATACTACCACAATCGTATTTTAGTTGTTTTCGTAAAAATTACGAACATGTTAATTAAAAGTTATTTGTTCGTTTTCTCTAATGAAAACTACAGTCTCGGTAATTGCTTCCCGGATGGCAGGGTAGTTTTTGCTAGTTTATGAATCACTAATTCAAACAAAGTTGGAAGGAGTAATTCCTGGGATGATGACTTTTAGTTACCTTCCAACGTTGTAATAAATCCGAATTAACGCAAAAGCACTGTATCTAAACAGTAACTCCGAGGTAGGGTGGCAATAAAAGTAAATGAAGACGAAACCGATCTTCGTAACGGTACTGTTCAAAGTTAATTAAGAGTATGAAGTACCGATAAAAGTCAATTTCACGCATGATAGCGCTGCAGACAAGATGCAAAAACGCAACCTCTTTTAGAAAAGAAATGCTAATGCCTGGTACGCTTGCCTCATGTAACTGTTGAAAGTTGTGGCGAATCCGATGTAACACGATAGCACCGTATATATTTGTATCCTAGCAATAAGCTTAAGTCCGCGTGATAATATAAGAAGAAAGTTCGAAACAGTGTGCGCGCAGTGTTCATAAAAGAACCGTGGTCAAGTAAATCTGAGAGTCTAGAGAAATTAAATTTTGTAAAAAAATGTCTTTGTCGGAGCCGTCATGATTGTCTCACGGTTAAAAAAACTTAGGAGACAGTGCAGAAAGAAGGTGATAATGCAGCAATCTTCGTTTACGATATCTATTAAAAGAAAAAATTGATTGAATTGGCGAACACTTTCAGTAGTCAATTGTTATGACCAGATCACCGCCCCACACTAAAGGAGACAGGAAGACATTCTATGAATAAGGCAGCATTTTTCATGAACGAATTCATTTAAAGAAATAACTCATTTAATACTCGAACACGCTCAGTAGTTGATAGTTGTGAACAGACCTTCCATTTGAAAGTAGAGGCGGTAATTCCGGGGAGGAAGGTATCCCGTCGGTGATGCAGAATAACCTGAAAAGCATAAAACGTGAATAAGCATTAAAAAGTAAGAATAAAACAATCCAGCCAATCTGATAAACTGCTTAGATTTTATTCGTTTAATCTAGAATGAAAAAGCAAGTAATAGGAAAAACCTATCAGCACGTATTTATTTTAAGAAAGAATATATTTTATTTAAAGAAAACATTCATTTTAATGGTGAATACTTTTAACAGTCGATAGAACTGAGCGTGGGTAAAAAGTAATTATCTGCTATTTTTATCGTCGACATGGCAACTGATCTCGTAACCATAGAAACAATGTCTGCAATGTTAATCGATTTACGTAAATTTGGGGTAAGAAGAATAAAGATGACGATTAAAAAATGTTTTTGTAAGTTACTATTGTCGTTTTGACTTCGAAGACGGCTCTGTGTTTGTGACAACAAATTCGATATTAAGCGAGAAAGCGGAAGAAATTATTATTAATCGACAATCAGAACGTCTGAAATAAAGAGAAAGTATTTGAAAGGAGCGTCCTGTATTTAGGGTGAACCTGTGACAGGTAATAATAAGAGCGTAACAATAAAATACTACCGATGCTATGACGAAATAGTGTATCTATCAAAAAGAATTCCAGGTGAAATGGGTGACAGTGGAAGTAAATGTCAGTTTAAGAGTGAAACTACCTCCTACCTCATGTGTGGATGAATGCCTTAGACGAAGCTGTTGAGTCCAAAAACATGTTGAAATCTTAAGCGAACGAAATGAAAGAATATTATTTTGCGGAAACACGCACCAAGAATTTTCCTAAATGATTGCCGAGACAGGTTAGGATATGCAGCTTTTAGTTTGAAAGTTATAATCGTCAATAGAATGGGAAATAATTGACTTACTTTCTGTATCAGAAAATAACAAAGAATAATCAAGAATTCCAAATGATTAAAATGCGATTAATATTTTTCTATAATTCCCAGTCAAAAGTGCGTTATTCTTCTTTCTTTTAATACATTACTACGATAATTAATTTAAGCGAATTTTGATTTAAAAAAATTAATGTCGTTAATCAACGTGCGACACAAATCATGTTCTTGTCAAATCTGTTTTTATTGCTACTGCTTAGAGTAATGTATTGTCTATCAGTTTATAAAAGCTTTATTTCGACACAATGGTGTTTCAGAAATATAAGTTTTCTATTAAATTATTTTTGGATAAACCTTTGAATAAGTGTTTCCAATTTCAACTGAGTTTTAAAAATAGAGGTGACAATAATAATTACATTTATTAAAGTTAATTACACTTTTAGAATACTTTTGTAACTTATTTGTTATAGTCGAGATTGCGGAAATGACAAAAACACTTGATTGTAAAAAGGCGAGCAAGACATATCTATTCAGTGTGCTACCTGTCGGATTTTCCTATATAGTTTGGAACACAACCTCAAAATTTACGGTGCCAGGTCGACCTGGTTTTATCTGATTCGTGGGGGTTCTTGGTACAATTTAGGTAATGTACAGCGAACTAGATGCTCATTTCATGTTAAATGTTTTTGGTTGATTCTGGTGTGTGAAGCAATGGACAACTTCACAATACTACCGACCACGGCGTATACACTCTACAGGATCAACTGCATCTGTCAAATGATATTCGCTCTCTAAACAAATTCTTATATACTTTGTGCATACCTTTGGCCAACACTTGTATTTAAGAAGTATAAACTACAAAGAACATCATATGCGATATTATGGTAGTAATCGAATATGCTATAGCATATTCGATTACATTATTCTATTACAAGTGTTGGCCAAATCTATGCACTAAGCATACTATGTATTATATATCTCTACGCTTCGATCTGGAAGCGAGGGTTGTTATTTTATTCATGATATAAGGTTTAGAGTTCCAACACTATTTGGAAGCTTGTGTACCTGCTCCGGTATTTGACAAACATATACAATTATCGTAAATGTCTAAAAAATTAATCCAGAGCTACGTGAATTAATACTTACATATTTTATCAAATTCTTATTTAATCTTTATCCGTATTTACTAGCGAAATTTCATGATTGAGTCTACATTTCTATATATTCTATATAATAATTATATTACTCTCCCCTGAGTTTGTTAGCACTACCTTTATGGAAACGAAAACTGAACATTTAAATTAATTGAATTAAAAAGTTATATGTTCTAAAATTATTAACCAAAATGTCTAGAAAAACTATTTAAAAACAAAAATAAAACATGAAAACTGAACAAAGTAAAATGTTATTCGTTTGTGAATTACAACTTTATGAATTACTCGGACACAACATGTTAACATATTTTTTCATATATACGGAAATTCAGAGCCAACGAGTCCTACCCACAGAATCGCTTACCGTAGGGGATGCGTACTGCCCTCTATTACCGTTGCTATATTTTAAAACACTGTTTTATGGCAATCCATTTACTGAAAGGCCAAACAGCTAATAAATAACATGTCAAGTCCGTAACTACCCGTAGCGCAACGGATAAAAGTTCTAAGTAAATCGATTCTTAGCGAACGTCTTCTGGGCGATTCTAAGAATATAATTACGAATTACCTAAGACTTCTACCCGGATCGTGAATTAAATAAACGGTTCCATCCAAAATTTCGTTCACATTTCTCAAGTTGGATATAAAGATTCTGGAGTTCGACAAAATGCACCTGAAGAAGGTCAGAGGTTACATCGAGCGAAACGTTGTTAGAATAACATCCAAGATAAGAACAGGTGCTAGGATGATCCAATTAATATAAAAATGTCAAGAAAAGTCATTTATTTCTACAGTTAATATGTAAGATTCTTGGAAGCACAATGACGCTCTTGATAGAAACACTGAGCAATTGAAGATCGTACTAAGAAATTCACGTTTCAAAAGGACTCAGCACCTTTGTACAAATATCGGTACACCTAAGAATAAACGGAGGAGAATATTCACAGTCACGTCTAAAATCTTGCCTCCAAACCTGTCAGATTATTTTCCCTTAATCTCCTATGGTTGTAATATTTATGAAACGTCAATAGCATTACAATACAAAACATAGAGAGATGCTAATCACTCTCAAGGTAATGTCTGAAAGGAATGAAAGCCGATTAATTCGTATGTGTTAACACCTCTGCTTCTCGATGAAAGTAGTTATTAATGTTAAAAGCGGTTACACGCTTAAAACTCTAATGGAGCTGTGACAGTATTTATGTACACAACAACATTCAACTTTAAAGATCTAAAAGTTTAACGATCCTGAATAAACGATTTTTGGGATTTATTTTTCATATGACTTTTATGATTTTTGACATTGAGTTTTTATATTAAATGTCCTTTCACTTTTATTCACCCCAAAAAAGGCGCGCTGAGACGCACGGGGATACTATGGTAGATACCAATATTTATAGGAGGCAACGTGGGTCGGGAGTTCGGCAGTTAGAAGGGAGAGAATTTCAAAAGCAAGCGGTCCGATGAAAGAAGCTATAGGAGGAAAACATTTTCCGGCATCTCCGGACCTCTTCACTAAAATAGTGGGATGAAGCAGCTAGTCGAGTATTGATTTACTCCACTCCAGGCTAGTTTTTTATCTTACTTCCACAAGTAAGATATGATCCAAGGTCGGGTCGGGAAAGTGAGGTTTAAAAATTGCCTGGGCAGCCCCGTCGGCATTCCCCGGTAAGGGCGCCTCAGGCAGTAAGCAATAACCTTACTCCTCCCCAAAGAGGGGAGGCGAAGCCTGGGAGGGTGGACCTCCTAGAACTGCACAGGACAGACCATAGACCGGCGTAAATCAAGCCCCGAAGGCCAAGACAATACTAGTCTATGGGGTGCAGTATCCATCGGAACAGATACTACACTTTGATCTTAGCCAAAAGGCCAAGAAATTGGCTAAGATCAAAGTGTAGTATCTGTTCCGATGGATACTGCACCCCATAGACTGGTATTCAAGGGTTTTTATATTTAGGAGTCCAAGTGCAGTACGTCCATTAGAACACATTAGGCTGGCGGTTGGTGTACCAGCCCAGATTTGAAAACAGCATTCCATGCATGGGCGAATGGTAGCTTTGTAAGAATATATGATACTGGGAGGTTTGAGCGATTTTCTAACCCGGTAGAGGTATACTACCATGATTATAGCAGCCTTGGTAACATCTTCTTGAATGTTGTCCTCTCACGAATAGTGCTATAAGAAACATAAAACTATACAATGAATTGTTGATCAACATAACGGTCTAAAATTTGATTTTGAAATCGATTCAGCAAGAATAAACTGTTAGTTTAAGTTTAACTTAAACTTCATAAATAACGCATGTCTTTTCTTTAATACTACCACTAAATTCTAAGGCAATACGAAACAAAATGGAAAAAAATACGGAAAAAAGTTCGCGCGACGTAAGTGTAACAGAGCCGTTAAAAGTCAATTTATATGTACGGAACTGTTAAAACTCAAATTTGCTTATGTGTACACATTAACATTAAATATATATTTGGATTTCGGTCAGATATAATTGCCCAAATGAAAGTCCCTAAATTCTCGATGCACCTTATATATTTTCGTTTTTTAAAAATAAAAACAAATGTCCTCAAATACAGGATGGCACTGTATATTTAGTTTCTGTTGGATATAATTGCCTAATATTAGTTTGCTGGTGTGATATTCAAAGCGTAATAAATAAAAAGTTGAACTGCTAATCATCGGCCAAATCCTATGATATCGGAATTGAAAATCTGGGAGACACATGCACAGTGATATTTTTTCATATAGAAGATAAGAAAACATCTATTTTATGTTTAGTTTATGAAATCATTCTTGGCAATAAAATACTTTTTACAAGGAAAGAACTTATAAACAAAATGTGTTTGCCATATTTAAAAATCTCATAAAAATCTCAATAAAATCCTTCTTATTTTTTTTCAATCTCTATCTAAATAAAGTTAGGTATGCTTATATGTTTATATATTTGTATGTACAGGATTCGTGCTTAAACTAATTAAACGATCATTATGAATTTTGAAACAAATCTGCTGACGTAATGTATCCAGAAACATATTTAGTTTAATTTAGTTACATGCAAAATAGAGTAGAGTGTGGAAAAAATTCCTGATTTTGATTTTTCGTGAAATTATGATAACTTCTAATTGACATCAATTAATAAATATTCTCCAAATTCCGGTTTAATTCGAGTATCTTAAAGTAATTTAGAAGACATACTATGGGCAGAACTTCCCATTTGTAGATTCAAATATATCCGAATCCCATTTAATTTTATTCATAGTCATTAGATTCAAATTAACAAAGATTCCCTGATTTTCATTTTCTTCTTAAGACTCCTTAAGCTAAGGCTTTTAATCTTAGACATTTTCTAGAATCAAACTCATGAAACGGATGTTGATCACAATTAGAATAAGGATTACCGACATAAGGTTTAGTATCATTGCATCTTTTTTCATCTTAGTAAGCAAATACACAAGTTGTAAACATCTTTTCCGTTCCGGGAATTACTGTTACCCTATCCTATGATGGGTGCTCTAGTTTATTATACAATTGAGCTGATTTTTTTTTGTGATGCACGCTTACTGTGAAGGTATCGAACCATAAAACCCTTGCTTCCAAACAAAACGTTTCAACCGACAGTATTATGCAATTATTACTGAGAGATGCGTTGATTTTAAACTATTTAAATAAATCTCTGATATTACGTTTTTATTCTGCGATATTAATAAATAAATACGGTATTATTTAATTAGGTTTCTGAAAATAAAATTTACGGTGTACAAATAAATTTATTCTGTTCATTAAATTTTAAAATGTTTATGTAATTAAATAGGAATTATAAAAATTCTGAGACACAGACAATTTACGAATAATAAAGACGTTAGCCCGATGTGTTCACATGTGAACAGAACATAGCAAATATAGATTAAGTTTTGAAGGGAAAAATGTAGGGAATGAAATACATATAAATCTATTAGTGTACTGAAGTGGTGTTAATCAAAGTTTATTGCTTTAAAGATGTTTTGATATATTTTAATCACATAAATTACATGCTAAAACATTCCTCAGTTTTGATATTGAGTTAGCTTTGAAAAACTCCATGTTTATTATTCTAATTAGCATAAAATTTTAGATGATTTTGAGAATCAAAATTAAAATAAGGACCTATCGCCGCCCTGGTGAACATACTATATATGTACCTATCACCGCATCGGTGCGCATGCTATATACGTACCCATCACCGCTACTGTACACATGCTATATACGTACCTATCGCCATCCTTATGCACATACTATATACTTACCTATTACCGCCCAGATGCGCATACTATATACATACCAATCGCCGCCCCTGTGCGAATACTATATACCTACCTATCGCCGCTCAGGTGCAGATACTATATACGTACCTACTGCCGCCCGGTGCGCATACTATATACGTACCTATCTCCACCCGGTGCGCATGCTATATACATACCTATCGCAGCCCCAATGCACATGCTAAATACGTACCTATCCCCGCCCCGGTTCGCGTACTATATACGTACCTATCGCCGCCCCGGTGTGCGTGCTATATACGTACCTATCGCCGCCCATGAGCGCATGCTAAATACGCACCTATCGCAGCCCCGGTGCACATACTATATATGTACCTATCACTGCACCGGTGCGCATGCTATATACGTACTTATTGCCGCCCCTGTACACATGCTATATACGTACCTATCGCCACACCTATGCGCATACTATATACGCACCTATTGCCGCCCCGGTTCGCATACTATATACATACCTATCTCTACCCCGGTGCGAATACTACATACGTACCTATCGCCGCCCTGGTACGCATACTATATTCGTACCTATTGCCGCCTCGGTGCGCATACTATACATGTACCTATCTCCAGCCCAGTTTGCATACCTAAAAACTCATATTAATGCGCCCCTGTTGTTTCAAAGAACAAAAATGAAGTTCATTCATGTAGTGTCAAGATCATAAAAAAGAACTCATATTAATGAGCCTTGTCATATCAAAACACCCATATGGTGCCTTTTCGTCGCTTGGTAATTTGTTTTGTACGCCTTTAATATTATATTCATATTCTCAGTCTTGATATTGTCTTAGATGTACTATTTCATATGGAGTTTTATTAATGTATTATGTATCGCAAGACCCGTTCGGTCATAATCACTGCAAATATTTATTCTACTTTTATTTCATTCGAACATTAATACATTACGATATATCTGATAAGTAATACTTCTTGCTTAACTAAAAATAAAAAGTCTTCTAAAGTTAAGATACTTATTATTTCACCATCAACTTTACATATGTGTTGTTTGTGTGTACAGACACTGTATAAGTTAAATTGAACCGGTTGTCGAAAAGAAAATCACTCATTCTCTTAAGGAGATATTGAGTAATATTAGAGAGTGGTTGCACCGACATAGAATGATAGTCGAAAGACATATATAGAAAACTGAGAGAGAGAGAGAGAGAGAGAGAGAAAGAAAGAAAGAGAGAAAGAGAGAGATATGCGTGAAACAATTAAAATGCATCTAAATTCCAGAGCTAAGGTATATTTTAGCATTTATATCGTGTAATTCAACTATAGACGAAAAAGCCTTAGAGGACTAAACGTTCCTCAACACAGCTTTTGTATACTAATTAGAAGAATACCCGTTCCAAGAACAGAATAACCGAACAGTTTTCCACCACTTTTATGTCCATTTCGAAGAATAAAGTCAGTATATAATGATATCAACATTTATGTCTAGAATCCTTGTTCTAATTCTGATAAAAATCAATTACATTATTTGGTTCTAGATCAGATTCTACATTAGATTAGATTTTAGGTTCAAATTTTAGGCTTAAGCTTAAGGCGTTTTAAGAAGAAAATTAAATTCAGTGAATTTTGCTTAATTGATGTCTAATATTAATGGATCAAATTAAATGCAAGTCTGATATATTTGAATTTTCAAATCGCAGATTGTGCATATATTATGTCACCTTCTTTAAAATACTCAAAAGAAAGTGAAATTTAGAAATATTTATTAATTTATGTCTAGGCCCTATTCATTAAATTTCACAAACATCAGAGCTATTTTAATTTTCACGGAGGGCGTCTATCCTCTCTTTGAATCCTTTTGCATGAAAATAAGATAGACCTAATATACCCTACATAACTCCGTTTACGTCTCGCAGCCGTGTTCTAAAATTCATAATGATTGGTTAATTAGTTTAAGAGTAAATCGTAAACATACAAATATATAAACATATACACATACCTAAATTTATATAGAGATAGATAGATCCTGAAAATGTTGCAGCCTTTGAACTACAATTTAGAATCACACAACAATAAACTTGTACATTTTTGTATCAATTTTTATGCTTGTCTAATGTTAATACTTTATTTTGGGTTCGTATATCCTTAGTAGACTATCGCCATTAGATTTAAAATTTACTCCCAAATTCCATTATTAAAAATATAATAGTCGTTTGCGCTTACTCACCCTGAAGTCGTCACAGACATTTCAATTTCCATAATTTATACACTTTTAAAAAGTAAGAGACTATTTTACCCGGTGCTATGCAAATTCGTTGAATAATGACGTATTTATCAGATTGTTTTTTTTTACTTATTTATTTTGTTGTATAGCTATAAAAAGCCGGCAAATAGGTACGCGTCAAAGCTAAGCATGACTGCATGAGAATTAATGTTAACACTAAACTCGGGTAAATATTGGTAGGCAATTCGGAAGAAATGGATAGTTTTAAACAGAACAAAATCCCGTACAAATATTTCGAACATTTCATTGAAAATACGAACCAGAGTTGCGAACTAGGCATGAACACGCTACTCCACGGTTTGCATCGTATGAGAGTGGATAACGCTATCGAAGAAACGTCGGTCGTTATTGAACTTGCCATTCTAGAAGTACTACTCAACAGCCGAACCTTTTGCGTAACCGAATGTGACCTTCGAAGTCGGGTGTGGTCGTATTTGACTTCTCCTGCCCTCTACTGCACGCCGAACCTGAAAACCCGCTTCAATCAAATTTTTCTTGAAACTGCCAACTCTCTTACAAGAATAGAGCGCCAGGTAATCTCTGTGAAAAACGGGACTGTACACCATCTCGACGTGATCTTTCTCCAATCTGAAGTCCTCGACCAAATCGCTCTCTATGCCGAGCGATCTCGCTACGGAAGTGAAACGCACAACGCTGTGATAGCACAGTTTAAATTGTCGATCGCTTGTATGAAAATCCTGATGCACGCCGAACAAAACCGAGTGAAGTCGGCTACATCTTCTTTATCGCAATCCGTTACATCGTTTCAGAAACATAGCCAAAAACTATATCCGAACATAGAACCGTTGTTCGCAATTCCACCGAGTTCATGGACGACAGAAACTGTTCTGGAACTTCATTCTATTTATTATGCTATCCGGAATAAAAGATCGTTGATTAACCGTCACATTAAGATTCCTTTACCGAGGTTTTCTGTAACGAAGTGTCCTTGGAGTGCAGCTACGTGATCTAATACTGGAGTATATTGCCGATTGATTTAGAACCTTTTAACGGCAAGAACTGTAGTTTAAGCGTTCTTACTGTTATGGAGAAAATCAATAAAAAATAGCTAAAAATATTCAAATATATTCAAAATTGGGTACAAAGTTCTGTTCATTAAATTCGGTTCCCGTTGAAATCGGTGATCCAATTTAGTAGCTCTGCAGTTCTAATATTTATAAGTAAAATAATTCTTGGTACTCCCGTGTGTATGGATTTTTTTTTTACTGTGTGGTCATGCTCGAGACACTAAGTTTACAAGCCGTTCGGTCTGATAACTAAAACTCCCGACAGTAAAAGATTACAGGAACTGAAATCGTTCCAGTATTTTATTTTATAGAAGTCTTCTAAATTGACTGGAATGATGCGGGAATTAACCGTTGATGCGTACAATTTGAATTTAAACTAAACATCTGATTACGCTGGTGACAAGATTGGAGGTATTTTGAATAGGACCATTTTTTTCCAGATACGATTTTACTTGTATTGTAATACGTGCTATTGCACATTTGAATCTGTCACACATCTACCTCTATGCCAAGTTTATATTTTAAAGAACTGTTGAATACGCTTAAAGAAATATGTACTTGAATTGAAATTTCTATTTTACATGGACTGGTTGCTACCTGTTTTAAAATGAAGCCTATGCAAAAGTCCACATGAACACAGAACAAATAACAAATTTTTAATACTTCAAGTTCATTTATTACTTTATTTTAAACTATTTAAGGAGTTCAAAAAATATTTCACCTTTTTATTTCACCATTAATCTGAGTATACTACGCCATACGTTTGTATGTAACATACATATATACTTGCTGAAAAAATAGGTCTAACGTGTTCTCGCCTCCATTTTAATTTAAAAAAAAATGGACATTACAAACCTTATCTAAGAAGATGCCTTTTAAACGGTATTTTGATGCAGATTTCGTTATATTGAACTTAGTAATATGCTCAAATCAAATATATTTAGCGCATTAGACTGGAATTCTTAACTAGTCAAGTTGTAACGTTCTTATCTATAACTATTTATATAAAATCGACCTACTTGAAATTTTATAGCAGTCAAAACCTGTAAGCATATTGATGCCACCATTGACTGTCAAAGCTAGATTTTACAGAAATCAAATAGTGTTTTGGCGTAAGTATCGGCTAATTAAGTAGAAAATGTAATTCTAATGCGTTTGATATACTTTTGTATAAGTTATCGTGTGTATTCTAGAACCTTTATCTAGTTCATGTAAAACTTTCACAAAAAATTGCCGTAGTTTAAAGTTCAGATTGACGTCTAAGGTATCGTTTATTTTAGCAAAGTGACAATTTCTCATCGCTTTAAAAATTGGATCCGGTCCATTACTGGTATACTGATAAAATATGCGAGACAATTTTACAGGTTAAATCAATATCCTCAAATATGAGCAGCTCCAGAGATTGTCCAAATTAATTTGCTAATGTTACAAATTAGCCAGACTTCCGAGATTAGCTTTTCTTGCTAATATTTAGACAAGCAGATTTGATTTTATAACAATTTTCCAACGATATATATTTTTTTTTGGGGGGGGGGCTGTAGTTATCATATCAATTTCGTATATAGTATTCAGCGCTGTTCAACGACCTAGAATATAAAGCTTAAACGACAGGTATGGTTTTAAGAACCTTCGTTGAGTCAGCTGAATGCCAAACGTTTTCGCTCAATATATAATTCTCAACACTGAATGGTTGTTAAACACAAGATATATGATTTAGTACAGAATCATTGGAAATGTCTATTCCTATTCAGATATGGTCTGAGAAGGCTCCTCCAAGCATTTGTTAGAATCAGACGGCCTAAATAAGTTACAATTTTTCCTATACAACCACACAGCAATAGACTTAGAATAAAACTTGTTTTAAATAGCGCTAAATTTGTTTATCAAATGCCCACTATAAGAAACAGTGTTCAAGCCATCAGAACGAACACAGTTGAAAATATTGTAAGACGTTGCGGTTATACGTATACCCCATTGTCTAGTGTTGAGGCAACGTACGAGATTTCTAGCAAGCCCTTTCATAAGTAAAGAGCTAACTTTAATTTAAAAATGCGAGTAGGGCTGTCGGAGCTTTTAAATCAATCCCATATTATCAATATCATGTTTCTTTAACGTAAATAATTAAAATCTTTAATTAGGTGATCCTTGTTTTTCCACATTGAACTGATTAGCTAAGCATATTAATTTTGGAAAACGTTCGATCCTCAGTGTAGACGAGATTTGATTGTTTATCCACACTAAATTCTGCCATTTTCAACCTGTTTCACTTATTGGGAGGCAAATGAATATCCGTAGCAAGCACTTATACATTTAATTGTCATGCTATGATGACCATCTTTTGTCTATAGATCTAACGCTACCCTATAAGGTTTTGTTATCTCGGTTAGATGAAAGGTCTACTATTCTGAAATATTAACATTTCCAGGTAAAAAAAATACAAAAAAAATCTGGATTTATCAGATTTCAATGGACGCTTTCAACTCTAAATTACGTCTGAGTAAACCTTTTTTTTCTTACTCAAGCACATGTTTTTCTTTCTACAGAAAAATAATTTATGTCAAAATCACTACCACTAATGTCCCACTTCGATTTAATTCGTGAACTTCTTGCATAACTAAAAATAAGTCATTCTTTTCCATTATCCTTACGCATAACCTAGAAGTAATGGGACCTTATTTTGCTATCTAATTTACATATTGTTAACTAGTCTATGTAATTAAGCAAGTTTCATTGGTTTAAATGCAAGGAAAGGAAGAAATATTACAAAAGGGTTGAATAAAAACTGATATGGGGTGTAGAAAATGCATAGATAGCTAAGTGAAAGTTAATTATGAATTACGGATAGTCAAATATAAAGCAATCTTTTAGTATGCATTTTCTGTTAAAGTATATAAAGAAAGCCGTAATGAAACGAACGTTAATTAACTAACATTTACTATGATGGATACATCTTTGGAAAATATACTAGACAAATAAAAATTAATCAATTTAGGCATTGAAAATATGGTCAACTACAAACGTATATAATTTTTTTTTTTATCTCGCATATATTGAAGTTTTAAGTTGATGTAGCATTATTTAAGAAAACACTCTAGTTACTTCATGTTTATAAAGCCATATCATCTTATGCATTCATTTGAAGCCGAGAACTGTAGAGGTACAAAATAGTTAAAAACTATAACTCTAAATAAAAAAAAAAACATGGTTTTAACGTTTCATTTCGCTTTTTTCCTCTACAAACTGTTTTCTTGGAATTTAATAGCTGACAGGTATGTTGTGACCGCAATTAAGTCTAATGTCGAAGATGTATTTAATAGGTGTAATAAACGTTAAATCCTGGATAGTTAGAGAATTGTATTCTAATCTATTTGATATAAAAAAAATTTCGGCTTGAAATTCATGTTATATGCATCGTAACAGCTAGCAAAAGATGTGATCGGGGGAGTATGTTTGCCAGTTGAAGTAACCGAGACATTTAAAGAAAACTGCGAGTTTTGAAATCAAAGATAGGGTAAAGATTTTCACAAACGGCGCTATGAAAGTAATCCCATTTATTTAGTGCTAGTAAAAAAATTTTTTGAAATTTAAAAAAAAAAAAAAAAAGAAAAAAAAAACTGCAATAAGATAAACTATATTATTGCATTACTTGGATGTTATTCTCAGAGCGTTTTGACTGATGTGACTTTCAGCCTTCTAAAAGTGCATCTTATCAACTCTTGAATTGCGAACGGAACCCGTTATTTAATCTCATATTGTCTCGAGTAATTAGTAATTATATTCGTAGTATCGCATATATTAAGAATTGAACCTTCAGCCTCCAGATGACTGTCGCTTATTTCTTTATACTTTACGCCACGGGATTATGTGGGTAATTGGATGAATTTTAGGAGCGTTAAACCTAAGTCTCAGGTTACATCAGTCGACACGGTGTAATAATAACATCCAAGATGAGAATAGAAGACCAAATAATATAAATTATTAATCCTCATCGCAAACATTGAGATATGAATTTTGTAAGAATTAAATCCTATATCAATTGTTTGTTCCCCCATAAGTATCTGAATAACTCTATAATTTGCACACCTTAAAATAGCAATGGATAGCCATTACAACGTTCGAATGCTGGTAGTAAATATGCTTATTTGTAAACTTTTTTTGCTATCGGAAAAAAGCGCAAATTTTCCTACATGAATGGCGCTCTATCGATTGGGTGGGTTGCTAGTGTGGTTTTAAGCTTTTTTTGCCGTATAATAAAGAAGCGTATGTAATTCTAGAATTGAAAGTGGAGGCTGTCTGAATCGGGTTATTTCAGAACTCTTATTGCTACGACTACAACAAAACTCCCCTTCTCCCTCTGTTCCTAGTGTCATGCGGAATTCTTATAGACAGAGCTTCTTGCCAAACTCTAACCCTACAGATTACAACTTGGTTGTCTTAAAATCCAATGTCAACAAATTATCGTAAACATTTCTCGGCCTAAGATCAAAGTGTAGTATCTGTTCCGATGGATACTGTATCCCATAGACTGGTATTGTCTTGGCCTTCGGGGCTTGATTTCCGCCGGTCTATAGGTGTGATCTGTCCTGTGCAGTTCTAGGAGGTCCACCCTCCCAGGCTTTGCCTCCACTCTTTGGGGAGGAGTAAGTTTATTGCTTACTGCCTGAGGCGCCCCTACCGGGGAATGCCGACGGGGCTGCCCAGGCAATTTTTAAATGGCCAGAGTGCTCACCTCTCGAGCGCTGGCTTATCTAATCCCACTTTCCCGACCTTGTGTAACATCTTACCTTGTGGGAGGTAGATAAATAAACATTTCTCGGCCTTTTGGCTAAGATCAAAGTGTAGTATCTGTTCCGATGGATACTGCACGCCTGTCCTGTGCAGTTCTAGGAGGTCCACCCTCCCAGGCTTCGCCTCCCCTCTTTGGGGAGGAGTAAGTTTATTGCTTACTGTCTGAGGCGCCCCTACCGGGGAATGCCGACGGGGCTGCCCAGGCAATTTTTAAATGGCTAGAGTGCTCACCTCTCGAGCGCTGGCTTTTAACCCCACTTGCTCGACCCGATCTTGGGTCACATCTTACTTGTGGGAGTAAGATAAAACTGGCCTTGTGCCTAACTCCGCGAGGAGTAAATAAACATCCATAAGTAAACAAACGCAGCTTATGCCATTAATCAATATTAGTACTCACATAGTTTTTTCTCATTCTTCGGGTGATAATCATTCAGTTTCGTTTAGCTTTATTATTGAGTGGCTCCTGGCTTTTATAAGTATTGCTTCTTGGATCTTTCGTTTATGGCGTAGTATTTTATAATTACTTGCGTACTATTCTGTTTATTGGGTTCGAAAAAGCAGTTTCACTCAGGGATATGAGCCACTTTTGCAGTTGACTAAGTAATTGGGGTTTCGATTGTTACTTAGACACCTTTTGCTTGTTAAGTCATTAGAATATCTCTCCAGTGTTACCAGACCTCTGAATTTGTTAGGGTCTCTACTATTCCACGCCCTCTATAGTATAAGGGCTACATTAACGATCTTCCTCACTGATTAACATTAATATCTATCAACAACTGTTATAATACCATCGTTTAAACTAATTACGTTTCCTATTTGGGTTCCTGGGTATGAAATCCGGATGGTAAGACTCTAATTAAGGAAGATTTGAGAAATGAGTCCACCATTAGCAATCTTATATAAACTCTGACCCCTAGGTGACAGTTTTTATTAACTTGATTAACGCTAAAGCAACACGTGTAACTGGGACAGAAGGTGGAGATAGCCAGCTCTCCTGAGACGCTCTCTGTCTGTGTACCAAAATATCACGGAACGAACCAATCGGTGTAAGCTGGTAGGCGATCGTCAATAAACTAAAGTCTTCTAAAATAGAGGAGGTAATGCCTGGAGGGGTGCACTACTTACGCCGAGCTTACCCATACCTCATTCCGACAAGATAGGATATTGTACTACGAAGACTCTAAACGATGTCGGACGCCCTGTCGGCGGGCTCACAAATTCGCAAACCCCATGCCGAAGAGTAACCATCATATGAGTGGCAAACCGTGATGCCTTAGGACGAAATTCTGGTGGTTGAGTATTTTTTTTACTTCGCCCCTTACTTCGGCTAGACTGGATATCAGAGAGACCCCATCTGATCCATCGGCTGGTACGTCATGCTCTAGTATAAAGTTAATGCCCAACTCTATTATTCAATCTGATTCTTCAAAATATCAAAACCTCATTCCCCCTTTTTATATTCTTCTCAAATAGATATTAGAAGGCGGTGGTTGTGGATTAATCATGTTGACAAGATTACTAATGTCAAGCAGTAATGTTTAAAATAGTATTACTTTGCCATTATACTATAATGGCGCATGACCTTGATAAGTGGTTACTCATAAGTAAAGTAAAAAGCTAAGAGTAATGTTTTCTGAGAGTAATGCTCTGACCTTCTCTGTACCATTTTCTTTCTGGGAGTAATATTTTCTAAGATTAATGTTCCCACCTTCACTGTGAGATTCCCATTTTTATAGTAATAATGGTAGCCTATCTGTAAAACTTCCTTCTAAGGGGATGTGTTATGAAGGCAAATGTATTCTAAGAATATAAATACTTAGAGAATTGTTTTTTGACAACTTGATTAGGCATTTAATAATCCAGAGATTGTTGATAAGCCGTAAAACTTAACAAACGTAATCAATCAACCATGTTGGACTGAGTGCCGAGAATGGGCACTTTGTAAGTATGAAATTATCCACGAGAGGTGTTCTTGTCAATCAATTTGATGGATTAAATATACTCGTGTTTTGACTGTTTACGCATACAAAAAAACGAATCTATAAACAATTTGCGTACAAAACTTACGATCGATGTTGACATATGATAACCTAAGAAGCATTGACATGTAAAATTCCCAATGATTATATTCGTCTTGTCATACGAATTGTTTTGCAATTACAAAAAACATCACAATTAGCTTGAGTTCGTTTCTACATCTTTTCAATTAATATCACTAAACATAAGTTTTTATTTATTCGTAAAAAAGTTAAAAGAATAAAATATTTAAGTTTGTTTGTTCCTAAGATATGAAGCGAAATCGAATTATTTAAAAAAAAAACGCATTTTAAGAAATATATAAATCAAATGAAAATTGGAGCTATTTAAAGTAAAACGAACTCATTAGAAAAGTAAAGTATTGAACTGTGTAACCTTTTCGAAATTTTTATATTAAAACTTTACTTTATTTCTCTTTTCTTTTTCGTATTTAATTTAATTTTTGAAAATAATTATTTCATGATATCGAATAATTCAACGTCAATGGCAATTTTAGAATAAAACAAATGTTTTCTTAAATATCCAAGCTTAATTATAAATATACTATGTAAAATAGTTCAATTTTGAAATATTATATTAAATTCATCTAGTTTTATTTAATATATTGAAGTGTCTTGAAATGTATAATTACAGTAAAATTGCCATTGTGTTTATTTATACGATAACAATGTAATTTAATGTCAGATACTTTAATATTAGTCAGTTACATGCCAATGTGGCTGTCATCAATAAGGAAACTCTCTGCGCACTGATACAAAGTTCTAATCTACCATGCGATTTTTAAAACCCTATAATTGGAAATAACGAAAATATTAGTACAACACGCCAAGTTCTATGGTATAATCAAACATTTTAGTAAACTGTTTAGGTCTTTACTTTTCAACGATACAATCTAGAAAATTACTGTTTTCTTTCTAAAAATCAGATGTGAATAATAGATTACTGTTTAGTTATAGTAAGAAAATGATATCACCAGTTATCTCACGTGTAACGCAAAGCAGTTAGGACTTGTAAACAGTTCTATACATTTCAAGGTACAACACTAAACTACTATACTTACATAATGAGGGTTGTGTTTCAATGAAAATGTTATCCTAGACAGATATAGATGAAATCACGTGATTCCAGAATAGGATTTCCTGTCTCTTTGGCTAGCTAGACTTCAAGTAGGAAATACGTGTCTAAAGTGGGTTCCCTAATGAGGGTCGGTCTTGCACAATGTTACTAGGCAAGATGAGCTATCCGTATATCTCTCTCTCACGTGTCCGGGTAACCCGGCTGTTTGATGTGAATGCTTTTTTTGTAATAAACCTTCTTTTATAAACATCGGCGTCCGAGTGGGGTTATCAGCAGACGGATAGGACCGGAGTTCCCGACGACGACGACCCGGTGTATAATAATTTATACACATGAAAACGTAACAGTATATACACACTTGGGCAAGGTAGTCGATCAAACATTGATCTTTCTTCTCCCTTGTATCATCTGTCTGAATTCTTCGCGACCCTATCAACTATTCAATCTCTCTCAAGCTCAATTTTGTCCTGAGTTTAACCTCAATCTACATCTGTCTATGGCACCGCGATTTGGGAACTTTGCGGTGTGTGCTGTCATCCCATAGTTGTCATTACCCCCAGGTCAGCTCTGACACGGAGTCATGGACATATCCATGGGTTAAATATATTTTGTGTGCGGACTTTATCAAAATATATGCTTACAAATCGATAATCTCACCAAAATGATTGAATTTGATATAAAATGATCCAAAAACGGTTAATATATCGTAAAACAACTAACTGACTACTTTTACTTGCACGGGTCGAATTAATACGCCATTTATTTACGAAAAAAGTCAATTAAAATAAAAAAAATTCTGCTAACTAGATTATGGCTCCATTAATGTATTTTACATTCAAACCAAATGTTTGACTAAAAGTTTATAACATCTTAAAATTGGATTATATTTGTTAGCGTGAACAGATTTCCCGCTAGTTTATTATACTATGACACATTTGTAATTAGCCTCTATTCAAACGTTGTAGATTTCAAAAACGAGATCTATTAATTAATTCATTTTTTCTTAATCTAATATATAAAGTAGAGACGTTTTTCCCCTGTACCTTCTCGGAGAATAGGAAAATAACCACATGCATCACGGGCTACTGAACTCACAATTACATTGCACTTATTCACTCGAGCGTGTTTTAGTATATCTGTTATTCTTCTTTCCAAACTAACACTGAATATTACATTCGGCCCGGCCGCCACGACTCTCCGAACTACCAACTTTTCTCCCTAACAATTCTGTACTGTGACTACACTCATCGACACCGGGAACTAATAAACACAGTATAATTTTCATAAAGCACCCATTGTTATTTCGTATTTTTCTGGCATTATTTTACTACATAATATTAAGCAATACGCAAAAACTTAACAACCGCTCCCTTACACCCCGATGATTATTCGCGAATATCAAATTACGTTCTACCTAATTCTACCTTCTACATTTAAATTCATTCCGGAATTAAGCGAATGAAATTAACGAACACAGTTCCTGCAACATTTAATGATTCAACATGGCGGATAACATTTCTTGATCGAATCGACTTCCTATTTAATTCATTAAGCACTAAGATACTGGTAGACGCGGATACATTTACATTTTCAAAAAGATACACCTTAAACACGCATATTATAGAAAAATTGCCCAAATGAATTTAATTCATCAAAAAATGACCTACACCGCGTCATTGTTGAAGTTTCCATTTGGTCGGCAGAATGTAAATGTTAACAAAACACGCATGTCAATAAACAACCATAGCGTTATTAGCCTATTTACACATTCATTTCCAAATCGTAAGCGTGGCGCCGTGGGTAAGAATGGAGGTTCAATGATCGACAGTTTCGGCGTTCGATTTCATTCGACTCTGCCACCTTCTTTTTTTTAAAATTTACAACATTCGCAAACACTATAGGGGGTGGGGGTGGAGAAAGAACTATAGGCCGTTTTTTTTTTATTCGGCGTCATGCAATAGGTACTAATTTCTCCCGTGCAACGCCGGGCGACGGGTTCCACTAGTATATATATATATTTTAAATGGTCAGAACAAAAATCAAGAATAACAATACTGTAGAATAATTAAAGATGACCTTATATCAATTGTGAATTAAATTAAGAATAGATTTTGAGAACTCTGTATATGAATATTGCATTAATAAATAGTAAATTGGACAAAACACACTCGCAACATAATGGAAATGTTACATTTTATAAATTGGTGTATAATACGTTTCTTTCGCCTTGTGATTCGCTAAGCTATTTCTTAACCAATATGAAATATGCATGTGAATCTGTCTACTTCTTTTTATTTTATCAGAACTAGGAATGTAATATTTGGTACGAATAGTGAGGTTCTTATTTTCCTATCCATTTCAAATAGAGATTTGGCATCTGTTGTGTGAAGGCCGAACTATATTTGTACTTAGTTCCTATGCTAATTTTAATTAGCTATAGTATATAGAATAATGTACTATCTGTCAAGGCATAATTCAGGGGGAAGTATATAATCTGTTCTGTTGCCATGAGACCATCTTCCTAGGCATTACCTTATCCTTTAGGGAAGTAGTGTAGTATATGTTCGTTCGTCATATATCATAGCCAAGGATATACGACCGGAAGGAGCATATTATTATTAAAAGTAATAAAACTGAGAAATAATTTAAATTTAATGAAACTTTGTTGCAAATTTAAACATGTAAATAAAACATGGCTCATCACAGGCTATAGTATATAGCTAAACATGTTATGTCTAAGACATCAAAACTAAATACAAATAAATTGATAACTTTATACGAACGACTATTTTCGGGGGTTCAATATCGATTTTTACCTATATTACCACTGTATATCGATTGATGATATCTGAGTACAATTACCTAAAATTTACTTTTTTCAGAATGAGTTTTAACTTCACATGTTCAATTCATCATATAAAGATTTTACTTCTAGAAAATAAATTTAAATGACTCTCATATAACTAACCCTTATGCTAAACATAAATATCTCATCTATTATTATTACTAAATTTGAGTTCATCAACATTTGTTTTTATTAAACATTAATGACATAAAATACATGCTAAGATATATACCTTCGTTATGAGATTGAGTTATACTTGAAAACAGTTCTGTTTTAATTGTTCAAATTAGTCGTGCCACAGTTTATGAATTTTTTTATGTAAACAAAGTACAAATGTAGTAATGGCTGTGACCCAACGGGTAATGTGTATATTTAGCATTATTTAAATTTCTAACAATAATATACTTAAAATGAAATGGTAGTTAATTATAGATATGAGATGAATATTAAGAAATTAATTAAAACCCTTGTGTATAGACCAACAACTAACATATATTCTACATTCACGACTGACAGAAAACATTGCTTCTTAGTTTAGATCTATTACTTTAAGAAAGTTGTGAGTTGTCCCTTGCATTTTCCAGACATTTTAGATCAAGACATCTAAAATGTCAATAAAATGCAAGGGACGCAACTCACTCTCACAATCATACTTCAACAGCATCTTTGCAGACGGTTAGCTGTATAGACTGGGATAACTCTCTTGGATAAATGCTTGAAAAAGGGTTTATGATCTGTAGACAAGTTAAAGTGATATCTATATCACTTTTTTGAATTTCTTTGTGGCAAAAATATTACAAATGTTTCTTTTACTGACTATAGTTTCACTAAGCAGGTGTCAGACATCTGGATGCATGAGCTATTGTTATTAGGCTGCCATCGGAACACCTATGAGAAATAACACCCCCCAACATGAGATGATGCATTAAAAACAATACACATGCATTGGTTGTTATATGTGAGCATCATATCTAAAGAATAAAGAGACATAATCTTATTAAAGACAGACTAAAACTCAGTGAACTATTTTCATGGTCTTTGATTACAAGATTGTTAAGAATTGTACGAACTCGAATATCACGGAACGAGCATAACGTTTTAATATTCGCCGGTTCTGTCATTTTTTTTTAATGGTTGAAATATTTTCTGGGTTTGGCTATCGAGCATTTTAGTCAAAATAAATCCCAGATATTTATTTTATTTTCGAATTTTTCAGCTCTTACATAAAAATCTGTACTGCTTTATTAGCTCAAATGAAGTTAATTTCATTTAGCACCTGTAACGATGACGTCATCGCTGAATGCTGCAACTCCTGTCAATCCGGTCGACATTCTATCTATTGTTTACAGGAATATGGCTAGAGCTGGATTGACTCCGAAAGAAATGCGGTTAAATCCAAACAGTCCCCTGTGTGTGTTGATTGTTAAAAACTATTTAGACTCCTCATCAACTTCCAACTGCATGAAAAGTATCCGAAACATAAGTTTTTGGAAGACAATTTACACCATTTAATTTTGCGGAAATATTTTCTGGCAAAGGTAACTGGTACTGATATGCATCTCATGAATTGTAAAACCCAATGGAATAATCGGTACACATTCTTACTTTTCTATTCGCTTTTTTAACAACAATGGGAGTAATTGGTTTGTTGTAGTAATATTTCTTGTTTCAGCTCCTTGTGTACTATGGCAAGTCCAGAATAGGTTACCGTGCGTTTGAGTTTAAAAATCCGTTTCGCGACAGACTTTAATTAAAGTGTCGTCTTTTATTTGAGTATTTCTATGCATTGTTTTTAATACAAAAGATAGAAGACGAATTGAAAGTATTAAAATGTGACACTTATGCCTCTTAAATGAACAAAAGCGCGAAAAATGCATCTCGCCGCAATTCCAGCACGCACTTGAAGTATTCCTTAGCCTTCCTATGGACATTTTTGTTGTAGATTAATTACTGGACGGGTATACCATCATAGTGTCGCTTTTAAGGCTTATAAATGTTGACATTCTGTAGTGAGAGTTTTAACTACAACATTTTTATCCTGATCCAATTTTAAAAGTAAACCCGGACGAATGTTCGGATCCTGTGGAGATTGTAGTCACTCAATTAATATCAGACATTTAAACTAGTCATCTATGAAGATTCCACCTAATAATTTTCGCATTGACGGTTTACATATCAGCAAAGGAAATATAATCGTCGGCATCGTGTTTTGTCATTTTACGGACGTTGAAAAGCCATTGATGAACGATAAAAGTATTTGTAAGCTGTTACATACTTTCAGTGAAACTTAAATATTTTGCTTCTTTCGGAATAGTAAAATTAATGTAACGAGCATGCTTACCTGGTCCTAATTTTCGGAATAATGAAGCCGTCGTTCAAGCATTGTCTTTATTGGACAAATCAGTTGAGAAAGTTTCTTTACAACGTAAAAAAAACACTCAGTAAAAGTAATCTCTTGAGGTTCGGCTAGACGAATACATTAATGTTTGCATATATCTCATCTGTAAAATCACTATGTATGTGGGTATGGACGCTTTGTTTTTTTCTGTTGCTGTGTAAATTGTTGATAACATCTTTAGTTGTGATTCCTCAAACAATTTATGTTTTTTCTTGAAATCTTTTCTACTAACTCTTGAGAAATCGCCATTTTTCTTTTCAATATTTGTCCGGTGAACACGTGGGTTGTTCTTTTTTGTTTATCTCATCTTTTCCTCGCCAGTTGAAGTAAAGTTGTGGTTAATGTGAGATATGTTACGAATATAAATAAATAAATGAAATAATAACTCGTCTGCATAGATCAACAGTTAACATTTATTTTCTATTTACAACTGAAAGAACGAATTAAATTTTAGTTTTGACGTATTACTTGAAAAGAGCTGTGTGACACGTCCTAATATAACATTTCTGCAATTTGTAAAATGTAAGGCACATAACTCACTTCCACAATCTATTTTAGGCAAGGAATATTAGTCTCTGGCAAAGAGTTAATCCCCTTTAAAAACATAATGTTATTCATATTTATTTTCAAGATGAAATCTCTTTCATCGAACAATACCCATTATTTATAACTTGCCACTTTGTTATTATCCATATTAAACAGGAAAAAAGACATCAGTCTACTGTCAATGGAAAACAAAAAACAACTTCATTGTAATAATTGAAGAATAAACCCTGATTGAAATGTCCCTATTTCAAACAAATCTGTATATAATCTTATATATTTTGATTTGTAATTCCATTTAGGTTAAAGTTCGAAATATTTGTTATTAGTGGAGATGTTTTGACCACCAAAAACATTAATTCTTTTACGAAAACATATTTAATAAGAAGCTCCCCAATATTGTAAATAAAAAGCAACCTTTAACTAAAATAACTTTTAATAATACTTATATAGTCAATTGTAGAGATAGAAAATCGCATTTAAAATGAATCAAATTAAGACTAATTCTATGAAATAAACCATTTAGCGACGAAGTGAAGCTAGCACATATTTCAAACACAAAAACAGAGGGTCTTTGTTTGTATTGCTCGAATTACTAAATAATCTATATAAATTAAACTTGGTTTCCCACCGAACATTGGTGCCGATATCTTTAATAATACACGGCACATGCATCAATCTTTTCAGTTAGTGGTTTCTAACACATAGTGACTTGTGTTGTCAGAAAGAATATTTTACTTTGATATACTGTTTTTTGATTTTACCATTTAGCCATACTGGCTATCTATTTTTAAATAGACGTACATAAAGTAAGTCTTATGTGCTTTCACTTTCACACTCAAACCTACGACCACCGGTACACTCAGTGTACCCGTGATCGTAGGTTTGAGTGCATTATGTAAGACATGAACGTTCGTAGCATTTCATATTTCAATATTGTAATTTTACGTTACTCTATATTTTAATATAAAGTAAGTTATACTCCCTCTTACTACACCTATACTCTTATGAGATGCGTCTTCATAGGATAATTGTATACATACATTTAACCAATGGCTGCGGTAAGACCAACAACTAGGATATTTTTAGTTTCTTTATCTTAATACAATGTTACCGTAATCTAACGAAGTTCCCTTACATACATATACACAAGATTAGGTATCTTAAAAAGAGATCTATATTAAATACAATTAAACTCAGTAAAAATCATAGACATTCGGTTATCTGTTCATTTAATAATCTAACGTTCCATCAAAACCAACATGGCGTCGCCTTCTTTCAAAACCCTGCATGCTGTGATCAAGTCCACAGTACAAAAATGAGTCCACTAAAAAGTAAGTAATCGACTCAGTAAAAGCAATAGTTATTCGTTATTTTCTTATTCCATACTTGCTCGCTGCACCAAAATCAACATTACAAACGCTGTAATCGCGTACAGAGTGTGAGTGAATGCGCACTAACTAGCGATCACATCCACTGTTTATGTTGTCATGAAATCCCGCATTTAAAATAATAGTAATTCCGTAATTCTGTTACGTTTTACTTCATGAGCCAACGGTCACCGGATTTGACTGTTAGTCGAAAGGTTGCTGGGTGGAATCAACTCTCGCATGATCACTGTCATTTTACGGTTTATATTTTCCTAGTCAAATACGCGACTTACATACTAATTATAGAAATGAATATATTTAGAAAAATATTTTTACACAGATAATAATTCAGAAATTAAATCTACAAGAATGCATTGCGATTTCTTGAAAAAACAAGTCATCTTAATTAAATCATGACCTAAAAATTCTATTTATTAAACTGATTTATTTACAAAAACACTAAATTAAAACCACTGGAATACATTAAGGTTTCTTAGAAAACAAGCCAACCAGTTTAAAGAATTATTTCTATAAATGTAATTTTTCTAGACTTAAACTTACAATAATCTTGGAAATATACATTTAAACAACATTTACTTTACTTCCGCCCAGCTACTAGTTAAATTAGATGGCGTTATCTTACAGGAAGTGTTCAGATGTTAAAATATTTTCAGAACTTCTTGTAACATAAGTGATAAACACTGGTCATTCATCTTAAAAGCAATATGGTATTGACAGTACGTTGCAATAGGCTGAAGCTTTACGCCGTCTTCCATATAGATGCATAATTGTTAACAGTTCTTAATGAGTATATTTGATTAATATAAATTAATAAACATATGTAAATGCAGTTATATTACTATAATCGCAGATACATATGTGGGAAGTTACTAGTGACTAGAGATAATTATCTCGAACACCACATCCCATGCTCAATTCTCATCGGTACAATGAAGTGACTTACTATCCTATAAACACATAACTCAACAGCATTTAATCTAAGAGAAGGAGTCATTCATGCTTATTACAATTTTGCTTTCAATATTTTTCGATTTTTCACTAGCATTTGACTTTAGAAATGTTAGGTCAGAAGTGCTGTTTGAGATTGTGCAACGCGTTAACACGCATACACTCTATCAAATAGTTTCCAGTTTTGCATTGTAAATTGACACGGGATACTTTTCTTTTGAGTTGTGTTCTCGACTAAGTTAATATCTAACTAATATAAGATACGCTTGTGAGTCTACCAAATACTTTTATTGCCCTGTCGGTGGGGCCGCGAATTCGCCGACGGCAACCCCATGCAGAGGTGTAACCCCCCCTCCCCGAAAACGGGACCACCTATTGGCCGTGGGTGGCGACCCGTGAGTCTTAGGACGGGATCCTGGTGGCTGAGCAGTCTGTGGCCTGGTTGCATGAATGGTCACGTGACTTGCAACACTCTACTTCAGCTAGACGGGAGGTCGGAGAGCCCCGATCCGATCAATCGGCTAGTTACGTCTTGCCCTAGCACTTGTTCTATCAGCTTCCCCGATCGTTTACAATATTAAAATTGATCAACTGCATAGTTATCAATACCCATTCCAGTTTATAAGTGCTAGAAGGCGGTGGCAAGGGTCAATAAACTTGAGAGATATATGACCGCAACATGGTTGTGTGCCCCGGACGTTTCGCTATAAGTGGGTAGAGAAATTGATGGAACACGGGTGCTTGTAATCACGATCAGGTTGAGTATACCCTTCCTGTGGCATTGTCTTGTCAAGGCGATTGGGTTTCCCCTTTGGCAATTCCCATAGTAGGCTCCGTGGTGGGTGGGGAGCAGGAATGGTGAATAAAAAACCAAACAATTTATGGCTCCTAACAGAACCACAAAAAAAGTTCATAGAGACACAAGCTCTGGACGAGAGGAGGAAAAAAGCGACCAAAATAAATTCCCAAGATTTATTGTACTGGAAGTTTTAGAAGAACCTAAACTTACAACACTATCTCCCTTTGTCATCGAAAAAATAAGTTCGGCTTATATGACGCCTAAAACGGTAAAAAAACTGACCAATGGAAATATCCTGGTCGAAGTGGAAAAGAAAAGACATGCTGATTTTCTGCTGGGAATGAGAATGTTTCCTAACAAAAAAAAATCACATCTTATCCACACCAATATTTAAATATTTCAAAAGGAGTGATAAAGAGCCAAGAGCTTTCCTTGTGCACTTTAGACGAAATTAAAGATGAACTCAAATCCCATGGGGTAATTCGAGTAAAACTAATCTCTATAAAAATGGAAAATAAAATCATACAAACCAACACCTATGTGATGACATTTGATATGCCAACGATACCACAAAAAATAAAGATAGGGTATACTATTGAAAAAGTTTAGCAATATATCCCTAATCCTATTCAGTGTTACAGGTGCGAGAAATTTGGACACCACGAAAGTAAATGTAACGGGAGACAGACATGTGGGAAATGTGGAGAAAAAGATCCTGGATGAATGTAAAGGAAATCACACATGTACAAACTGTGGTGGTGACCACCCAGTTTATGCAAAACATTGTGAGAAATGGAAAAGAGAGAAAGAACTACTGACTGTGAAATATACGAGAAACATTTCCTTTCAAGAAGCAAGAAAGGTGGTTGATATCACTAGAGGAAAAACGTATTCTCAGGCTATATCCCCAGTGGTGAATAAAGAGGAGAGTAAATACCAAAAGTTAATAGAAAGGTTACTTCAGCTTGGACCGGTAGACTGACCAGCTTTCCAAAATGCAATCAGCAAATAGTATACGGAACCAAAAGTCAAAGTTCAAAAGCAACAGGTGGAACCAAGAGAGGAAAACATTTTTAATTTGCCTTCTACTCAACCGGTTACCCCCATTCAAGATGCACTACCACAGGCCAAAAACAAGTGATACAAACACTGAATTTACTGTGAAAAAGAAAGGGATCCGAAAAGATCCAAATAAAAAGTCTCCAGGTAAAAATCCTGAACCTGAAAAAAAAGAAAAATCATCTAGGAAGCTAAAGCCAAAAATCAAAGTGAACTTGACACAAAAACGATTTGAGGCACTGGACATAATGGAAACAGAAGACAAAAACACTGAAAAAAGAAACAAAGCAAACAAAAAGCACCCCCAATCAAAATATAAACCATGGGAGAAAAAATAATCCAATGGAATATTAGAGGATTCAAAGCCAATCATGAGGAGCTGGTTCTCTCCTTATGAGAATGTGCCCAGCAGTTGTTAGCCTACAGAAAACATTCCTCAAGCAAGATAGTGAGTTTAAAATTAAAAACTACATTATATACAACTATATAAAGGAAGGAGCTGATAGAGCCTCTGGTGGAGCAACTATAGTTGTAAAAAATATAGTTCCGCAGAGGCAGGTGCTGCTTGACACGGACATGCAGGCGGTTGCTGTTTCAGTGACATTACATAGGACCATCACCGTCTGCTCCATTTATCTACCACCAGGCGAGAACATGATTGAATCCAAGCTGAAGGATTTAATAAACCAACTACCCAAACCAATGATAAAGCTGGCCGATTGTAATAGCCATAATGAAATGTGGGGCAGTAAAATCACAAATAAAAAAGGACAGATTGTTGGAAAAATTATAGATCAGAATAACCTTTGCCTCTACAATAATAAAGCCAACCCATATCTACACCCAGCAACGGGAACATATTCAGCACTGGATTTGACTGTGTGATCCAACAATATTCATGAATTACACATGGGAAATACATGATGAGACATTATTCTGGAAAGTACAGGTCCTCAACTGGAAGAAAGAGTACCACAATGGAATCTGCAGAAAGCCGACTGGGAGAGATTCCAAGAAGAATGTAAAAAAAAAATTAACGGCCGATACCAATGTCAATGAAAAAGATCACGCCACCTACTTTACAGAGACACTGGTAGAAATAGCCGAGGAATGTGTACCAAAGTCATCTGCAAATCAAAGTAAACACAAACCCTGGTTTAATAAAGAATGTCAGAAGGCTGTCCGGGCACGCCGTTCTGCTCTGAAAAGGTTCAAGTCTAATCCCACTCGAGAGAATTTAGACTCGTTTAAAATAAAAAGATCTAGGGCTCGGTGGACGATTAAAGAGTCCAAAAGAAATTCATGGAAACAATATATATCTGAAATAAATTTCAACACGAAATCTAAAACGATATGGACCATGATGAGAAAGATAGCTGGGAAGAATAGCAGTATGCCAATCAAACATCTGATCTCAAATAATATCAAGATCACAGGCAAGAAAGAGATCTTTAACGCATTGGCAAAAACTTTGCAGAAATTTCTGGTTCCAAGGGTCAGACTGAAAAATTTAAAAGAATAAAAAAAAACGGAAGAAAAGAAAATCCTAAATTTCAGTTCCAAAAATAATGAAAACTACAATCGACCCTTCACGAGATCGGAGCTCAGTGAGTCACTTGCTAAAACCCACAATACAGCGGTCGGTCCAGATGATATATGCTATGAATTTCTAAAAGAATTACAACAGGTGTCCACCAGATACCTTCTAGACATTTATAATGAGGTGTGGATGAGCGGAAAAATCCCAGATCTCTGGCGACAAACCACAGTGATAGCCATACCCAAGGCGGGAAGGAATTCTGATAGGCCTTCAGGCCATCGACCAATTGCCTTAACTAGTTGTCTCTGTAAAGTAATGGAAATAATGATAAATGACAGATTGACATGGTACCTCGAGTCAAACAATCTGATGTCAGACCTACAATCCGGTTTTAGAAAAAAAGTACTACTGGCCATTTGATCAGATTGGAAACTTTCATCAGAGAAGCATTCGTCCAAAAGGAACACCTAATTGCTATCTTTTTTGATATAGAGAAGGCGTACCACACCACGTGGAAGAACGGTATAATGAAAGACCTGCAAGAACTTGGATTAAGGGGCAGAATGGCCCTCTTCATATAAAATTTCTTGGTAAACCGAAATTTCAGAGTGAGAGTCGGAACTACACTCTGCAACGTAAAAGAGCAGGAGAATGAGGTACCCCAAGGAAGTATCCTATCAGTGACACTCTTTAATGTCAAGATAAATAATATTGGTATAAACCTTGACACTACAGTCAAAGGCTCATTGTGTGTGGGTGATATTTTGATTTGCTGCCGAGCAAAACATATGCATCTGGTAGAACGTAAGTTGCAACTCGCTTTAAATAAAATCAACAAATGGACTGAAGAAAACGGTTTCAGATTCTCTCAATCGAAGACAAGATGTGTCCATTTTTTGCAATTTGCACAAAATACATAACGACCCATGCCTTAAACTGGATGGCAAGGAGATACAAATGGCAGATGAATATAAGTTCCTTAGAATTATTATTTATCCCTCATATAAAGTATCTCCGACAAAAATTCAACAAGACCATTAACCTACTGAGAGTGATAGCCCACACTGACTTGGGAGCAGACGAGGAATCCTTACTCAAACTGTACCGAACAATTGTAAGATTGAAACTTGATTATGGAAGTTTCATTTACGGTGCAGAGACCATCATACCTGAAGCAATTGGAAACTATCCATCACCAGGATGTAAGACTTGCATTGGGAGCATTTCGCACGTCTCCAGTTGAAAGTTTATATGTTGAAGCGAATAAAGGTCCTTTACATCTAAGGCGAGAAAAATTGGCACTTCAAGATGTGACCAAATTATTATCATGCCCATCGAATCCTGCCTACGATTGCACATTTAATCCTCAATATAAGACTCTGTTTCAGAGAAAAATCAGTGCCATCAGACCTTTCAGTTACCACATCGAGGAACTAAGAAATAAACTGGAATTGGACTCAATTCTCATCCACCAATAAATAATTTCCAAAATTCCACCATGGGAATTAGAACAACCAACTTATATCCTTGATTTAGCAACAGCTTCAAAGGGCCAAACCAATCCAATTGTATTTCAGGATGAATTTGAATACATAAAACATCCTCATTCCGACTATAAATACATCTATACAGATGGATTCAAAGAATCGAACAGAGTTGGGTGTGCGGCTGTCTTAAATAAGACAGAAATGCAATATAGGATATCTGACAGTGCATCGATTTTCAGCGCAGAAGATGCAGCCATATACTTGGCTTTAAAATAATAGAAGGTAGAAGCACTGATATATTTATCATCTTCTCTGAATCCCTATCTGTATTCACAGCAATGCATAATAAAAATCTAGATAATCCGTTAATCGTGAAAATCTAAAATACGATCACCACTCTTACAATAAGAAAAAAATGCAAAATTAAACTATGCTGGATACCGAGTCATGTCAGCATTCGTGGCAATGAAAAAGCGGATAAACCCGAAAAAGAATGATTAAAAATGACACCGACAAATACTAGGATCTTCTATTAACGGGATAATCAAAGAAAAATGGCAAGAATATTGGGATGAGTGCCAAAATAATAAGTTATATAAGATTTGGCCAACTATAGACAGGCAAGAAGAGAGGAGGTTATTATAACCAGACTCCGTATAGGACACACGCATATCACTCACAAGCACTTATTGGAAGGAGAGGAGTCTCCTATGTGCATAGCATGCCAACAATCTTACACAGTCAAACATATATTAATAGACTGTCCAGATCTGCAGCAAACCTGAAACAAATATCACGACTCCAAAGATTTAAAAGACTTATTTAAAAACATAAATGTAACGAACATCTTAGACTTCATCGAGGAAGTTGGACTGTTCCAAAAAATCTAACCACAGATTCTTGATTTCACTTTTCATTGTCTCACAAGACAATGTGACATAATTGGAATTGCATCTGACAATATTAGTCGGCATTACATAACCCATAGTTGGTTGCTATGCCGTAAAACAAACCAAACCAAACCAAATACTTTTATTTATATTCTATCAGAACTAACAATATGATATTAAGTTAACATTATATTCAATGGTTCATATTTTCTAATAAAATTAAAAGCCAGAAATAATTCTCAATTAACGAGCATATTTTGCAAATAAAACATTCAGCATCAAGGGCGAAATTATATAACTTAAACAATGCAAACTACAACTATTACTTTTAGTTATATTCTATGAGAACAAGAATGTGACATTTGTTAGGAATAATATTTAAGGTTTATATCGTTTAATAAAAGTAATAAAACAAAGACAAATTTACATTAAAAGACAAATGAAAGATTCAAGGAAAATGCCTTTCGAAAGTTTTATATTTTGTACAAACATTTGCTGAGTGTCATGGTTCTTTTTTTTATCAGTAATTCACATTTCGATAACTTGCTTAAAATGTGGACATATAATACAAAGAATATTCAAACAAGTGCCGGAAGTCAAAGAAGCTTGACGAGGGAGCATGGCTCGAAATTAATAAAAATCAAAAGAATCATCCGTTTGAGATGTCGTCAACGCTTCTTTTGTGGAACAAAAAAAAACGATTCATAGTCACATGTGATGAACATTGGGTCGTTTATGATAGTCATGAATGATCATATCAGTCATTCAACAAACATGGACGCCGAAACATTAATCAACAGAGGGTGATGCTGGCTGGTGTTATTCACGGGGAGTGATCAACTCGAGTTTCCCGAATCGAAGCGAAACGGTAAGATGCAATAGAAAATGCAGCACGCACCTTGCTAAAGAGAAAGAAGTACAGTCCCACTGCATGGTCCAGTACATCTATCACGTATCAATTTGCTGACGTTTGACGAAGTGGTCAATTAAATTCTGTCTAAGCCACAATATTCCACTGACTTTTGACCCACTGACTAGCCTTTCCGAAAGCACTTCGACCATTTCTACCAGAGAAAATCATCACAGACTCGGCGAAAGTGACCTTTGAGAGTTTATCCAGTCCGAAACGTTTGGAAGTTTATATGACAGATATCATCGTTATATACTTGTAGTACAACAATGTTTATGTTTTTTTTTCGGTTTTAAGGCGATTAGTAATTTACTTTCAGCTAATTTATATGTATGTTGAGTTTCAGGTCAAAAACACTATTTCCTTACAAACATGATAAATATTGTAAAATAAATCAATTTACTTTTCGACTCATTCAAAATTCCACAGTTCTATTGATTTTCTGATGAGTGAAATAAGAACTCAGTTATATTTATTTATCACTTTAGTGCAAACTCTTCGACCTGTTTTATTTATAACCTTTCAAAAGCGCTTACGTGCGTTTGCTTTCAGTAAGAAATGTCGGACAAATTAGGTGGCCGCCACAACTCTTTCAGCAGGTCTCTTTAAATTATTAATCAATATCGGTATTCACAATCATTGATTACTGATTCCGCTTACGTTGTAAGTCTTTTCATGCATTCCCTAATTTTATCTTTTGTAGTAATATAACAGAGCTGCTAACTTAGAAAATATGGTATTGTTTCGTTTACTGCATTATACTTTTGTTTATACTTTTAAACAGAACGAAAGAAGAATACAAATACTTCTTTGCTCTATAATAAGAAACTGAATTCTCCGTTTATAGATTTCTGTCAGAATATATATGTATTCTTACGTATGGTCTATAGGTAAGAATAAATAAGAATATTGTCAGAAAGCCAAGAGCAGTAAATATACTTTGTTTTCAGCTCAGAGAAAACAAGGCTGGGAATTATGCGTTCGTGCCGCATTTGTGAAAAAGTAACACCTAAAGCCAAAGAGAGATATAAACTTGTATAATCTTTAGGCCTAAAACTATTGAATATTTTAATTCAGAGAGAATATTTTTGAGGTGACGGTCGTTAAGTGGATATCGGCAAGGACTGAAGACCTGCGAGTTCCAAGTTCGAATTCAGTCTGTTCCACAGTCCCACTTTCACTTAGGGATGTGGGCAACCTTCTCGTGGTCCTGCCCGTAAATACCCGATATCTTTCCAGAAAGATTTCTAACTAGAAAAACATCGGGAGAACTAATGCCAACACCATAGTCATCTGAATCACACAGAAGAAAAATAATACACATTTTTATTACATTATTTTTTTTGTTTACTTTAAAAAATAAAATAAAATATATTTAATTAGTTGAATTATTGTAGTGTGTAAATGTGATAAATATTTTGTATTATTTGAATTATTCGGATGACTATTCTCATCTCGGTTCACAGCGTTTCGATCGATATAGCTACCAACGTTCTTCATGTGCATCTTTCCGTACTTGGAAACCTTCTAATCGTACATGGGGATTTGTAGGGAATTTCGCAATAAAGCATGTATTTAATCCGTGACGGTATATCGTTTTAAGTTTGTCCACGGGTAGACGTGATAATTTTATGTTATTATTTGTTCTTATAGAATAGTTACGATGATGTAACTTTGTTTAACACACAGTACGTTACGAAAGACTGGGTACATGATACAATGTCTCTTATATGGAAAATAAAAATTCCAATGCTGTAAGCAATGCAAGTGTTTATAAAATCATTACCTAATTAAAAAATAACACTTCTTTTAAAACCAATAATTATGATTCCATCCATCATTATCCTGAAAATATTCAAGGGACAGAAATATAAACAGTTAATTGATTTTTAAACGAAATGCCCTTAAGAAAAACCTGGGCGTTTTAATTGCTGCCCATTGACTTATTCCAGAAACGAGAAATAAAAGAAAAGTCTTAAATCGGTTCCAGCTGACAGGCTCGGGTCTCTATAATTTTCATTAAATGGAAGATACTCACATGTCTGCGACATATTTGTCTGTGCAGCACTGGAATGGGGTTTCGTTCAGTTTTTGTCTTTGGCCGAAGTATACAAACTAAATAATTAAGCTATACATTTGGTTGTATGTATGTAACTGGCATTGCCGAAATGTGAGACGGATACATTTATACCGAATTTAAAAAAATCTTTAGGAGTAGTCCTGTGTCGACCCTCCATTTGTTTGCTATTTTCATTTCACTATTTCATCCGTTGTGTTTAAATCTTCATTATTATCTTGTAACCATGCAGAGAATTACACTTCAGTATAACTTCAACAAAACGTGACAAGAAAGTTTAAATCAGACAAGACCTCATTTAGGCAAAAGTTTTGTGTTTCAGCGTAGACTGAGCGAGGAATACAGTCAGCAGAGAAAACTTATAACTATACTTCATGTAGGTTCTGTCCAGACAGAGGCTATTAATACATAACCTTAAACTGGATAGCTACATCAGACGCAGTTCTTTCTCTAGTAAGCTGGCGGCTTAATAGTATATTTCTTAAGTTAGAACTAAAATAGTCGTAACATGCCCTTCGGCTAATGGAGTACTTAAGTCTATCTAATAAAGGATTTTACATCCATATTTAAAAAAAGGATTACATCCCATTTTCTTAACAAATACAGTTTCCATATTTTCCAGTTACTCAACTTTTTCTTGGCCTTTTGGCTAAGATCAAAGTGTAGTATTTGTTCCGATGGATACTTCTCCCCATAAACTGGTATTGTCTTGGCCTTCGGGGCTTGATTTACGCCTGTCTATGGGTCTGTCTTCTGCAGTTCTAGAAGGTCCACATTCCCAGGCTTCGCCTCCCCTCTTTGGGGAGGAGTAAGTTTATTGTTTACTGCCTGAGGCGCCCCTACCGGGTAATGCCGACGGGGCTGCCCAGACAATTTTTAATGGCCAGAGTGCTCACCTCTCGGGCGCTGGCTTTTCAAACCCCACTTTTCCGACCCAACCTTGGGTCACATCTTACTTGTTGGAGTAAGATAAAACTGGCCTTGTGCCTAACTCCTGGAGAGGAGTAAATAAATACTCAACTTATAATATTTTTCGCTTAACTATCGGTATAACAATCATTCTATTTCAATTTAGAAAATATAAAATATAGTTATTTTTTCTGAACTTTTATATTTGATATGGTAAGATAACTAGAATCATTTCTGCTAATGGACCTATAGGAGATCGTGTCAAGCCTAGAATCATTAATAACCTATTAATTAGCGTAAATATGGCTTTGCGCTTCAGGTTGCAATACATCATTAGTGTTTTTCATCTCCAAAGTATTGTTTAACGTCACCTTCATTTGTCTGAATGGATAATAAATCAAAAGAACAGAGTTGCAAAACTATTCACACAATTTAAAGATTTAAGACCCCCCAAAAGCAGTTAATAATTTACTAAACGGATTTCATTAAAATATTGCATGCAAATACTCAATTAAAATGAGTTTCAAATTTCAAAAGACAAAGTTATATAAAAAAATAAAATTATTTCGTTTTTATTTCTCCTTTCCTCCCTTTTTGAATGCATACATATTATTTCTCTTTCTTTCTCTCATTTTCTACGTTCATGTATTTTTCTTTTTCTCTCTTCCTCCTTCTCCGAACGCATACCTATTATTTCTCTTTCTTTCTTTCATCTACTTTCACGTATTTTTCTTTTTCTCTCTTCCTCCTTCTCCGAACGCATACATATTATTTCTCTTTCTTTTTTCATCTACTTTCACGTATTTTTCTTTTTCTCTCTTCCTCCTACTCCGAACGCATACCTATTATTTCTCTTTCTTTCATCTTCTTTCACGTATTTTTCGTTTTCTCTCTTCCTCCTACTCCGAACGCATACCTATTATTTCTCTTTATTTCATCTTCTTTCACGTATTTTTCGTTTTCTCTCTTCCTCCTTCTCCGAACGCATACCTATTATTTCTCTTTCTTTCATCTTCTTTCACGTATTTTTCGTTTTCTCTCTTCCTCCTTCTCCGAACGCATACCTATTATTTCTCTTTCTTTCTTTCATCTACTTTCACGTATTTTTCTTTTTCTCTCTTCCTCCTTCTCCGAACGCATACATATTATTTCTCTTTCTTTCTTTCATCTACTTTCACGTATTTTTCTTTTTCTCTCTTCCTCCTTCTCCGAACGCATACCTATTATTTCTCTTTATTTCATCTTCTTTCACGTATTTTTCGTTTTCTCTCTTCCTCCTTCTCCGAACGCATACCTATTATTTCTCTTTATTTCATATACTTTCACGTATTTTTCTTTTTCTCTCTTCCTCCTTCTCCGAACGCATACCTATTATTTCTCTTTCTTTCTTTCATCTACTTTCACGTATTTTTCGTTTTCTCTCTTCCTCCTTCTCCGAACGCATACATATTATTTCTCTTTCTTTCATATTCTTTCACGTATTTTTCGTTTTCTCTCTTCCTCCTTCTCCGAACGCATACCTATTATTTCTCTTTCTTTCATCTTCTTTCACGTATTTTTCGTTTTCTCTCTTCCTCCTTCTCCGAACGCATACCTATTATTCTCTTTCTTTCTTTCATCTACTTTCACGTATTTTTCTTTTTCTCTCCTCCTCCTTCTCCGAACGCATACATATTATTTCTCTTTTTTTCTTTCATCTTCTTTCACGTATTTTTCGTTTTCTCTCTTCCTTCCTTTTACGAACGCATACATATTTTTGCTCTTTCGTTCTTCAATTTTCTACGGTCACGTATTTTTCTTGTCTCTCTTCCCACCCCTTTCGAACGCATACATATTATTTGTCTTTTTTCTATCATCTTCTACGTCTACGTATTTGTCTTCTCTCTTATCCTCTCTCTTTCGAACGCCTATATATTATTATTTTCCTACTCTCATCTTCCACGTTCACGTATTTTCTTGTCTCTCTTCCTACCCCTTTCTAACGCATACATATTATTTCTCTTTTTTCTATTATATTCTACGTTCACGTATTTTTCTTTTCCCACCTCCTCCCTCTTTCCAAGGCATACTATTATTTCTCTTTCTTTCTCTCATCTTCCACGTTTACGTATTTTCTTGTCTCACTTCCGAACGCATACATATTATTTCTTTTTTTGTATCATCTTCTACGTTCGAGTATTTTTCTTTCCCCCCCCCCTCTTTGAAGGCATACATATCATTCTTTCGTTCTCTCATTTTCTAGGGTCAGATATTTTTCGTTTCTCTCTCACCATTTTTCTTTTTATTTCTCTCATCTTCCACGTTCACGTATTTTTCAGTTCTAACTTTCTCCTTTTTTTTCCAGCGCATACACTATATTTTTCTTTCTTTCGCTCATTTTATTCGTTCAAATATTTTTCTTTTCTCTTTTTATCTTTTTTTTGAACCCATACATGTTATTGGCCTTTCTTCTCTCATCTTCAACGTTCACGTATTTTTCTTTTTTCTCTTACTCCATCTTTCGATCGCATACATATTATTTTTCTTTCTTGCTCTCATTTTCTACGGTCACGTATTTTCTTTTTCCCTCTTCCCCTCTCTTTTGAACGAATACACATTATTTATATTTCTTTCTCTCATGTTGTACATTCACGTATTTGTCCTTTCTTTATTTCTCCATTTTTCGAATGCGTACATATTATTTCTCTTTATTTCTCTTATCTTAAACGTTCACGTATTTTTCTTTTCTCACTTCCTCCCTCTTTTCAGCGGCTACATATTATTTCTCTTTTCTCTCTCATCTTCCATTTCCACGTATTTTCCTTGTTTCTCTTTCTTCTCACTTCGAACGCATATATATATTATTTCTTTTTCTATATTTTGCACGTTCACGTATTTTTATTGTCTCCTTTCTTTCCTTTTTCCGACGCATAGATATTATTTCTCTTTTTTTTCTATTATATTTAACGCCTACGTATGTTTCTTTTTCTCCCTCTTTTGAACGCATAATACTATTTCTTCGTCTTTTTCTTATCTTCTACGTTCACGTAGTTTTCTTTTCTCATATTCTCCTCTTTCCAGCGCCTACATATTATTTCTCTTTTTTCTCTCATCGTCCACTTTCACGTATTTTTCCTGTTTCTCTTTCCTCCCTTTTCGAACGCATACATATTATTACTTTTTCTACGTTAACGTATTTTTATTGTCTTCTTTTATTCTTTTCTTGGACGCATAGATGTGATTTCTCTTTTTTTTCTATTATCTTCAACGTCTACGATTTTTCTTTTATCTCTTCCCCCCTCTTTTGAACGCTTATATACTATTTCTTTTTCTTTCTCTAATCTTCTACCTTCACGTATTTCTCATCCCCCCGGTCTGTCGAATGTATACCTCTTATTTCTGTTTCTTTCCTTCATCTTCCACGTTCACATATTTTTCTTTTTTCTCTTCCTTCCTCTTTCGAATGCATACATATAATTTCTCTTTCTTTCTCTAATCTTCCACGTCCACCTATTTTTCTCCCCCCTTTTGTAACGCATACACACTATTTCTTTTTCTGTCTCTCATCTTCTACGTTCACGTATTTTTTTTCTCCATCTCTTTCAAAAGCATACATCTTTTCTCTATTTTCTCTGATATTCCACGTTCACGTATTTTTTATTTTTTCTTCCTCTTTTTTTCGAAATCATATATATTATTTCTTATTCATTTTTTTTATCTTCCACGTTCACGTATTTTTTCTTTTGTCTTCCTCTCTTTTTCGAAATCATGTATATTATTTCTTATTCATTTCTCTCATCTTCCACGTTCACGTATTTTTTCTTTTGTCTTCCTCTCTTTTTCGAAATCATACATATCATTTCTTATTCATTTCTCTCATCTTCCACGTTCACGTATTTTTTCTTTTGTCTTCCTCTTTTTTTCGAACGCATACATATTATTTCTTATTCATTTCTCTCATCTTCCACGTTCACGTATTTTTTATTTTTTCTTCCTCTTTTGTTCGAAATCATATATATTATTTCTTATTCATTTTTTTTATCTTCCACGTTCACGTATTTTTTCTTTTGTCTTCCTCTCTTTTTCGAAATCATGTATATTATTTCTTATTCATTTCTCTCATCTTCCACGTTCACGTATTTTTTCTTTTGTCTTCCTCTCTTTTTCGAAATCATACATATCATTTCTTATTCATTTCTCTCATCTTCCACGTTCACGTATTTTTTCTTTTGTCTTCCTCTTTTTTTCGAACGCATACATATTATTTCTTATTCATTCTCTCATCTTCCACGTTCACGTATTTTTTATTTTTTCTTCCTCTTTTTTTCGAAATCATATATATTATTTCTTATTCATTTTTTTCATCTTCCACGTTCACGTATTTTTTCTTTTGTCTTCCTCTCTTTTTCGAAATCATGTATATTATTTCTTATTCATTTCTCTCATCTTCCACGTTCACGTATTTTTTCTTTTGTCTTCCTCTCTTTTTCGAAATCATACATATCATTTCTTATTCATTTCTCTCATCTTCCACGTTCACGTATTTTTTCTTTTGTCTTCCTCTTTTTTTCGAACGCATACATATTATTTCTTATTCATTTCTCTCATCTTCCACGTTCACGTATTTTTTATTTTCTGTCTTTCTCTTTCTCTGCATTAAAATGTTTTTTGTTTTTTTAAATCTCCCGAGCACGTCGAATAGGCATCACAACTTGTCCATGAAATTGATTAAAAAACTCTGCCAACGCCTTAAAATAGAAGATACGCCGTTAAATGCTTATTGAAAAGTTACGTAATTTTGATGCTTGAAGATTCGTGTTGGTTTTATTGGAAAACAAAATGCATAAAACAGTTGAAAGAGAAAAAAATATTTCACCGTAAAAGTTGAGAAAACAATTATCAGTCATTTGCGTAATCTATAATATAAAGAAAAATATTGCTGTCTGTCCGTCACTTTTGATCTCTAAATCTACCAGGAGAATTCTAATATAGAGCAACCTAACTACTGTTACTAATACTACTGCTAATACTAAAAACAACAACCACGTGTAGGCTCCAAAACTATTGGTAAGAATGATGACACATTTGGTATGAAGCATCCTTTTCTATTCTGCGTGTTTTATAGGGGATTAAAATTATATTACTATACCTACTACTACTACTACTACTACTACTACTACTACTGCAATGCGTTCATAGTTTTCTGACAAATTTGCAATGAATTCAGCTCTGAATAACCTTTAGTATTCCAGTTGTGTCATGGTAGGCGGAGATTAAAATCTATTATACTACTACAAATAACACTGCTAATACTAATACTAATAAATAGCTGTACTTGCTTGGAGTAGCTCGTGGTTCATTAATGTCTTTTTAGTGTAAAGTAACAAAAATAATACTGGAATTATTTCTTTTATATTTTGAGCTTTTTAGGTCATTATTTAAAATTACCTTCATTGTAACAATCTTCTTTACCGGAAGAATTATTTGGGGGAAGAAACTAAAGCGAATTACTCTTTCCTTTAGCATAAAAAACATGTCGCAAGGATCAAACTGAACAGGTCTCCAGTCAGAATCATAGAGCGATTTGTCACATCTATTGCTATGTAGGTCTAACATAGAAAATCCTATACTATAACTGTATGTATTAAATAATACTAAACCTTTATAGCCTCCAAAAATATTGGTTCGAACGGCACCAAAGATACCGGATTCAATAAAATTAGACATACTAATTATTATGCTTAAATAAATTCATAGATGGTAGACGAAACTATTAATCTTTGGATAGCTTAAAAATAAAGTGTATAAATACATTTGAATTATTATTTTAATTATCGCTGTGTTAAAATGTAAACATAATATTTCATTACATTCATTATTTTATATACGTTGTTCTAGATTCTCAGCTTTTATGGGGGATTGTGTCATGTGTTTTTTTCCCGCGTTAAGTCTTTTTGCTATCCACCTTCCAGACGAATGATTGTTTATATAGGTCTAAATTTAATATTTTAATTCTTATTAATCCGGTTTATTAAATTGTATTACAACCAAGAGCGGGTGATACTAAGAATGCAATTACGAATTACTTAAAATGTCTTTCCGCTAATGGTTGACAGAATCAGAGCAAGCTACTTCCGTTGGAAATTGTGCACATATGCTTGAGTTGGACAATATGTACCTAGAGAAGGCCGGATATTATATCGGTCGAAATGTTGTGGAAATAACATACAAGATGAGAACAGTAGTCTGAATAATCAAAATAATACAAATTATCAGTCATCTAAAAGATTTCGAAAGATAATATCAGGTATATATTTTTTTATATTATATGTAGTTTCCTTTTGATCCTTGTTGTGACTTAAACTTCTTTTATTTTTGTTAACATAGTTCACCCCAAACAAGGCAAGCTACCATTGTAGAAATAAGGGCCTAATGAGAATTAGGGTGAATGTTTTGGGAAGTCATCCTAAATTAGGAGCTGTGCAGCAAAATTCATGTTCACATTAGTTTTAAATATCTGCATGTCGGTACAGCCGAGGAAACGGGTAGCAGGGAGATAAGTCTAAAGGCCGAGAGCACGAGGAAAGAAGCTATTGGAGTAGAAGGCTCTCTGGCATCTGGGGACCTCCACAGTGAATGGATGGGACTTGCTGATTGTCGAGTTGATCGAGTGTATTTAAGTCGAGGGACAGCAGAGCAGCAAGTTCATCGAAGCACAATCCATTGAAGTACATATAAAAGAAGCCTAATGATGCAACATTGCAGCAATGGGACAGGGGCTGGAGTTTGACGGATAGTGAGGAACCTATAAAATTAGCGACTCTTTTACAAACCTTTTTCTAAGAGGGAGAGTATAGTGGATTATGCACCAGCCCAGATGTGGCAACAATACACCATGCATGGGCGGATTGTTGCTTTGTATATATATATATATAGGATACTGTCAGCTGTGAGAAGTTAACTAGCGCGGTAGAGGGAGTCCACTTTCTTTGCAGCAGCCTTGGCAATGTATTCAATGTATTTATTCAAATTACTTTTACCCATCAATGTTAGGCCGAGGAGTTTGAACATTTGACTCTCGGGTAGGGTGTTATTTGCCATGAAAATCGTTGGTTGAAAGGGTATCTTGTAGTTGTTGAAGGAAAGGAGCTTTGTCTTTGCAGCATTGAATATTGCACTTCATTTATGACCCCATTCCACTACAGACTGGAAGTCACTTTTTTTTAGGATTCAGCCATTTCCTCGTATATGTGCGCGTCCGTTTTGGCCATGGACAAAGCTTAAATAACTGTGTTTACTCGCTTATTTAGGTTAGGTATATTAATCAAAAGCTTCTTTAATTTAATAAAAGACAGTTCCAGCTGTAATAGTTGATCCTAGCACCACATTTATTTCTTCCTTTCTTGTGTCGTTTATTCTCGGCTATTAATTTGAATACAATGAAAAGAAAAACACTAAAGATAACTTCAGTACTTAGAACCATATATTTTTTTCTCTCGTTGAGAATATTTTATAACTATTCAATCAGAAAATTTAGCAAATTTACTGTAGTCCCCCATTGTAGGTTACTTTCTTTAGTCAGACACACTTCCACGAAGTTTGATCCTCAGCGCTTGGGGTAGACGTCTGGAATAACATACTCAGATCAAATAGAGTGGATACCGTCTCATTTTGGGACTCAGGTCACCTTTCGCTGCGCTTCCACATTCTGAATAGGATAAGAAAATAGTAACGATTTGCAGCAGCTTTGCACGATCTATTAATTAACAAAATTATTTTTTTCATGAGAATTCCATAAATATTAGTAGTTAAATTCGCAAAAGTTAAACCGCTTAAAATAATGTATTTAATTATTTTCCAACACATAGTTGTTCATAGATGGCTAATAATTTATCGACGACATTGTGTTTATGTTACCTTCAGTTAATACATCTTGACTTTTACACTTTTCATCAAATAAAGATTAGTGAAACGTCAAAATGCATATAATACATGACACACACATAAACATAAACGCGCAAGTATCCCAATAATCCTTTAACAGTATACGATTAATATACACGGATAAAGTAAGTTTATACGGATTAGTACAAGGCAACAGAACTAGAAACACTTTATTTATTGTATTTATGATTTTAAATAGAGATAGATTCTCGTAACCGCACATCTTTTAGAACGACATTACCAAAAGTACTCGGATAGATATATTTCATTTTGATCCAAATAATATCGTTATGACTCTATTGTAATAACTCTATTCATTTTTTTGTCAATTATCGTGATATTCCAATAATGGAAGTCACATCGAGATATTACCCATCGGAAATGATGTCCTCCTCTATATTTACTTGACTCCCCACTAGGCCAGATTTAAACAAAAGGTCGAATTTTAATGTGGGAATATCCCAGCTCCCACAAGCGGGAACTCTAGGTTAGGACATAAAATTATCTCACTCTAGAAGAATTGGTCCTTCACGCACCGAGGACAGAAAAAAAGAAGTATAGTATCAGAACTAATCAAAAAGTTATATCCCATAATTGGTTCACCTCTGGTCACGATGGGTGATTGAGAAATGAATGCAATTTATTACCATAACCTCATAACGCTGGTGTTAGAAACTGCCAATTTTCTCATAATTATTGGCAAAAGTTTACAAGTAGAGTACTTCTTATTTCAACTGGGAAATGTTCTCAGATGAATGCAATTACTACCGTATAGCAGGAAGTAGGAAGAGAAGTGCCTAGGCGGTTGCCAAAGTCATCGAATATTTGGAAACTATGTCTAATAAACACTTCATATTTCCCCTTATTTCAGCCGAAATCTCCCGTTGAATCCGTAGAAATTTAATTACCTAATTTAGCAATATAGACCTATGGTTGCGACCCAAGTTAAGAAAAAGAAAGCCAACAGTTCGGCTGACATGCATCAAAGTGTATGTTATAAAGTGCTTCTTATTTTGTTCAGATTGCATCAGGGGCATGCCCAGTAATTATTTCTTCTGCATTGCGTGGAATGTGGAATAAATTTCATTGTGATAAGAAGTCGTGCTAAGTTATGCAGACCGAGCAAAAACGAACGAACACTTATCTAACCCCTCGACTATTTTACTTTCTCAACTAATTTTACGATGGAATAAAATACGTACGTCGTTTAAAATAGGCTATGAAAATGCAAAATCTTTTATTAAATGCTTTTAACTATAACAGTTCGTCTTAGTTCGCCTCAAAACTGCAATACGAAAAACAAAATAATCCGCATCCAAAACAAATAAAATAACATGGGTGACAACAAGTGCTATCGGTCATAATCGGAGTTTTTGGGAACATCTAAAAAACTTGAGAAAAAATAGAAGAATTTCTGATTAAGGTCACCAGATAATAGTTTCAAATAGTCTCGTTAAACACGCTGTGAATATCGTGCGATCATGTGTGCCTTTAGTAAACGAGAGAAATAAAGATATTGAAGTAAATGTATAGTTTCGGGGAGGAACCTGTTGTGAGCCAATTGGAGTTTGAGCGTTTTGACGAGTAGAAACTTACACAATGAATGGAAAGAGAAATCCTATCAGAATAAATATGACTTATTCTAAAGAAACGCGTGTACTTCTGTGATAGGACACTGTGTCATTAATGACACTCAAAAGTGATAAGTGGAGATAATAATTGAAATATAAATAAGATTAATTAATAATGAAAATATAAATAAAAAAATGCGACAATCACAATAAAAATCGAACTCCTCAAATTGACGAGCGAACATTTGTTTAACCTCGTGTGAATGCTTATAACTGTTTTTAACTTCTTTTCCCTCTTGCTCACTTTGAGAAGCAGGAGTAGATCTCAGTCAGTGGTCATTGTACTTGAAATGATAATTTAAACCAGAAATATCCTAATGTCTGAACCTCTGGAAGAACAACATATTTTCAGATAAGTTATAAATAGGGTTGGACCCAAATCTGGTTAGCAATAAGTATAAAAAAGTTAGTTAAAAATTGTCTTTAAAATTCAGATTCATTAGTCTGAAACATTCTACATCACGAAGTTGTGAGGTCACACAAGTTATTGTTTCGTAGCTTGATATAAAAGAGAATTGCCAGTCGAATAAGGAACTGGCTGAGCAGGATAAAAGGGTATTAGAAAATATTCGTAATGAACACGTAGGACCGCGAGAGAATAACATTTGTCAAATTGGAATTGTCCTGTAGAGGAAGATTATGGAGAACAATTAAAATTCTAACTAGAAAAACATCGGGAGAACTAATGCCAACACCATAGTCATCTGAATCACACAGAAGAAAAATAATACACATTTTTATTACATTATTTTTTTTGTTTACTTTAAAAAATAAAATAAAATATATTTAATTAGTTGAATTATTGTAGTGTGTAAATGTGATAAATATTTTGTATTATTTGAATTATTCGGATGACTATTCTCATCTCGGTTCACAGCGTTTCGATCGATATAGCTACCAACGTTCTTCATGTGCATCTTTCCGTACTTGGAAACCTTCTAATCGTACATGGGGATTTGTAGGGAATTTCGCAATAAAGCATGTATTTAATCCGTGACGGTATATCGTTTTAAGTTTGTCCACGGGTAGACGTGATAATTTTATGTTATTATTTGTTCTTATAGAATAGTTACGATGATGTAACTTTGTTTAACACACAGTACGTTACGAAAGACTGGGTACATGATACAATGTCTCTTATATGGAAAATAAAAATTCCAATGCTGTAAGCAATGCAAGTGTTTATAAAATCATTACCTAATTAAAAAATAACACTTCTTTTAAAACCAATAATTATGATTCCATCCATCATTATCCTGAAAATATTCAAGGGACAGAAATATAAACAGTTAATTGATTTTTAAACGAAATGCCCTTAAGAAAAACCTGGGCGTTTTAATTGCTGCCCATTGACTTATTCCAGAAACGAGAAATAAAAGAAAAGTCTTAAATCGGTTCCAGCTGACAGGCTCGGGTCTCTATAATTTTCATTAAATGGAAGATACTCACATGTCTGCGACATATTTGTCTGTGCAGCACTGGAATGGGGTTTCGTTCAGTTTTTGTCTTTGGCCGAAGTATACAAACTAAATAATTAAGCTATACATTTGGTTGTATGTATGTAACTGGCATTGCCGAAATGTGAGACGGATACATTTATACCGAATTTAAAAAAATCTTTAGGAGTAGTCCTGTGTCGACCCTCCATTTGTTTGCTATTTTCATTTCACTATTTCATCCGTTGTGTTTAAATCTTCATTATTATCTTGTAACCATGCAGAGAATTACACTTCAGTATAACTTCAACAAAACGTGACAAGAAAGTTTAAATCAGACAAGACCTCATTTAGGCAAAAGTTTTGTGTTTCAGCGTAGACTGAGCGAGGAATACAGTCAGCAGAGAAAACTTATAACTATACTTCATGTAGGTTCTGTCCAGACAGAGGCTATTAATACATAACCTTAAACTGGATAGCTACATCAGACGCAGTTCTTTCTCTAGTAAGCTGGCGGCTTAATAGTATATTTCTTAAGTTAGAACTAAAATAGTCGTAACATGCCCTTCGGCTAATGGAGTACTTAAGTCTATCTAATAAAGGATTTTACATCCATATTTAAAAAAAGGATTACATCCCATTTTCTTAACAAATACAGTTTCCATATTTTCCAGTTACTCAACTTTTTCTTGGCCTTTTGGCTAAGATCAAAGTGTAGTATTTGTTCCGATGGATACTTCTCCCCATAAACTGGTATTGTCTTGGCCTTCGGGGCTTGATTTACGCCTGTCTATGGGTCTGTCTTCTGCAGTTCTAGAAGGTCCACATTCCCAGGCTTCGCCTCCCCTCTTTGGGGAGGAGTAAGTTTATTGTTTACTGCCTGAGGCGCCCCTACCGGGTAATGCCGACGGGGCTGCCCAGACAATTTTTAATGGCCAGAGTGCTCACCTCTCGGGCGCTGGCTTTTCAAACCCCACTTTTCCGACCCAACCTTGGGTCACATCTTACTTGTTGGAGTAAGATAAAACTGGCCTTGTGCCTAACTCCTGGAGAGGAGTAAATAAATACTCAACTTATAATATTTTTCGCTTAACTATCGGTATAACAATCATTCTATTTCAATTTAGAAAATATAAAATATAGTTATTTTTTCTGAACTTTTATATTTGATATGGTAAGATAACTAGAATCATTTCTGCTAATGGACCTATAGGAGATCGTGTCAAGCCTAGAATCATTAATAACCTATTAATTAGCGTAAATATGGCTTTGCGCTTCAGGTTGCAATACATCATTAGTGTTTTTCATCTCCAAAGTATTGTTTAACGTCACCTTCATTTGTCTGAATGGATAATAAATCAAAAGAACAGAGTTGCAAAACTATTCACACAATTTAAAGATTTAAGACCCCCCAAAAGCAGTTAATAATTTACTAAACGGATTTCATTAAAATATTGCATGCAAATACTCAATTAAAATGAGTTTCAAATTTCAAAAGACAAAGTTATATAAAAAAATAAAATTATTTCGTTTTTATTTCTCCTTTCCTCCCTTTTTGAATGCATACATATTATTTCTCTTTCTTTCTCTCATTTTCTACGTTCATGTATTTTTCTTTTTCTCTCTTCCTCCTTCTCCGAACGCATACCTATTATTTCTCTTTCTTTCTTTCATCTACTTTCACGTATTTTTCTTTTTCTCTCTTCCTCCTTCTCCGAACGCATACATATTATTTCTCTTTCTTTTTTCATCTACTTTCACGTATTTTTCTTTTTCTCTCTTCCTCCTACTCCGAACGCATACCTATTATTTCTCTTTCTTTCATCTTCTTTCACGTATTTTTCGTTTTCTCTCTTCCTCCTACTCCGAACGCATACCTATTATTTCTCTTTATTTCATCTTCTTTCACGTATTTTTCGTTTTCTCTCTTCCTCCTTCTCCGAACGCATACCTATTATTTCTCTTTCTTTCATCTTCTTTCACGTATTTTTCGTTTTCTCTCTTCCTCCTTCTCCGAACGCATACCTATTATTTCTCTTTCTTTCTTTCATCTACTTTCACGTATTTTTCTTTTTCTCTCTTCCTCCTTCTCCGAACGCATACATATTATTTCTCTTTCTTTCTTTCATCTACTTTCACGTATTTTTCTTTTTCTCTCTTCCTCCTTCTCCGAACGCATACCTATTATTTCTCTTTATTTCATCTTCTTTCACGTATTTTTCGTTTTCTCTCTTCCTCCTTCTCCGAACGCATACCTATTATTTCTCTTTATTTCATATACTTTCACGTATTTTTCTTTTTCTCTCTTCCTCCTTCTCCGAACGCATACCTATTATTTCTCTTTCTTTCTTTCATCTACTTTCACGTATTTTTCGTTTTCTCTCTTCCTCCTTCTCCGAACGCATACATATTATTTCTCTTTCTTTCATATTCTTTCACGTATTTTTCGTTTTCTCTCTTCCTCCTTCTCCGAACGCATACCTATTATTTCTCTTTCTTTCATCTTCTTTCACGTATTTTTCGTTTTCTCTCTTCCTCCTTCTCCGAACGCATACCTATTATTCTCTTTCTTTCTTTCATCTACTTTCACGTATTTTTCTTTTTCTCTCCTCCTCCTTCTCCGAACGCATACATATTATTTCTCTTTTTTTCTTTCATCTTCTTTCACGTATTTTTCGTTTTCTCTCTTCCTTCCTTTTACGAACGCATACATATTTTTGCTCTTTCGTTCTTCAATTTTCTACGGTCACGTATTTTTCTTGTCTCTCTTCCCACCCCTTTCGAACGCATACATATTATTTGTCTTTTTTCTATCATCTTCTACGTCTACGTATTTGTCTTCTCTCTTATCCTCTCTCTTTCGAACGCCTATATATTATTATTTTCCTACTCTCATCTTCCACGTTCACGTATTTTCTTGTCTCTCTTCCTACCCCTTTCTAACGCATACATATTATTTCTCTTTTTTCTATTATATTCTACGTTCACGTATTTTTCTTTTCCCACCTCCTCCCTCTTTCCAAGGCATACTATTATTTCTCTTTCTTTCTCTCATCTTCCACGTTTACGTATTTTCTTGTCTCACTTCCGAACGCATACATATTATTTCTTTTTTTGTATCATCTTCTACGTTCGAGTATTTTTCTTTCCCCCCCCCCTCTTTGAAGGCATACATATCATTCTTTCGTTCTCTCATTTTCTAGGGTCAGATATTTTTCGTTTCTCTCTCACCATTTTTCTTTTTATTTCTCTCATCTTCCACGTTCACGTATTTTTCAGTTCTAACTTTCTCCTTTTTTTTCCAGCGCATACACTATATTTTTCTTTCTTTCGCTCATTTTATTCGTTCAAATATTTTTCTTTTCTCTTTTTATCTTTTTTTTGAACCCATACATGTTATTGGCCTTTCTTCTCTCATCTTCAACGTTCACGTATTTTTCTTTTTTCTCTTACTCCATCTTTCGATCGCATACATATTATTTTTCTTTCTTGCTCTCATTTTCTACGGTCACGTATTTTCTTTTTCCCTCTTCCCCTCTCTTTTGAACGAATACACATTATTTATATTTCTTTCTCTCATGTTGTACATTCACGTATTTGTCCTTTCTTTATTTCTCCATTTTTCGAATGCGTACATATTATTTCTCTTTATTTCTCTTATCTTAAACGTTCACGTATTTTTCTTTTCTCACTTCCTCCCTCTTTTCAGCGGCTACATATTATTTCTCTTTTCTCTCTCATCTTCCATTTCCACGTATTTTCCTTGTTTCTCTTTCTTCTCACTTCGAACGCATATATATATTATTTCTTTTTCTATATTTTGCACGTTCACGTATTTTTATTGTCTCCTTTCTTTCCTTTTTCCGACGCATAGATATTATTTCTCTTTTTTTTCTATTATATTTAACGCCTACGTATGTTTCTTTTTCTCCCTCTTTTGAACGCATAATACTATTTCTTCGTCTTTTTCTTATCTTCTACGTTCACGTAGTTTTCTTTTCTCATATTCTCCTCTTTCCAGCGCCTACATATTATTTCTCTTTTTTCTCTCATCGTCCACTTTCACGTATTTTTCCTGTTTCTCTTTCCTCCCTTTTCGAACGCATACATATTATTACTTTTTCTACGTTAACGTATTTTTATTGTCTTCTTTTATTCTTTTCTTGGACGCATAGATGTGATTTCTCTTTTTTTTCTATTATCTTCAACGTCTACGATTTTTCTTTTATCTCTTCCCCCCTCTTTTGAACGCTTATATACTATTTCTTTTTCTTTCTCTAATCTTCTACCTTCACGTATTTCTCATCCCCCCGGTCTGTCGAATGTATACCTCTTATTTCTGTTTCTTTCCTTCATCTTCCACGTTCACATATTTTTCTTTTTTCTCTTCCTTCCTCTTTCGAATGCATACATATAATTTCTCTTTCTTTCTCTAATCTTCCACGTCCACCTATTTTTCTCCCCCCTTTTGTAACGCATACACACTATTTCTTTTTCTGTCTCTCATCTTCTACGTTCACGTATTTTTTTTCTCCATCTCTTTCAAAAGCATACATCTTTTCTCTATTTTCTCTGATATTCCACGTTCACGTATTTTTTATTTTTTCTTCCTCTTTTTTTCGAAATCATATATATTATTTCTTATTCATTTTTTTTATCTTCCACGTTCACGTATTTTTTCTTTTGTCTTCCTCTCTTTTTCGAAATCATGTATATTATTTCTTATTCATTTCTCTCATCTTCCACGTTCACGTATTTTTTCTTTTGTCTTCCTCTCTTTTTCGAAATCATACATATCATTTCTTATTCATTTCTCTCATCTTCCACGTTCACGTATTTTTTCTTTTGTCTTCCTCTTTTTTTCGAACGCATACATATTATTTCTTATTCATTTCTCTCATCTTCCACGTTCACGTATTTTTTATTTTTTCTTCCTCTTTTGTTCGAAATCATATATATTATTTCTTATTCATTTTTTTTATCTTCCACGTTCACGTATTTTTTCTTTTGTCTTCCTCTCTTTTTCGAAATCATGTATATTATTTCTTATTCATTTCTCTCATCTTCCACGTTCACGTATTTTTTCTTTTGTCTTCCTCTCTTTTTCGAAATCATACATATCATTTCTTATTCATTTCTCTCATCTTCCACGTTCACGTATTTTTTCTTTTGTCTTCCTCTTTTTTTCGAACGCATACATATTATTTCTTATTCATTCTCTCATCTTCCACGTTCACGTATTTTTTATTTTTTCTTCCTCTTTTTTTCGAAATCATATATATTATTTCTTATTCATTTTTTTCATCTTCCACGTTCACGTATTTTTTCTTTTGTCTTCCTCTCTTTTTCGAAATCATGTATATTATTTCTTATTCATTTCTCTCATCTTCCACGTTCACGTATTTTTTCTTTTGTCTTCCTCTCTTTTTCGAAATCATACATATCATTTCTTATTCATTTCTCTCATCTTCCACGTTCACGTATTTTTTCTTTTGTCTTCCTCTTTTTTTCGAACGCATACATATTATTTCTTATTCATTTCTCTCATCTTCCACGTTCACGTATTTTTTATTTTCTGTCTTTCTCTTTCTCTGCATTAAAATGTTTTTTGTTTTTTTAAATCTCCCGAGCACGTCGAATAGGCATCACAACTTGTCCATGAAATTGATTAAAAAACTCTGCCAACGCCTTAAAATAGAAGATACGCCGTTAAATGCTTATTGAAAAGTTACGTAATTTTGATGCTTGAAGATTCGTGTTGGTTTTATTGGAAAACAAAATGCATAAAACAGTTGAAAGAGAAAAAAATATTTCACCGTAAAAGTTGAGAAAACAATTATCAGTCATTTGCGTAATCTATAATATAAAGAAAAATATTGCTGTCTGTCCGTCACTTTTGATCTCTAAATCTACCAGGAGAATTCTAATATAGAGCAGCCTAACTACTGTTACTAATACTACTGCTAATACTAAAAACAACAACCACGTGTAGGCTCCAAAACTATTGGTAAGAATGATGACACATTTGGTATGAAGCATCCTTTTCTATTCTGCGTGTTTTATAGGGGATTAAAATTATATTACTATACCTACTACTACTACTACTACTACTACTACTACTACTGCAATGCGTTCATAGTTTTCTGACAAATTTGCAATGAATTCAGCTCTGAATAACCTTTAGTATTCCAGTTGTGTCATGGTAGGCGGAGATTAAAATCTATTATACTACTACAAATAACACTGCTAATACTAATACTAATAAATAGCTGTACTTGCTTGGAGTAGCTCGTGGTTCATTAATGTCTTTTTAGTGTAAAGTAACAAAAATAATACTGGAATTATTTCTTTTATATTTTGAGCTTTTTAGGTCATTATTTAAAATTACCTTCATTGTAACAATCTTCTTTACCGGAAGAATTATTTGGGGGAAGAAACTAAAGCGAATTACTCTTTCCTTTAGCATAAAAAACATGTCGCAAGGATCAAACTGAACAGGTCTCCAGTCAGAATCATAGAGCGATTTGTCACATCTATTGCTATGTAGGTCTAACATAGAAAATCCTATACTATAACTGTATGTATTAAATAATACTAAACCTTTATAGCCTCCAAAAATATTGGTTCGAACGGCACCAAAGATACCGGATTCAATAAAATTAGACATACTAATTATTATGCTTAAATAAATTCATAGATGGTAGACGAAACTATTAATCTTTGGATAGCTTAAAAATAAAGTGTATAAATACATTTGAATTATTATTTTAATTATCGCTGTGTTAAAATGTAAACATAATATTTCATTACATTCATTATTTTATATACGTTGTTCTAGATTCTCAGCTTTTATGGGGGATTGTGTCATGTGTTTTTTTCCCGCGTTAAGTCTTTTTGCTATCCACCTTCCAGACGAATGATTGTTTATATAGGTCTAAATTTAATATTTTAATTCTTATTAATCCGGTTTATTAAATTGTATTACAACCAAGAGCGGGTGATACTAAGAATGCAATTACGAATTACTTAAAATGTCTTTCCGCTAATGGTTGACAGAATCAGAGCAAGCTACTTCCGTTGGAAATTGTGCACATATGCTTGAGTTGGACAATATGTACCTAGAGAAGGCCGGATATTATATCGGTCGAAATGTTGTGGAAATAACATACAAGATGAGAACAGTAGTCTGAATAATCAAAATAATACAAATTATCAGTCATCTAAAAGATTTCGAAAGATAATATCAGGTATATATTTTTTTATATTATATGTAGTTTCCTTTTGATCCTTGTTGTGACTTAAACTTCTTTTATTTTTGTTAACATAGTTCACCCCAAACAAGGCAAGCTACCATTGTAGAAATAAGGGCCTAATGAGAATTAGGGTGAATGTTTTGGGAAGTCATCCTAAATTAGGAGCTGTGCAGCAAAATTCATGTTCACATTAGTTTTAAATATCTGCATGTCGGTACAGCCGAGGAAACGGGTAGCAGGGAGATAAGTCTAAAGGCCGAGAGCACGAGGAAAGAAGCTATTGGAGTAGAAGGCTCTCTGGCATCTGGGGACCTCCACAGTGAATGGATGGGACTTGCTGATTGTCGAGTTGATCGAGTGTATTTAAGTCGAGGGACAGCAGAGCAGCAAGTTCATCGAAGCACAATCCATTGAAGTACATATAAAAGAAGCCTAATGATGCAACATTGCAGCAATGGGACAGGGGCTGGAGTTTGACGGATAGTGAGGAACCTATAAAATTAGCGACTCTTTTACAAACCTTTTTCTAAGAGGGAGAGTATAGTGGATTATGCACCAGCCCAGATGTGGCAACAATACACCATGCATGGGCGGATTGTTGCTTTGTATATATATATATATAGGATACTGTCAGCTGTGAGAAGTTAACTAGCGCGGTAGAGGGAGTCCACTTTCTTTGCAGCAGCCTTGGCAATGTATTCAATGTATTTATTCAAATTACTTTTACCCATCAATGTTAGGCCGAGGAGTTTGAACATTTGACTCTCGGGTAGGGTGTTATTTGCCATGAAAATCGTTGGTTGAAAGGGTATCTTGTAGTTGTTGAAGGAAAGGAGCTTTGTCTTTGCAGCATTGAATATTGCACTTCATTTATGACCCCATTCCACTACAGACTGGAAGTCACTTTTTTTTAGGATTCAGCCATTTCCTCGTATATGTGCGCGTCCGTTTTGGCCATGGACAAAGCTTAAATAACTGTGTTTACTCGCTTATTTAGGTTAGGTATATTAATCAAAAGCTTCTTTAATTTAATAAAAGACAGTTCCAGCTGTAATAGTTGATCCTAGCACCACATTTATTTCTTCCTTTCTTGTGTCGTTTATTCTCGGCTATTAATTTGAATACAATGAAAAGAAAAACACTAAAGATAACTTCAGTACTTAGAACCATATATTTTTTTCTCTCGTTGAGAATATTTTATAACTATTCAATCAGAAAATTTAGCAAATTTACTGTAGTCCCCCATTGTAGGTTACTTTCTTTAGTCAGACACACTTCCACGAAGTTTGATCCTCAGCGCTTGGGGTAGACGTCTGGAATAACATACTCAGATCAAATAGAGTGGATACCGTCTCATTTTGGGACTCAGGTCACCTTTCGCTGCGCTTCCACATTCTGAATAGGATAAGAAAATAGTAACGATTTGCAGCAGCTTTGCACGATCTATTAATTAACAAAATTATTTTTTTCATGAGAATTCCATAAATATTAGTAGTTAAATTCGCAAAAGTTAAACCGCTTAAAATAATGTATTTAATTATTTTCCAACACATAGTTGTTCATAGATGGCTAATAATTTATCGACGACATTGTGTTTATGTTACCTTCAGTTAATACATCTTGACTTTTACACTTTTCATCAAATAAAGATTAGTGAAACGTCAAAATGCATATAATACATGACACACACATAAACATAAACGCGCAAGTATCCCAATAATCCTTTAACAGTATACGATTAATATACACGGATAAAGTAAGTTTATACGGATTAGTACAAGGCAACAGAACTAGAAACACTTTATTTATTGTATTTATGATTTTAAATAGAGATAGATTCTCGTAACCGCACATCTTTTAGAACGACATTACCAAAAGTACTCGGATAGATATATTTCATTTTGATCCAAATAATATCGTTATGACTCTATTGTAATAACTCTATTCATTTTTTTGTCAATTATCGTGATATTCCAATAATGGAAGTCACATCGAGATATTACCCATCGGAAATGATGTCCTCCTCTATATTTACTTGACTCCCCACTAGGCCAGATTTAAACAAAAGGTCGAATTTTAATGTGGGAATATCCCAGCTCCCACAAGCGGGAACTCTAGGTTAGGACATAAAATTATCTCACTCTAGAAGAATTGGTCCTTCACGCACCGAGGACAGAAAAAAAGAAGTATAGTATCAGAACTAATCAAAAAGTTATATCCCATAATTGGTTCACCTCTGGTCACGATGGGTGATTGAGAAATGAATGCAATTTATTACCATAACCTCATAACGCTGGTGTTAGAAACTGCCAATTTTCTCATAATTATTGGCAAAAGTTTACAAGTAGAGTACTTCTTATTTCAACTGGGAAATGTTCTCAGATGAATGCAATTACTACCGTATAGCAGGAAGTAGGAAGAGAAGTGCCTAGGCGGTTGCTAAAGTCATCGAATATTTGGAAACTATGTCTAATAAACACTTCATATTTCCCCTTATTTCAGCCGAAATCTCCCGTTGAATCCGTAGAAATTTAATTACCTAATTTAGCAATATAGACCTATGGTTGCGACCCAAGTTAAGAAAAAGAAAGCCAACAGTTCGGCTGACATGCATCAAAGTGTATGTTATAAAGTGCTTCTTATTTTGTTCAGATTGCATCAGGGGCATGCCCAGTAATTATTTCTTCTGCATTGCGTGGAATGTGGAATAAATTTCATTGTGATAAGAAGTCGTGCTAAGTTATGCAGACCGAGCAAAAACGAACGAACACTTATCTAACCCCTCGACTATTTTACTTTCTCAACTAATTTTACGATGGAATAAAATACGTACGTCGTTTAAAATAGGCTATGAAAATGCAAAATCTTTTATTAAATGCTTTTAACTATAACAGTTCGTCTTAGTTCGCCTCAAAACTGCAATACGAAAAACAAAATAATCCGCATCCAAAACAAATAAAATAACATGGGTGACAACAAGTGCTATCGGTCATAATCGGAGTTTTTGGGAACATCTAAAAAACTTGAGAAAAAATAGAAGAATTTCTGATTAAGGTCACCAGATAATAGTTTCAAATAGTCTCGTTAAACACGCTGTGAATATCGTGCGATCATGTGTGCCTTTAGTAAACGAGAGAAATAAAGATATTGAAGTAAATGTATAGTTTCGGGGAGGAACCTGTTGTGAGCCAATTGGAGTTTGAGCGTTTTGACGAGTAGAAACTTACACAATGAATGGAAAGAGAAATCCTATCAGAATAAATATGACTTATTCTAAAGAAACGCGTGTACTTCTGTGATAGGACACTGTGTCATTAATGACACTCAAAAGTGATAAGTGGAGATAATAATTGAAATATAAATAAGATTAATTAATAATGAAAATATAAATAAAAAAATGCGACAATCACAATAAAAATCGAACTCCTCAAATTGACGAGCGAACATTTGTTTAACCTCGTGTGAATGCTTATAACTGTTTTTAACTTCTTTTCCCTCTTGCTCACTTTGAGAAGCAGGAGTAGATCTCAGTCAGTGGTCATTGTACTTGAAATGATAATTTAAACCAGAAATATCCTAATGTCTGAACCTCTGGAAGAACAACATATTTTCAGATAAGTTATAAATAGGGTTGGACCCAAATCTGGTTAGCAATAAGTATAAAAAAGTTAGTTAAAAATTGTCTTTAAAATTCAGATTCATTAGTCTGAAACATTCTACATCACGAAGTTGTGAGGTCACACAAGTTATTGTTTCGTAGCTTGATATAAAAGAGAATTGCCAGTCGAATAAGGAACTGGCTGAGCAGGATAAAAGGGTATTAGAAAATATTCGTAATGAACACGTAGGACCGCGAGAGAATAACATTTGTCAAATTGGAATTGTCCTGTAGAGGAAGATTATGGAGAACAATTAAAATGTTAATAGAACGAAAGCGTTAGACACTGAAAACCTTTGGGACTGCAATTAATTAACTTTCGAGAAATATTACTCTGATCCGGAAAGCTTATTTAAAACAAATTCTATTTAATTTCCATATATCAACCGATCGATTTTTACGCAATAACAGTGTTGCCACTATTTACTTTTCGAAGCTGTGTTTGTGCAAGACCAACACGATTAAATAACCGTCCAAAGACTCCCAGCCTCCATAATAAAAAGACACAACATATGGCGAAAGGTTGCGAATGATGTGCACAGCCAGTCGAACCCCTACAACGGACTCGAAAACAGACTAGTAACTAGAAACAAGCAAGAGGCAACAAAACGGCCCAGTTACTCATCTTACACTGATAAACAGCACCCAGCAACAGTAATACTTTTCACACAAAATGATGTCTCACACAATCGCGATACCACTAACAACTAAAATATGCAGCAGTAGTGTGCTCAAGTCTGTGGGAATAATAAGCGAACTTAAAAACTGATGGGAACATTCGAAGATAATCGACAAAAATAATCGGCAAAAACGAATCCGAAACGTAGAAAGACCGGCCTGAAAACCTAGAGTTGTTAGTAAGATAGCCTCTTAACGCCCTTTAAAGCTATCATTAATTATTCCATCTGTCATGTTTTGCACAAGAGTAGTACAGATACAACAAACAATAACACAATAAGAGATCACCCTCTAAAATGAGATACGAACGTAAACGAAATAAGCAAAATGACGAACTGATGTAAAGATAAAATGATCACAGTTGGTGCGGCATTGTGTAAAAAAGAGAAGGGACGATCACAATCTGTCTGTTCTTGCATCCGATGACTAGACAGACTGGACACAGAACTCCAATTGTCTCGGGTCTTACCTGAGCAGAAACACTACAAACAAAGACATGCACGAATACCTGAATACAACGGTATCAGTTTATTTTCGTAATACCGAGCCTGGGTTATTTTTACATCCTATACAAAACAACATGTATTCAACATCGGTTGGCGCATATGTCCGACTAGACCAACACTTGTAAACAACTACATAATGACACGTTTGTCTAAATATCGGCTATTACTTAATAAAGTATAGTGGTTGACCCGGCAGAGAATATTGATTGGCGGCAACATCGACTGGATACAAATATTTTGAAGCATAAATATTTTGTAATAAAAAAAAAAAAATATGACATTTATATTATTTGACCTAGGATAAGTATCAACGGTCAGGGTAGATAAATACTTATAATGATAAGTACATTTACGCCAATGAGTTACAGCAGACCGTGTTCAATGTCCGGTGTAGTAAAGAGTTTATGGTCAATGCATCTATTCACTTTTATTTCTTATTCTCAAATTCCGTAGCAAACAACTATACTAACGAATATTAATTTGTCTAATATTTTTCTATTATAAAACCATTTTCACTTATGTCAAAACTATTATCATTTATTGAGTACTAGCTGTCACGACCCAGCGTTGTCCGAGAGTATTGATTTTTCATATTTGTTTTTGAATTTATTTTTAAAGTCTGTCGTTTAATTTTATATTTTATCAAAATATTATTATATTACAATATATCAGACATCTTCGCAAAATCCCGTTTGAAGCAGTTCTTTTGACCTCCTAAATCTGTTTGTAACACAATTAAACAACCTTTCTATATCTCTCTATGTCCCGCCGCTCTTTCTTTATTTCTTTCTTTTATTAACCCCTATGATTTAGTCGCACAAGGATGGCATTTTTATACGTTACTCTGTGTAATAGATTTAATTAAATCAACATATGGTGTTTATCGTTGTTAATTAGAAAACAAAGAATTTAAATACACCCCAGTAATTGTCAAACTCATAGAAATGAATCTATTAAACCTCTGCGTATCTTTTTACCTTGATGTCTTTCTGTTATAAACTCTTATGTGTTAGTAACGTAAGGATTGAAATTGTTGACCCTTACTGCTTGAAATTGAATTGATATAATCAATAAATAGTATTAAAGGTAGTTAATCGGAAGGAAAAATAATTAAAGTACACGAAAACAATTATAAAAACTCGCAGGACGAATGCCGACTTTTTGTATTTGTTTACTTCTGTTTTTTCTATTAATAAATATGAATATCGAAATAAGCCATTAATTATTTCGTCATTCAGCGGACACTTTTAAACATACAGTTTAAAAAAAAAATTTGGTTTGAAGTATGAAACCCTTATTAACAGATCTAGATTAATGTTCTAATATAAATATAAATCAAGCCATAAATAAAGAAAAAGTCGTTGTATCATTTTTTATACTTTAATATTTGTTTTTAATTATCCAAAGTATAAGATTTTATTTTTATACAAAATATCATTTCACAATTGATCATCTTCGTAAAAATACATTCAAAGGTGTTTTTAAAAATCTCTTTAATGTGTATTCAAAACTGTTTTTTAACTTCTCTGTCTTCTTCTTTGCATAAACCTTTGTCTTTATTTCTTTCTTGTGAATGCTTTCCTGTTAGCGAAAGAATGGGTTTGCTAAAACTTACTATTTGTAACAGATTTTATTAACTAAAAACACAGTACTCCAGATTGTTAATCGGAAATAAAATTAAAATCAAATTAAATAATTATACAACTTGTGGAAAGAATTATGACATTCCTGAATGTTAACTATTGTTTTAGATATGAACTTAATAATTTCGTTATCCAGCAGACATCTTTAAACCAACTGTTTTTAAATAAATGTTTGTTTATTTAAAGCATGCGACCTTTAACATAAAATCTTGTAATATTTTAATGTTAAAATCTTCAAGTTAAAAATAAAATAAAATAAAATGTCGTATTATCTTTTTATGGACGTCTAACCCTACGATAATACCGTAAACCTTTTGATAAAATTGAAATACATGTAATTCAAATAATTTATGGATGCAAAACGGCAATCAAAATGGACATTATCAAATGGAACTCGACATTTACATGAGTAAATTGCAAACGAACATGTAAATTATACTAGAAGATGTCATGTAATAGTCAATTAAGTGTTAGTGAAACTTATTGTTATTTATATATACAATTTGTAAATTTGCATCTGTTGTATTTCTCTGTATTTGTTGCATAAGATTAATGCTTTTTGCTCTATTTAAAATGAATATAATCTTACGTTAATACGCCATCTAAAATTGCAACGTAAACCTACTAGTAAATCAAATGATCGTATAGATTGCCCGTTTGTAAAGAAATACATTTAGATGCTGACAGTTCATATAAGACAGTAATACGATGACATTTTTTAATTAAAGTTATATTTTCATCAATATAAAATATAAAATGAGATTGCAATCATATAGGGAATAAGGACCCCGAGAATTGGAAATTCGGCATACACCGTGCTATTTTGTAAACAAACGTATATTAAAGCTCGCTGTTTCATATAGCGAAATATTTATTTAAATAAATATTTATTAAGTATTTATTTTTAATGCAGGATGTGTTTTTTCTATTCACAACACTTTTAGATAATCAAACGAAACATTGCAGTAGTCTCGTTCTAAAATGTTTTCATGTCACTTTTTATTTTCCTCCCAACAAAGACAGAATGCATAAAAAATAAAAGTTCATGGGTGCGTCTGTTTTATTTTACAATACGTTTTAAGAAGATTCTATTTTTCGCGTTGTATATTTTACGAAAATGGGGGTGGGATATATTAAATATTTTTTCATGTAGGGCGCGTGTTTTTTATTTACACAACTTTTAAATAAATAAACGAATACACTTCATCATTCCTCTCGGCGGTGGTGATGGAGAAATCCTTCTAGAATGAGGTAATTTTAATTTTTGTCCCGTTCAATAGTGCCCGTTTATGGCGAGCTTGATTTCCCCTACATTAAAAGTTAACCTTGTGCTTCATCTGCTGTAGTGAGGAGGCCAAACGTGTGTAATTGTTTTACAATTAAAAATGTATCATTTCATAAATTTCAAAGGTCAGTTTTTAATGTAGGTGTTACATCATATTTTTTTAAAACATTTTTTTATCAATACTATGTAATATAAATGTACGTTGCACTTATCACTAATTACTATACTTCGGACTGACGACACCTCGAGGCCAACGCTTCCTGCAACATTTAAAACGAAAGTCGAAATAACGAGAAAAGTTTTTCGGAAGGGCCGGCCAAGGCTCGTCTCATAAAATCGATTTAAAGTTCTTAATATCTTTTTAAACATGTATGAATAATTAACAGTTTTTAACGTCTCAACATTTTACATTTTCATAATCATTAAACACTTTTTTTTTAAACAACCTATCTTAAATTATTTTCTAGTTAAAACATCTTTTCTTTTTTTACACATTTCTTTCTAGATTACTATTTTTTAAAAACATCTTTTCTTCCTAAATATTTTACTTATTAAGCATTGCTCTCTTTTTAAAATGGTACACTTTTTCTTCCTTTTTTTAACACTTTCTTCTAACCTTCAAATTAGGACCCGAAAATGTTATACACAAACAGTTACCTTACAGTTTTTCTTCGTTTACTGGTCGTGATTGCTATCCGCGTCGTGGTTCCATTACGTTCTGACCGTGGTCGATTCTGGTAGTCTTTGTTCTGTGGACAAACTTTATTTTCGACAGGAGACAAAACTCGGAGCCAGTTTTTCTTCAGAGAGAGATTATATTCTTTTATTCGATGTCTTCGTTTTGGAGGGGTTCCCATCCATTCTTCTCTGCCATATGTCTCATTCATACTTCTTCGTTGTGGGATGCGACGATGCACGGGGATATATGTCGGATCTCATTCGAGATCCAGCCCATAACTTCTAGCCCATATTTTCATGGGTCCGCTTACTTTCAGGACGAGCGGCTACATCGTGGTCTGATCGTTATCAATTCCAAAGCGTACTCTTTTCAAAAACTGTAGTTTTCGAGAAAAACAAACGACGTAACAGGCACTTCCTCGCGTCGGCCAATCAGACACGACATTCACAATCTTACCATATCTGACCTCCTCTGACCCGAGATTCCCTGTTTCGGCGCCGAATTTGTAACTTTGTTATGATCTGACAAAAATAATTGACTCATAACAATCTTTTCCAGTGCATGTCAGCTTAACCCGCACTTATTGTCTCAACTCAGCCATAATCATACTAGCTTACTTAATCGTTTCCAAAGATGTGGCACCCCCTCGATAATATAACATAGGGAAACTCTAGTTCCACCAAAATAGAGCACTTTGGATTGATACAAAACTTTAAATTGCCTCAGTTTGGAAACTTATTTTTAAGTCTAACTCCACCCTTACGGGGTGACAAAACGGAGGATTACTCAAGTCCGCTGATTTAAAAAAAAATGTATATATTTACTTATTAAAAAGTTTTGTAAAGAAAAAAAACGCACCGTACATGAAAATATAAATATTTAATATACCCTCCATTTTCTTAAAATACACAACACGAAAATAGCATCTTATGTGTTTATTAAAACGCATTCTAAAAAAGACGCGCCCTATAAGATCTACATTACAATATAATGAGTTTATTTTGTTTTTTGTTTCATCGAATTTAAAACTTTTTCCTTTATCAACTTTTTGTATTCAGAATATTTTATCTCATTCGTATGTTAAATTCAGTTCCTATACAGTGAAACAAAATGATTTTTTTGTGATTAGTCATTGAATTATAGCCCATGGGTATACGATAACTGTATATATGACATGTGATCACAATGTTGTATCTTAAAGGTTAAAGGTGTCTGTTTCATATTTTATCTTATATTTATCAAAGGAAACATCATTAAGTCGAGTCGTTCAATCACGAGAATTGTTTAACGTGAACAATCGTACGTAATTCTAGATTACAACTGGTGTGCTGTGACAAACAGAAGTTTGCGAAATGAAACAGATACTGGCATAGCAGATGAAGATTTCCCCAAGGAATTTCTTTCGGCCAAGAGTGTGAAGATGAATTGTTTGCATTCTCGATGCAGAAGAAAAGGTGTGAAATCCGCAAAGAAAACAAACATCTGTATACGGTCATACAGATTATTAATTTCGTAGGTTATCAAATAAAAGCGAAAAAGGAATTCTGGAAAGAAGACATGGAGAGTTCGAATGCAAAACGCGATAAATCCAAATCGTTTAAATTGAGACCTTAAACACTAAAAACACGAACATATTAAATCTAGTCCTCGAATGAAAACTGATTTTAATTGAAATCAAAAATAAGTTATTTCGGTGCATATGATGTAACACATAGTTTTGGGGTGTCGTCGACATTTTTGTAGGGTCAGTTTCGTGAGTTTGAAAATGGCGTTTATCGCGTTTTGCATTCGAACTCTTCACATACAGTGCAAAGAAAACTACGCAAATAATATTGATTACACATTTGATTCAGTCTTCTTTAATTTGTACAGAATATCCTTCGATTAAATGCTATTTTATACATATGTGGCTCAGAATCCCTTAGCAGAAACATAGGTATTTAAAAAAAAAGTTTACTTTCATGAAAATATTATATAAGATCTGCAATTCTGAACGAAATGTCTTTATAAGTCATATCTATATTTACCCATTAATGTACAGTTGTAGTTTCTGCCCGTTTGTTTTCTGTTTACAAACTTCTACTAGGGCTTTCGAGATATATCTATACAATATACATATCCTGAAACGAGGGCTAATTGGTCTGCATGCGTCTAAGCTAAGCTACTCTTAAACCCTTTACAGCATCTGCCTCTTACTACTTGCATTCTACCTTCCCGTGGTATCCCGTGTTTTATCACAACACGCATGCAAATAACCGAGCGGAATGACGGTATATTCTGACACCCCATCCCTGCTACCTTGAAGGGTATTCCTCTTTAGACAAAGGGTAGGTGAAAAAAACCTACAGCAAACAATACCCCCACAGCGGAGCTACTTAACATCGGCGGAAAAAGGGCAGAAGAGAAGAAAAACTCTAAATCTAAGACCCCTGCTGCCATGTAGGGTATTCCTCTACAGGGAAAGGCTATGAGAAAGAAAAATACAAAAATAACAAAAGAAGACCGTAATTGCGGAGCTACCCAACGTTGGCGGAACAGGGCAACGTAGGTTATGCAGGCGGCAAGGCGAGGCTTGGTTTATTAAGAACCCAGCAGTCCGATGCAACCAACATCGTTCAGGCTGCCTGTCTCATCATTTCTGAGCCGTGGTGGAAACGATGTTGGCCCAGTGAGTGTGCATTACCGTCGTGCAGCCACGACCACCAAAAGCAATATACCCAGCGACTGGCATTCTGTTCGTATCCTCACCTCCTTTATCCTTCACTCTCATCATCACCACAATAAAAAGTCCTGTGGCGATAGTGTCGCATGTGACGTGGAACACCTAGAACGCAGGAAGCCTTCAGCTCGCAACTGTACTCAGGTGGAGGGTCTACGATGGTCGCTCCCTGGTGACTGCGTCGTTGCACAAAAGTTCGGTAGCTAGACCCGTGACTGGGCTGACCTATTAGGGACCACCGCAGCCAACTCCACATAGGGCGACTTCAAGAAAATGTGAGGAAAACCTTGCTCACGGCAAACCCGTCTGGAAAGGTCTTACCGCGGCTGGCGGACATCCGATCAATGTTCGTCACAACAACAACACACTTTAAATTATATGTGCGTGGAACATCCGCACTCTCCAAGATGTGGCGGACGGAACCGCCTTGAATAGCGTACATCCCTCGTCTGCAAGGAGCGTTCCCGCTTCAATGTCGAATTTACAGCCACTTGGCGAGACCAGACTACCCGAAGAGGGCAACATCAATGAAGCTCGGACGGGATACACCATATTCTGGAAAGAGTAGACTCACAAGGAGCCACGCGCACATGACATCGGCTTCGCTATCCGGTCTCAGCTTGTACAACAACCCCCCCCCCCCCAACGACCACCAGTGAGCGCATGATGACTGTCGATATTTCTAATAACGTGAGACAGACACATAACCCTCATCTCTGTGTACGTACCGACTTTGACCTCAACTGACGAAGACAATGCTGCTTTCTACACCCAGTTCGACCACTTTATCCAGACAATGGCTTACAATGACAAGCTTGTTGTGTCTGGTGACTTTAATTCCCAGGTAGGCAAGTATCATCACATGTTGGAGGGATCATTATCTGCCACGCTATCGTAAACTGCAACGGCAATGGTCAACTCCTACTGGGTCTATGTGCAGAACACGAACTCGTAACCAACAGAATCTTTAGGCTGCCAAACCGACAGAAGACAAAGTGGTGACACCCCCCCCCCCTATCCAAACACTGGCTCATCCTGGACTACATCTTTACCAGAGTCAGAGACTAAGTAGATGTCCGCATCACTCGATCTATGCCCGGGGCGGACGAATGCTGGATGAACCACAGAATCTAGATCGCCCGGCTCACCATAACGAGCTTTTATACCACCTAGAAAGGGCATCCAACAGCGTACAACACCGACGCTTTGACTGTAGTAAGCTCCGCAACCACAGTTGGCACAACACATTAAGGAATCATTTAAACGCTACCGTTCAGCCGCTGTGGGTAAAGACACAGTAGAGCATCACTGGACCACCCTCAGAGACGCCATGAACCATGTCACGGAGAAAACCATCGGCTGCATAACTAACAAAAGCAGGACTGGTTCGATAAGAGGGACAGTACCATTTCCTATATCAGCGAAGCTAAATTCCAAGTAAGTTTGTTTCGAGAGAATCAACCTCCAACTGCTAATACAAGTGCTCACATGCAAGCTGTAGCAAAGTGTCGAAGAGAGATACGAGAATCCCAGAACACCTGGTTGCAAAGTACATCTGTAGAGATTCAAAACTGCGCTCACCAGTGAGAACTGCGCAGCTTCTATGCAACAACTAAAGACACTTTCATTCTGACATGAAAGACGAGGGCATTCTAGCAAGATCGAGGCCCAACTTTGAGAATCTCCTTAACCATCACATTAACACCCTATATGATCTTCTGAGAATGACCTCCCAGCATCTTGTCCGTAACTAGACAGCAATTTAACCCTCCATCTTGAACTTAAACAAATCCCCGAAGAGGATGAAACTCGGCAACCCTCCTGGACCTAATCACGTCCTACTGGACCTCCTCACTCATGGCGGCCCCGAGCTGATGAACCGTCTTATGCTCATCATCTTGAAAGTCTAGGTGACGAAGACCTTACTCAGTGACTTTCAAGATGTCACCATACTAACATTTTTTAAAAAGGGGGACCAATAGAATTGTAACAACTACCGGGAATACTACTGAGCATAAAAATGCGGCTTTAGACGTTTTAACGAAACTACAGACATTATCTTCTGTGTGCGACAATTACAAGAAGAGGACCCTCACATTACAGCATCCCGTAATGTTATTCTTTTGGGACTTACAGAATGTCTTTGATAAATTACCCAGAACAGCCATGTGGGCAGTTCTCTCCAAGTTCGGTTACCCACCTGATGTCGTTACCCTGGTGCGAGCCCTACATTACAAAATGGTGGGGGAATATTTTGTCAGAACTCTCTCTCTCTCTCTCTCTCTCTCTCTCTCTCTCTATCTGACTTATCCCCTATCACTGGTGACCTGAAACAGTGGTGTTTTCTGGCTCTAACAAAGCAGCAATACTTAATTAGACTCCCCCAAACAGTTCCTGAATCGACCTTCGTTTCCGTACATATGGGCGTGTTTTCAACCTCGCTTGAGTTTGCACCGGAACTAGAATGACCATGTATTCGAATGCGGGAACTGCAGAATGGTGCACAACAATGCCACCCTAAGTCAGACTACAGAGGACCTTCAGACGTTAACAGACACATACAACACAGCCTACAAACGTTTCATTCCACAACCACGAACTGACGATGGCCACTGGAATCAGGGTCTTCCGGGCAGTAGTTCTATCTACACTTCTATTCGCGTGCGAAACGTGGGCCTTATACAAATACGATATAAAAATCATTGAGCGCTTCCAGCAACAAACATTGAGGCAAATTCGAAAATTCCTTGGGAGAGCCACGCACTTAACACATAAATTTTGCATCGGGCCACCAATTTCTTCCGCTCCCTAGCCTTCCCTGCGAACACTGCTCGCGGCCCTTTCCACAATACATTGCACCTTCGAAGTAACATCATTCAGAAACATTAATAATCAGAACAGCAGACGGAAGACGGAACCCAATACTCGGACACGAATGTTCCCACTCTCAATGAAGAAATTATTTCTAAGAGTAATGTTTTCCAAGAATAATGGATATGTGTTGTATTGTTAAATAAACAAAACCTAAAAGCAATGTTTTCTAAAATTATTTTTTTCCAAAAGTAATATTTCCCATTCTCAACGTACATTTTTTTCTAAGAGTAATGTTTTCTACGAGTAATGTTTTTTTAGGAAAGTGTTTTGTAAGAGTAATGTTCTTACTTTCACGGTAAAAATTCTTTCTATAAGTAATATTTTGTATGTGTTAAGATTTTCTGAAAATAATAGATGCTAGCTTTGCCGTAAGTCAAAACAAACCATTCTAAGTGTAATGTTTTCTATGCGTGATTCTTTCTGAGAGTAACATTCCCACTCTTACTGGAAAATTTGCTTCAAAGGATACGGTTTTCTAAGAGTAATTTTTTCTAAGATAAATATTTTATAAGAGTAATGTTTACAAAGAGTAGTAATTTCTGGGAGTAATGTTTTCTAAGGATACTGTTTTTAAGAATATAGAACAATTATCGTATCTATAGGATTTCATTTGATAAATTTATTCGGCATGAAATAATCCATGGATGGTTGATATGTCGTAAAACAAACAAAACCATAATCAAACTTATAAAAATATTTTTATTATTACTTTGATTCTTATATTTATCTCATTTTATTCTATCTTATTTTATTTTTAATATAATTATAATTTATAATTTTTATTCATCGTTTTTTTAAATTTAAATTAAAAAAATTATTATTTCTTATTTTAAACTTAGTTTTATTCTATTTGTATTGTTATGTTTTATGATTATGACCTTATTTAAATGTGTATTGAAATATTATGGTTACGTATTAATCATTATTATTATTATTATTATTATTATTATTATTATTATTATTATTATTATTATTATTATTATTATTATTATTATTATCATTAGAATTATCATTATCATTATTATTATTATTATTATTATTATTATTATTATTATTATTATTATTATCGTTGTTCAAATTATTTTGATCATCCTTATTAGCTTGTGACATTAATTTCATTAATCTTATTATTCAATTTGTATATCATAAGAAAAACTCTACTCTTCTCAGCGTATTAATTGTCTATTTGTATGTAAGTATTATGTGAATTGACAAATGACGAGAAAATGATGTGTCATTTCCATGTTGATTTTAATTGACTACACAAATCATATTCCCCCACCATACCCATAACGTACCAAAGTTAAAAAATACATCCTCTCCTCCACTCTCTGTGATATATTACTACTTTAAAATCTAATGTCTGATCCATTTTTGAAGTTGAAAAATCTCAAATGAAAAAAAACGTTAAAATGCACAATAATCATAATTTGAATTTATCATGTAAGGTCAAGCTCATTCGTATATAAATATGTACCAAGCGTACATTGATCTTTTTCTCTTGACCTAGAGATTCATGTTTTACAAGAGCTCCGGTTGAAATGTGTCATGAGATAGAGCCAAATATGTGTATGAATATAAATAGCTCAATTTATTATTGGGTATTAGTTATATAAACAGAACACACTTAATATATTATGAATGTTAACCTGTAGATACACACCTTATTTCGATTACTATATATATAAGTATACATTTCTATTTATACAAACATTATTGGTTACATATGTGCATACATGTTTCGGTTATAAAGAAATATTACCATGAATAATAACATAGATGTATAAGGCATAGGTTTATATAGAGATGACGGTATAATGGTAGTCAGTGAATCTATTAGCGCGGAATGCGACAAGATAAGAAAGATAATTCATAAAGAAATGAATAAACTAGGGATTAAGGTGGAAATTACCGGCAATGTCAAACAAGTTAACTTCCTTTATGTTACGTTTAACCTTACTAATAACAACTATACACTATTCATGGAAGAAAACTCCAACCCCATATACGTACATCCACAATCAAACCACCCTCCTTCAATAATTAAACATATACCCAAGTCAATAGAAAGTAGAATTAGTAATTACTCATCAGACGAGATAACGTTTAACAACTATAATAATATTTACAACACTGCCTTACAGAATAGCGTGGACGTATATGCTGATATAAAATATAAAAATATAAATTCAAATGCTAACAACCCTAGACATATAGGCAGAAAAATAACCTGGTTTACACCACCATTTAGTATGATGTTAATACAAAAATTGGTAACACATTTCTACAACTTATCAACAAGCACTTCCCATCTGTTAACGCACTCCATAAGCTATTTAATAAGAATACATCAAAACTAAGTTATAGTTGCACAGATAACCTAGAAAGAATAATTTTAAAAAACATAACAATAAAATACTTAAAAGGAATGATACTAATAGTGACATTGAAGGTAATCCAACCACTAACAATTGTAACTGTCAGAGACAGTATGACTGTCCCTTACAAAAATTGCGTCACCACGCATCAGTAATATATCATGCTGAAATCTACACTGCTGAACATTCAGACGATAATAAGTTCTATATAGGAAGCACGTCAAGAAGTTTTAACGATAGGTATTACATGCATAAATTTTCTTTTAGAAATAAAAAAAATACAGTAATACTTCGCTGTCTCGATACTTCTGGAAATTAATAGACGAGAAAAAATACAATAAGTAGATGGAGCATTATAAGAAAAGCAAACACATGTGGATTACTCAACCTGTTTCTCATGCCTAGGTGAGAAACTTGAAATTGTTAAATTTAAAAATAGGGAAAAATTACTCAACGTCAGACACGAAACGAGTTTAAACTGCAAACATTTCCAGGAACACACGCTAAGCAGACTTTAGATTACGAATAACTACTATCATTTTATTGACTGTTTTTTTTTATTAAGACCAGCTATTTATGCTTGAAAATGTATGTTTGTATATATATGTGTATCTCTGTGTATATATATATGAGTATATATATATATATATATATATATATATATATATATATATATATATATATATATATATATGTATATATGTGTTTATTTATTTACTTGTGTATCTATTAATTTATGCGCACGTGTGTATTTTATATATTGAACACATATTTTAGCTTGAAAATGGATATATGTGTATATATGTGTATATCCGTGTATATATTTAAGTATATATTTGTGTCTGTTTATTTATATATGTACTTGTATATCTATTAATTTGGCCACACGTGTGTATTTTATATAAATATCAGATATTTATGCTTTAATAGGTTTGTAAATAGATAAAAACGTTGAAGATTTAAATAGAGTTGAAAAGAATCCAGGCTAAGTAGGTAATAAAACAATGAAACGGGGGAAAATAAGAAGGTAGGTAATAAAAAAAAATTAAAAAAAGATACATCAACAGAAACTAATACAATACATGTACAATACTATATATATATATATATATATATATATATATATATATATATATATCTATATATATATATATATATATATATATATATATATATATAGAGAGAGAGAGAGAGATAAATGAAAGATGAAGAATTTTAAAATGTGAGAATGACAAATTCGTTACGTTTTCAGTTATTCGAAACAAGGTTTGTTCAAAGAATGTTTTTTTTATAATTAAATATATTAGTTGGCGAGAATAAACCAAACGTCATAATTTGGAAAAGTCATGAAATGTAGATGTAAGTGTGAAAGAGTGTCAAAATGCAATATGTGCAGTGAAAAAAGGTTGAGAATGGAAAGACAAAGCTTCACCGTTTGAAGGTTCGTGAAGAATTCATAAATGGGGTCAAATACTGTAAGTTAATGGGGAATTAATTTATCAAAATAATAGGTGGCTCAGTCGTAGAAAAAGGTTGGTTGGGGTATAGGCTGGGTATTTAAGGCCATTGTAATTCTTTCCTTGATCTTTGCAAATAAATGTTTAAGGATTGGAGTTAAAAATATTGTAAAAATTCAAGTAGAATACAAAAACAAGTAGGTTCGCAAGTGTGTAACTGTTGACGGCTTCAAGCGAGGGAATGAGATAGTTAGGTCATTTGATACTATAAATCAGTTTCATTTCCAATTGAATATCTCGGTTTTACTGAAAAACTGGAACCGAATGTATCGATTAAATTTCGAACTAATGTAGAGTGTCAATATAAATAAAAAATAAATATGAACTTGCACAAGTTATTGAACAATATCTTTTGTCCTATAACAGTAAATTACATATTATGATATGAATATATATATTTATAATATTACGAAAGTTTAGAGCAACATGGTACTTTAAGTTTAAAGCTGGAGTACGAGCGTATTCAGGCGGAATACAAATGTTGTGTTTTCTTTTCAATTATACATCGTCCTTACGCTGTTGTCAGCCATATTTTGATTTGTTGGCCACAGGTCAAACGATAGCTAGACTTCTGTAATATTAACAAATAAATAAATATTATGCTCTTATTAAATAATCGAGGACTCTTTTAGATTTATTTCAACCCAACAAAATAAAAAATTATGTATATATATATATATATATATATATATATATATATATATATATATATATATATATATTAAATTCCCGAAACACTTTTTCATGGTAAACAACTGATGATCCCTTAAATAATATTAGAAGCAAACTAATATAATAACTGTAAAAACTAAATTAACTTACATGAGTGATTTTCCACTGAACGACCTGGGACTTAAGGTTTTTAATTTTTAATTTTTTTATTTTTAATGGTTGAGAAACTTCCGAGACTATATATATATATATATATATATATATATATATATATATAGTAGACGGTGAATAGAAAGTGTGAGAGAGCGAAAAAGCAAGGTCTATTATGGCATCACAATGAATTCTGTAATCTTTGATTTGTGATAATGTAAACTTTTAGAAAACATTGTGATGTCATATCTCGTTCTCTGTATCTTGCCTTTCTTCTTTACCCATCTCTATTTTGCGCTTTATCTTACCCCCTATATCTACTTATTCCTCCTTCCCAATTTTCCCTTAGTCTCTTTTAATTATTTAATTGAGGCCATTCATTTCACCATTTTTCTTATCATTCGTTCGAGGACACGTGAGGAGTGCATAATGACAAGCAAAGAGCACACCATTTTTATTAGCATAGAAATTCCATGGTTCTTGTTACATGGCATCTTGTTATATGCAAGTTTATATACGTGTATGCAAGTTTTATTGAAAAGGTTTATCCACAGTTTAGGTAGTAGAAACATTGAAGTGTTCACATGTGTAACATGACTCGGAAAATCCTAAAACATTTCGAAATAATTCAGTAAATAATAGAAGTCAAATAATATGTTGTTAAACATCTTCTTTATTTGATTAATAGATTTATTCGATCCGGCTATAACTGTGTGATTTATTTACTCCCTCATTGGACGAATAAGATTTTCGTGTAATTTGCTATTCGCAAACATTTCTCAATCTTCGCAAATTAAACTTTTCAAAATCATTTATATTGTCTGATTTTTTTGTTCAAAATTCACTCTCTTCGATAACTTTGTAAAATTCTATTTCGTTGGCATTAAACATTAGAAAATATTAAATTAAAACTGTTGTCCACTTATATAAGTGTGCAAAATATGTACACGATACTTCGGAACATTGTTTATAACTCAGATGTAGTTTTATTACATTGCTAAATACAGGGTTTGATTCTCATTGTTTGCCAAATATGAAGATTAATGTGCAGTATTAACTTAATTCAAGCATATAATTAAAAGAAAATCACACAATTAATAATACCTTTTAAACAAGAACGGTACATGGACATGCATGACGAGAATTGCACTAATAGCTTATGTGTTTTCACAAAACAATTACTAGATTAAATGTGTAATAGTTTGTCAAAAGTAAAATGTATCTCCCCACCTGTTATTTTTACAATTCGCTGTACAGCCCTGTATCTGTGAAAATGTGCATAAACGTTAAGTTATGGTTTGCAAACATGTTTATGGAGTGAAAACTGACCGTAACAAAAAAGGTCACAAAGGGAATCAAACTTCCTTACATATTTCCAGAACCACCCCTTTCTCTATGCTCTTCTCTCTGAAACTCGATTCACTGTCTTCAATCTTTTCATTTCATGTCAGTTGTACTCCACACATGTAACATGCAAATTAGTTATTCACATATTCAAATAAGTCCTACGTCAGTGGGCACGCACGACAAATGAAGCACCTCATTCGTTTTTCAGCTGGTAAGTTTTTTGTCTTTATTGTAACACTCTCTCCTGATTGTATGATCACACAAGTGACAGTAGGTTGCCGGTCGTTTTACTCTAGTACTCCTTCGTTTTTTTTTTCGTTTCAATTAACCGACCAGTGCGGGGTGGGGTGAGAGAGGTAGAGAAATCGATAACAACCGCTTAATTACGTTTTATCAGCACTTTTTAAGGACACCATGTTCATATTTCTAGTGCTTCCATAGAACTCCTGACTTCTCTCACTCACTCTCCCTTTTGAGCCATGTGACATCACATTCTTTTCTATCAATATCCACAGCTGACTAAAACTAACCAGAGTTCAACAAAATTGTTCCCACTGAACTTTCATTTGTTGTTATTTTCAACTGAACAATTTATATGTACTGGGTTTATTCGACCAATATTTTAAAATTTAAAATTTATTTATTTAAAATTATTTTTTTAACGGTTTATCTTAAAAAAATATATTCATAACAGAATCAACAACATGTACATTTGCAAATGTTGGATAATGGCCCTGTGAGGCTAGACGCATGTTCAGTGGACGTGTGTGTGTGGGGGGTTGTTTGGTTTGGCTTGCGCGATTTAGTGCGGGTGGACCCGTACAGTTGAGTGAAAAATAAAACTGGTTCTCACAGTTGGAGCTCACATACGTTGACAGGCCACCATTTTGATGAGACCTTTTAAGTCGGAGGTTCAAGAGAGTCAGGCTGTGATGAATGCACCTGTTCATAGCGGTTCTGTGACGTCACCGGCTCTTGGTGGGAAACTGAGTTTTGGGGGTCTGGTTTTCGGAAGCAAGCTAGACAGACGTATCTCTCCATGTAGTCCGCAAATGAAAAGGGTCGAAATAAGAGGAAAAACAAAGAAAAAGTAAAACGAACAAACATAGATGGTGGGAAGATCTGGACCAAGGCAGAGCAACGTAATATATAAGTACCGTAAGATTAAATTATTAAAAGAAAGAAAATTTAAGAAAGAGACAGTAATGAAAGAAAAAAAAGAAAGAACATTTATAATCACGCACATATGTATTAACGTTTGAAAAATAAATACACGCATGTATTAAGTGAAGATAAAACAGATGTAATAGGACGATTTTCAAATAATTATATGAAAAACTGTTTACTGAGATTAAAAAAATAAAATTAAATAGCTAGAGAAAAAAAGGAACATTAATAATTGCACACACACATTTATTAACTTTTGTAGAAAAAAGAAAGACAAAAGAAAAAGACAGTGACAAATTTTCACAGATACACACATACACACATACACACACACTATGCAATCTGTTGGGTGAATGAGGGGGAGATTTCTTGTATTGTTTATTGTGTAGTGAATTGATCTCTCTCTTCGTTAGTAAAACATCTCTAAAGATGACAGAAACTTGAAGCCTAAATAAAAGTAATCACATTTAGTAGAAGGAGTGTGCCTTGTTTGTCGCTGTGTATGAGCATCTTTGTTACAGACCAATACAACGATGATGATCTTGAACGCGCGACGTGTGGCGTTGATGGCGGCGTTGTTCTACAACAGTCCCGAAACGAGGAGAGAACTCAATTGAAGATATTTTATTCAATTTTGTTGTCTAAAATCTTTTACTTATTTAAATGTATTTTGTGTATTGTATCAGAGTTAAGATTACATTAAAAAGAGAGAAAAAACAGTTAATTAAATCCGTAGAGTCAGGTCAACTAGAAAAATAGGTTTCGAATTCTTAGATTGACCTTTGGGGATGCAGGAAGGATTGGCGAAAGAGATCCGAGGTAATGTGGAGATGCCGGTAGAGGGGCGTTTTTTTGTTACCGACGCTCCACGTTTATCGTATAAGCGTACTATTTGATAGGTATTGCTGTCGGTGTTCGCTCCGTATGACCAGTTGGTAGCAATTGAGCTTGCGATTATACGAACAGAGATCGAATGTTCGGTGCACACACGTGAAAACCAGCGGACGGGTTGAATGAGGGAAGGGGTCATTCTGAAACAAGGTGAGAGGCGTGGTCAGCGTTGTAGATATTTGTTTTTTGGGGACCTCAGGGTTGCCGCATTTGTATTGATCAATAAAGCATGAATAGTGAATTTCTAAATTGTAGGAACGAGTCCCTTCTGTGGTTTTGGGGGTTGCCGACCTGTGCGCGGAGACAACTCTCCACCCCACATGACATAGATAGCATCGCGAGATGGGTGAGTTAGGAAACGATCCAAGCGAGTCCGCATCAACGGGGTTGGGAGTTAATTTGAGGGTGATTGAGCACCCCGTGCGCGCGTCGGGGACTGCCAGCCATAGATGGGTTTGACATTAAAGGAAGGTGCCGTATTTTAATTTCTGTATTAGCAGTAGAAAGGAATTTTATCGGATCGGCACCTGGTGTGAAGAGCGGGAACTGCCGACCCCAAATTATATACACAGGTGGCACGGAGGTGCATTGCATCTAAGGTCCGAATATTGTACTTATAGTTAGAGCGGAACCTGAAATTAAATTCGTGGGCTTCCCGTACTAGATTAATGTGTTTAAAATAGGGGTTTCTGTTTCGTTTCCCGTGTTCGCGGTAATACGTGCCAGTTAGTGTTACTTGGTAATTTTAATGGATGTGTGTGGTAAATTGTGTGCCTAGGTATCGTGTGCAGATGCCCGTGGGGTCAAATGGTCAAGCAGCCTTGCGACAAGGGAAAACCGAGCGTGTGGTATTTAAGGAGAATTTCCTTACAGGGAATGTCATAGGGCCGATTGGAGGCAGCCGAATCAAGAGGATTGAACAGAGGTGTCCAGCAGTGCTAATCCCTGGTTCTGATCAGACACTGCAGAGGGGTGTGTGAAAATAAAATCTTAGGATTGTTTTCTTTTTGTATTGGAAGGTGAGGAATGTTGGATAATGGCTCTGTGAGGTTGAACACATTCGAGTGCAAAATAAAACTGGTTCTCGCAGTTGGAGCTCCCAAACCTTGACAAGCCACCATTTTGATGATACCTTTTAGGTCGGGGGTTCAAGAGAGTCAGGCTGTGATGAATGTACCTGTTCATAGCGGTTCTGTTACGTCACCGGCTCTTGGTGGCAAGCTGAACAGACGTATCTCTCCATGTAGTCCGCAAATAAAAAAGGGGATATATTCCCCTAAAAGAATACAGGCGTGAGGAGATTCCTTCCTCCCCCCTCCTCAAATGGCTAAGGACTTAATGGACCATAGATACTTAGGAATTAACTACGATAAAAGTAGTGAATTGATCTCTCTTTTCGTTAGTAAAACATCTCTAAGAACGACAGAAACTTGACGCCTTAATAAAAGTAATCACATTTAGAAGAGAGAGTATGCATTGTTTTTCGCTGTGTATGAGAATCTTTGTTACAGCCCAATCAACGATGATGATACTGGACGCGCGGCGTGTGACGATGGTGGCAGCGATGTTCCACAGCAGTCCCGAAACGAGGAGAGAACTCAACCGCTGGACGACATCGAGACAACACCCCACCATGACGAAGAAGAAAAGGTACGAGTAATTAAAGGACTATGTAGCACACCTAAGACATGTAAATATTTACTATTTTGTCTACCGTAACTTTTGAAATGTTGACATGGTGTCATTTCTTAAAAAAATAGAAAGAAATTTATAGTAAAATTAAAAATAAACAAAATAATCACATACTTTTAAAAATACTGCGTCGTATGTTTGAGTTTAAAATGAAGAAGTGTAGGGGACGTTTTATTATGTGTACTCTAAGAACATCACAGGAAGGAAGATCGTCGATATGTGTGTACTATTTTTAATCTGGAAACATAATGTTGTAAAGTTTTATATTTGCCACGTAATTGCTGATATTACGTGATTAACACGAACAGATCTTACAAAAAATAAACTAACACCAATAAGTGTTCAACTGTATTACTTTTATAATATTCTGAGGAAAGGGATTTATTACCGTATGTGTGTGGTTAGTGACTAATCCTCTAATTCTAAAAGTACTAAGCAAAGAGAGAAGGGTTGAGCGGATAAATATATAAATATGTCAAATTGAACCAATTTTCTCATGGAACCACGTACTAATAGGCAACTAAAAGGCAGACGAAACATAATTCTATATGCAGCTTTTGTTTATAGAGCGATACCGATCAGAAAATAGGAGACACTCTGACCTTACTTCATATATAATTGATATATATATATATATATATATATATATATATATATATATATATATATATATATATATATAGAGAGAGAGAGAGAGAGAGAGAGATAGAGAGAGATAGAAGAAATAAGAGTGATAAATATGCGACGATTGTCCAAATTTATTTCAAATTTCAATTGTTCAATGCAAGGTGTATTCAGTAATAAACTAGTGTTTATTATTCTTTCCTTAAGCCAAGGCTTTTCAAAGATCGAAATCTTATCATCAGAGGAGAAATACAGATGGATAAGTTGGTTTTCGAAAAAACCAAAGTTCAAATATTTGAAAAATATGAAAATTATTATTAAAAGAATTTTTGTTAAAAAAACGTAGTGAATGAAAAGAAAAGTTCCGTGAAAAAGATATGCAAATTGTCCGGGTGGTAAATTTCCGTTTAAAAGAAGTCCGATGAATTGTAGAATGAGAAGAAAAACTCTTTGCGTGGGACCAGTTTGGAGAAAGTGCTCAAAATATAGGTAAGTCCAGACGCACTTAAAAGGGGGTTAAGAAGAGAGAAACTGGCTATTTTTTAAAATGTACTTCCAGGAGCAAATAAGGCAGATGGTATCTCATTCAAGGTTTAAATCCAAATGAGACAAAAAGGCGAAATGGTTAAAGATTTGGGGTTGGGGGGGGGTTATGAGGTGCGGGATTGATTAAAAAGCCGCTTTGTGAATTGGGGAATAAAAAAGACGGGGAAAGGAAAAGGAGGAAGGGTTGGTATGGGGATGCAGTTAAAGTGACAGGTAGGTTAAGGGTGTGGGTGGGCGGTAGGATGTAGGTTTGGGAGGGTAGGATTAATCTGAAGTGGGATGTGGGTATAGAGATTGTTGATTCTAAAAATAGAAATCAAATGAGTGGGCTTCTAACATTTCAGGCAGCTAAGAGCAAATTAAATTGTAGTTACCAGATTTGGTTTCTGGGGGTTTAAAAAGGGTTAAAGTAGAATTAGTTAAAAGAATGGTAAAATAAATAGTAGAATGTGAGAGAGTGAATGATTAAAATTAAAAATTAAAAATTAAAATTTAAAAGGAGCTAGGGAATAGTTAATTTAAAAAAACATTTATTTTAAAACCAAATTAAGGGTTTGATGAATAATTAGGAGGGACATTAAATGACCAAGGAGACAAGAGGGGGAAATAAATTAATGGGAAAAGAGTTAGTGAAATTAAAGATCAAATCTGTTCTACTCGGTTATATTGAAATTAAGGAGAGGGGAACAGTGTAAGGGATAAGGATAGATTGTTTGAAACAACTTGTTTCGAATACAAGTAATAGGGGGTGGAATTGGGTTGGTTCAATCAAAACTTGAGTGCAGTGTCATTGTTATAATCTATGGTTTAAATGGTGAGTGAGTCGTAACATGGTAATAATTAACAATTACAGTTAAAAATTAAATTAGATATATAAGGGAAGATTGCAAATGGTTTCCAAGTAGTATGAAAATATGATTTGAGGGGATGGGGGTGAGATTGGTCAAAGATAAGATAAGGTGAGCAGAAGGAGAATAGACCGATAGAAAATGGCTCGCGAGTAGTTAGAGGGATTAGGATTATTCAAATAGGCCAAAATAAGTAGTTATGCAACTAGCTTGAATCAATCAATTTTCTCAAAGGGGGTTATGGAGGCTATTAAGGAGAAATGAACAGAAATGCTAGTAACAGTTGAATTAATATTATTAATATAATTAACACTTATATTAATTCAACTGTTAATTCAACTGTTACTATCATTTCTGTTCATTTCTCCTTAATAGCCTCCATAACCCCCTTTGAGAAAATTGATACTTTTCCCTCGTCTTAATATTATAGTTTTTGAGTATTGGTCAGATAAACTTTCCGACAAGCAGGTGAATGCTTTATATAGATGGACATTCACATGACTCACTCTGAGCGTCTGTATTTTAAAACACGTTCGAGCTCCCAGTGAGGATTGACATCACTTTATTCGTAAATAAGTTTCATTAAGATTATTTGGCGTGTGTTCACACATTTATGTAGTAAATATTTCTCTCAATTTTGCAGACAGCTTTGTACAATCTTTGGAGTTATCATAACATCGGAGTTTCTATTTGAGACACACGAAGGCAGCTAAAATAGTTCGCCTTTGAATATCTCAAATACTACATTGCTATATTTTTGAAAAGGTATCCGACGTAGTTTTCCTTTATAATTAACATATACAGACAGAGACGAGGAGTATATAAATAGGCGTCGGCCCATTAAAAGAAAATATGCCGATTATTTTTACATTAGTCTGGCGGGTAAATTATAACTCTTTACCGATAAAGATGAAAAGGATTTTATACTAGATAAGAACAGTTACGTGAAACTAAGTTTGGCGCGTTGTAGTCAAGTTTAACTGACGTGCACTTGCCTTGTATTTTCCGTTGTTCAGAGCCAATAAGAGAATCATTTTATACCTATTGCTGATGTAAAATAATTATTCATGGGTATTTATTGAACCAATGAATGATTTTTGTTTTAATTTTAGCAATGAGGTTTGATAATTTGTATTATTTGGATTATTCAGACTAATGTTTACATTTTTTATATTATTCTCACAGTGTCCTGACAATATAATTCCATACTTTCTTCAGCAGTTTAAATTAAAGAACATATATATATATATATATATATATATATATATATATATATATATATATATATATATATATATACTTATATATATATATATATATATATATACTTATTTCCACAATAATACATTCTTATATGTGGTGAGGTAGCTCGGTGGCAGAGTACTCGTCTAACATGCAAGTGACTCGGGTTTCAAATCCTGAGTTCGAATGTGTTCTACTGATGAGCTCAAAGGAAGGCGAAACTCTACGACTTCCGGTTTGTTTCTTTCATAGGTTGTGAGCTGCGGCGTTGTCTGATTCACATAATTATATATAGGGTGGGCAAAAATAAGGGTACTATTTTTAAAAATTCATAACTTTTTTATTTATTGATTTTTTTTTTTTTTAGAATAAGTAAAGGACCCCTTCCGAAGCAAGCATGAGCCGTATTAGCCCTAAGGAAAGTACCCTCATTTAGAAAACATTATTTTTGCTTAAAAAACTCAAAACAGTGTAAAAAACAATACTTTAGTTTTTGAAAGTTTTAAGAAGTGTTTTTCGGCTAAAATTTGTTTTGTTTATTTAAAAAAATCTCGGAAGGGCCAGTCTACACACACATAAAGTTTGGTGAGTTTAACTTTTATTTTGTGGAAGTTATTCAAATTCAAGTTATTCAAATTTAAAGATAGGACCTTTATTTTGGCCCACCCTGTATATATATATATCATCTCACATTCAAAAATCTAATATATATATATATATATATATATATATATATATATATATATATATATATATATAGAGAGAGAGAGAGAGAGAGAGAGAGAGGGGGGGAGAGAGAGAGTAAATAGACACACTATTAAGTAGTCGCACTACATGCCTAAAACAAGGATAGGTTAAAGACTTCAAAATTCATGATAAAATTGTCTACAATGTCCGGTGGCGAAACAGATAGGAGTGCTTAGTTATAATCAGTTCTAAATGACAGTCTTCTAAGATTTCAAACTTCAAACCTCAGGCGATATTAATAAATAAAATTAAGAATTATTTAAGACTGACGACGATGAATTAAATAAATTATTCAGTTTGAAATTCCACACATATTTCCGAATTCAACACAAAAATTCGCGAGGTAGGCCTAAAGATTCACGAAATAACGAATGCCGGAGATTACGTCGTCCGAATAGCATACAGGATGAGAATGGTAGTTCAAATAATCTAAATAATACATCAAATAAAAGAGATTTGCATTTATGTTAATGCCGTTTGATTTACCATTAAATACTAAATATAATTCATTATAGAAAAATTATTAAGGAGGTCGTGATTAGCCTAATAAATCGCGTCGATGACTATGGAATCGGTAATGCGGAGTTCAAACCCAATCAATAGTCATTTATGCACCAGTGCTGTTGGGAAAGGTATGATCTCTAACTTTGAGTAAACTATACTATTATGTTTAATTAATCTAATGACTCGTTTCTATTGTGTTATATTATGTTAGGTCATTTAATAATCAAAGTATTGTTTATAACACTTTAAACATACAAGCTAAACAAAACATATGGAAACTGGAAAGGAATGGGTGTTGTTATAAAAAATAGTGCGGATCGTCATTGAAAAACACAATGTTGTAAACAAACTTAAATATCGGCTCATGTCATCAATGGTAAATACACTTTGTATGCTGAAATTTACTGCTTCTGAAATCCCGTTAGGAAGAGCAGAGAATGTGACTGGTGAATGAATAGTCGCAACTCATTCCCATGAGTCAAACAAACAGTTATCATAGATCAAGTTAAAGATTTATAAACGTATTCTCTTCTCCCATTGTATTATCAAAATGATTTAGTATCGTGACCAGATAGACCGAACCAAGGCTAAGATGTGCATGGGATGTTCAAATATCAACCTAATCTAGTCTATCAACCCTGGAAAGAAATGCTTAATGTATCAAGCCTGTGCTCGGATTAACTATTGAAGACTCTACTAAATTCTGCATCATATGGGGCGTAGTAGATATTGTTACGGACTATAACGTACACATCTTGTAAGGAGCGCCCGAGTTCGCCAGACCTAACTGTTTGTGACATTTTCTTTAGAAATATGTGAATGAACAACGTTCATGTACTTTTCATAATCGCAGCTCTGCACATATCGCTATAATAGTACACTTGATCATGTTGATATCCTGCAGTCTGTGTATTGCTAGCATATCGTATAGATGAATGTGGTGTAACGAGCGTTAACGCACTGCTAGGGCTGGTTATCTAAAACGATACTGCACGCAACTCTATCTACCCATATGGAAACATGTATTATTATCTTGTTTGAATGGCCCACCTTAATTTTATACCGTATTTATGACTCTCGCTTCTACCATTCTATTTCTTTCTCTGTTTTTAACAGTAAAAGTTGAACAAGAACTGACACAATAAACAAATAAATGACAGAATACAAAGTTAAAAGCGAACATCACCGTATTTAACCCGAAGCTGAAGACAAAAAGAGAAAGAGAAAGCGAGAAAAGTAGTTTTTAAACAAGTGGAAAGACGATCACTATGAATTTTGTCTTTTTAGTTTTTCTATTTAAAAAAAAGTATTTAATTGTCTTGTTAAACTCACTATTTCCTGATTCCAACAATTTCAACCGATCCCAATGGGGGACCCAACCGTTCAAATCTTTTTTAGTAGTACAATAAAGTTACAATAAAGTTACAATAAAGTTACAATGTAGAAATTGTTGGAGTGTTTTTTTTGGATCCTCTAGTTTCTTTTCTCTATGATTTCGCTTCTTTTAATTGCTTAATAAATTCCATTCTTTTCATTAAAATAATTATTCTTTTATGTCGTTCGTTTTTTTTTCCTCTGAGTTGCAAATTTTTGTCTACCCCGTTTTCGTTATACCTACTTGCGTTTTTTTTACATTCTTATTTGTCTGCAATTTCATTATTGTTAACAATCTACTGATTTTAGTAGCAACCGACTTTACCCATTTATTATTAATCTGGTACGGATCATCTAAGCAATAAAATCCCTATCTTTAAAAACATATCGTGCACTTGGTACAGGGCCGGCAGGACAGTCATAAAAGTGGGGGGCCCGGCCTACATTGCGCCCAGAATTCCAAATATGGGAATAAATCTAATATCTTGACTAAAAATGATCGTCCGATAATGGTTGAGAGCTCGTTAGAAGCGGAATAGAATTCTCTTGGTGATACAAAAAGAAAAATTAAAAAATATTTTAATTTTTTGGCGTCTGGGCTCAAATTACCTTATTTGTGAATATTGGAGAAAAATCACAATTTGGGGCATATTTTGATTCACAATGATTGCCTGGTCGTGGTTGATGGCTCGTTAGAAGCGGAATGGAATACTCTTGGTGATAGATTAAGAAACATTAAAAAAATTCTATTTTTTGGCGTCTGGGCCTAAACTACCATATTAGTGCATTTTGGACCAAAAATGAATTTTTTGACATAATTTAGACATGAAATGATCTTCTGATAGTGGTTGAAGTCTTGTTGGAAGCATATTAGCAAGTCGCTTCTGGTGAAAAAAGAACAAACAGAAATTTCAATTTGGGGGGGGGGGGGCTGGCCCCAAATTATCATATTTGGTCATTTTGGGCCAAATACACCTTTTTTCGACTTAATCTAGACATAAAATGATTTTCTGACACTGCTTGATGGCTCGTTTGAAACATATCAGCAAGTCACTTCTAGTAAAAATGAAAAAAATCAAGAATGAATTGGTTTATCAAATATAGAGAATACATCAAGTTAAAAGTATTAACTGACAAGGTGCATATAAAAGTACAAAAGTAAAAAGTATAACAGTTTAAATGTATTAAGTATAAAAGTATAACTGTAGGTATTGAAATTGAAATAGCTCGTTGGAAGCGTATTAACAAGGCAGACTTGCATTGGTTTTCTGTTCTTCACTTTAAATTGCGTTCATTGCTCAAAAGATTCTGTATCGGTTCTTCTGTTGTACAGAAGGACTGGAGGGAGGATGGAATGAATAACTTTGGATATTATGCGGATTTTTAACAATGCGAAAAAAGAATGTATCGATGCAATCCGAAAAATCACCGGTATGTTAATGTATGCACCATGTGCGAGTGTGGGAAATACAAATAATGGTCCGCTTTGCAAAAGACTTTTCAGCCCTCAACATCGCTTTTACGGATGTTCTCTTATCCGCAACAGCGTCGCTCGCGAAAATTTTGAAACGTTCATGAGTAACACCAACATCATCCTGAAAATCACCCAGTCTGCCACAAACAAATATGTGCATGTGGAAGCATTGAAAACCTTGTGCATCAAGATGATACTTCATCTCAGAATTGCCTTCGTCGATGAGAAGGCATAACCATGGATTATGATAATCCCGAGCTACCATCAAATTAATTCCGGAATGAATATAAATATAGAAGTAATAGGTAGAAATAGAAATAACGTAATCTGATATTCGCGGAAAATCATCGGAGTGAACGGGAGCGGTCATTAAGCTTTTGCGTATTGATTTATATAATGTAGTAAAGTACCAGGCAAATAATAAATAAGAACGGAGCCTTTTGTGAAAATTAAACTGTGTTTATTAGTTCCCGGTGTCGATGAGTGGAGTGACAGTACAGAATTGTTAGGGAGAAAAGTTTTTGCTACCACCTATATGGAGTTAGTTTGGCGGAGAGTCGTAGATGGTGGGCCAAAAGTAATATTTAGTGTTTGTTAGTGAAAAATAATGAAAATTTACTATAACACGCTCGAGTGAATAAGCGTAATTAATTGGTGAGTTTAGTAGCCTGTGATGGATGGGGTTATTTTCCTATTAAGCAAATATGTACAGGGGAAAACCTCTCTACTTTATATATAAAAAAAGAAAAGAAGAAGAAAAGAAGAAGATTTTGTATAAAAACTCCTAATTCTGTTATTCCGATTGATTGTCTGCCGCTGTCTTCAAAAAAGGAAAGCAAATAAATTGTGATTCACAGCTAAACTAAGAAAATGCCCAAATCAGTTTAATTCAAGTTTCATGTGTTTTGCTTCGTGGTGTCGATTTTTTGGAGAAGAAAATGAAAGTCCGTAAAAATACCTATAGAATAAGGACCTTTAACAAAAACTCACCCATCTCGCTTGGTTTTCGCCAAATTTTAGAAAAAATTAATTGTTGGTTTTATATTGTAATAATGGCAATATAAGACCAACAATCAATTAATAGATAAGCTAATTAGATGAAATTAAACACATGCATATCAACTTAATTATTGATGACTGTAAAGTGTGGGGGGGCAAGTCAAAAAGTAAGGGGTCTTGCCCCCCCCCCCGGTGCTGCCGTCCATGTGGTACATGTTTAATGGTTGGCAACCATGATAGTGACGGGATTCTCCACGCTTACTTATAAACAACGGATGCAAAGACTACATCTACGCGCACTTGAGCTGCGAAAAGTTGCGAAAATACCTAATTATGGTATACAACATTTTTACCGGCAATGTAAATACAACGTTGGAGAAGTTTTCACCCTAAAACGTAATCGCGGTCTCCGCGTTACCCGCTGGAGATGCACCATTGTCACTTTCGTCCCAACAAGTAATTAATACGGCGATATTCCCTTTTACTGATAATAGACTATTTTTATGTTGTCATTTCTTTGTTATTGTGTCAGTTGGTATAAAAATGAATTAAAGTATTTGTTTAAAAACGGCTCAACAGGTAATTGTTTACATTAGACTCTAAGACGCCCATGTTGTAGTCAGTTGGGAAGAAGCCTCATGGTATTTTGTCCCACCAATTGGATGTTATAGAAAATACATTTTTTCACGAAAGTTTCGTTTGTTATATTGTATATATATATATAGAAAAGTAAAGCTCTTTATTAATAATGTAGCTAGGCGAGTTCTTGCTGTGAATGTTCTACAGATAAAGAGTCATGGATTGGATCTCAGTCGAGCACCTACCATGAACATAACGATGCAGTAGATCGAGGCAAGCAACATCTCTTCTGTGTGTGTAGAAAAGTGATCTCTCCTCTACTAGGTTGCGAGGTTGTAGGAAGTCGGTTTTGTACTCTGTCAAGGGAAGACTTCTTCGAGCGGAACTACTCTAGATAGTGCAGGAGTACTTCAAATAAGACTATCTGGCTGTTATAGAGATAGATAATTCCGCCAGAAGTCAAGTACTGTCTGGAGTGGTAAAATGATCCAACCTTTTTCCAACGACTTCAGCAACAGTTTTATATAAATCTTCCATTTCAGGTCTTTAGTAAAAGTCAGTCTTAGTAGCTTATTAAAGAAGGCGGCTTCCTCAAGGAGATATCCATTCATTTCAACGAGGAAGAAATGAGGATCCAGGCGTTTGTAGGTAAAGGGGAGAAGATTAGGTTTAAAGGTGTTAAAAGTAACAAGATCCTTTTCCCCATTGCACCACGTGTTCAAGCCGGAAAAGAAATACTCAGAGATACATTGATTAGCAATGCTCTTCGAAGTACTGCCATAGAGAGTTGTGTTGTCTACACAAATGTCAACGAATGATCTCAAAATGTTATTTGGAACATCATCTATGAAGATTAAAAAGAATCGTGGGTCCAGAATTGATATTTGATATACGTTGGCATATACAATGTGCTTCAGACTTCTGCCCGTCAACAACTAATTTTATAGACCTATTGGAGAGATCAAAAGGGATAGTTGAAAGGGCATTTTTAATGTTAAAATCGATGTTTTAAATTTCAAATAGTCTTTATCATCATTTTCTTTATTACACCGTATGCTGCAATGCCAGTTTGAATAAAATAATTACAGCTTCACTTGAGAAGGATGTTAAGTTTAAAAATAAAATGCTGTCTCTTCAAAAATAGCAATGTTCAATATGTAACCAATTTTCAATATATATCCAAGTTTACGAACCATTTACTTTTGGAACTATTTTTTGTTAAACTTATGAACATGTATTTTCTTATCTAACTAATCCTAAATTCATTATTTCACCTAATCAACCGATACCTAAATTCAACCAAAGAAAATCTACTCAAAATTTACTCATAATTGTCCTCAACTTTAATCAGAAGTCCTGAACTGACATTTGACATGACTTATCACATTACGACTATTCACTTCCAAACTTATTCAGTATTCTTACCAAACACCCCCATAGCCGCCATAAATAAAAACCACTGCAAGTCCACGTACACGCAGAACACACACACACACGCACGTGCACACGCACGTTTACACATATAAATATATCAATTGCCATAAACTATATAGACAGTGATGCTACACTACTCGGCGAGATGGACTCGTAGCTCGTTTTTTAGATCATCCATCTATGAGACGGAAACTCCGATATAAAAGCTACGCTCTACATCGTCTCTCAGTTATCTTGCTTCGGCTTGTCACTGAAACCAGACTCTGTAGAAGGAGAGTGTGCTCTGCGTGTCGTACAAACGCAAGGCATGACCCGTTCGATCACTAAAGTTAAGCAACGTTTGGCCTGTCCAGTACTAGATGGCTTAACAGTTGGGAATACCAGGCGCTGTATATGGATACCTAGCTATTAGCAAATAGCGTTGCCAACCCGCAGTGCCTAGTGTGGCGACTATGGCCAACACTCTTGAGTTATAGTCAGCAATAAGGTGTCTGGAACTAAGGAGGGGTTCCTCCTTCAGGAGTGATCAAGACCCCTGATGATGATGATGATGATGATGATGGATAAAAATATAATGTCAACAGAGACCGATGTAATAATATCTTTTAGAATACCATAAAGAAAATTAATTAGCAATATCACATGATAAATGTGCACATAATACAATGTAATTAAATAGACCAGATTTACTAGGAAATAAAGCTTCCGCGCTATTTATCCGAGAGCAATTTACGACAGGAATCAGTAATGAGAGGAGTCATATTTGCAATTCGGTCAGGTTTCATAAATCTAAAGATATCCCCGTGAATTGTTATTATAATCAGACATTACTGATATGCATACCTGAAAGTTAATATATTTATATATATATAAATATATATAATAAAATATAGTAACACGAAATCACATAATCATCGATGCAATAATTTATTTCAACCTTGTGGTATTGTCAGGCATCCAAGTGAGATGATTACATTTTTGAAAATGAGAAAAGAGAAATTCACACTAAAAAATTCAAATATATATATTTAGAGAGAGAGTGACAATATATATAATACATATTTAGAGAGAGGGGGAAATTTGAAGCATATTTAATCTATAAGTTTCGAGAGGGGGGATTACACAATTCATGACGGAAGGCAATATAGAGAGGGGGAAGCGCCATATATATATATATAGAGAGAGAGAGAGAGCAAGAGAGGAAGGAATTGCAAGGAGAAAGACAGGGTATTCAATGTCTCTCAAGAAACTAGATCAGCGTGTCTAGATATCACGAACACCAAATCCGCATCTGAAACCTGGAAATCAACGTCCCTGTCTGGCAACCAAAGGACAATCTCGGAAAGGAAAGATTTGAAAACAGACAACAGACATCAACGGTCAGAGACCATGCCACATATATACACATACACAGGCATGTATACACACGCACACACACACACCCACACCCATATATATATATATATATATATATATATATATATATATATATATATATATACCCACACACACATATATATACACACATATATACATATATACATATATTTAAATATATATATATATGCACACACACATATATATATACATATATTTATATATATATACACAAATATATATATATATATGTATGTATATATATATATATATATATATATATATATATATATATATATATATATATATATATATCCAGTCCACACCGATCCACAATTAAAACCATTGAATTCACCCTAAAAAATAACGTTTTTTCTAAAGAAAACAATCGTAAAACTATATTATTTCAAGTAAATTATTTGATTATATGACAATAATAAACTCTACGAAATCAACTGGTAACATTATCAACAGTAGCCCAAACTACCAATTAAAATAAATCATCATATTATATGATAATAACAATACTAATACTAATACTAATACTAACCATAATTATATCATATGATAGCCCATTTAATCAATCAAAACAAATCACTAGGCCACATAATAATAATCATACCAATATTAATAATAATCATAATAAGATTTAAGAAAATATTGACAATATTAATAGTATCGATAAAAGCTATAAATAAATATATAAAAATATATATATATATATATATATATATATATATATATATATATATATCAGCCATAAAATGATATATATAAGAAATATATATATAACCATTACATATCTATGCATACATACACACACATGCACACATACACATATTACCCCATATATACACACGCATGTATACATACATACACATACATACTCCCACACATACACATGTTTACATGATCAGATTCCACGTTCCTTAAAAAGAAATACGCCATACATCTCAATCTGTTGGTAAAATATGTGATTCTATCCATTAGGGAGAATGTGAAGCTGTGCAAGCTCCCCCCTTTGGTTATTTATATTTTTCATATATATATATATATATTATGTACATATATTTAAAAATATATTACACTGTATGTACTATTTATGGACGTTCATCATTTAATACTGAATTACCACTTTTGGGATTTTCTCTATCAATCTATTACGCTTAATTTGATAAAACTTAAAAACAACCGGATGGACGGTTATTGCTTTAATTAATTGTTTAAATATTTTATTTTGATCATAACCTTGTCTATTCATTTTAGTACTAAATCAGCAGCTGCGGGTATAACATCTATTAATCCTAAAGTAACGCAAGCAAGAGTTTCCAGAAACTCGGACATAATGCCCCTCCTGTAGGAAATATACATAGGGCAAGTACTATTTTTATGCGGTATACGGCGATATAAAAAGGTGAATAATTTATTTTATCAAAAGTTTTACCGATAAATATTCAATCCCCAACTTTGATATCCAAATCAATAAATGTACATTGCGTTTCTGTGCGTTTACAATTTAATTTTAACTTCTTTGGTTAGATGAAATGTTTTGTATTGACAAATAGTTCGTTATCTTTAATACATAAAAGGACGTCAATAAATCGTCTGTAACCATGATAACTATAAGCTCTAGATATATCATATTTATCAATGATGACACACACACACACATATATATATATATATATATATATATATATATATATATATATATGTGCGTGTGTGTATATATATATATAGACAGCATCTTCTCTTGCAGGCAAGTATTGTTGAATATAAGAGACAACTCATGTCTAGATATCCTTTTCTATATCCTTTCAATAGTCCGAATTAGGATGTGAGTTTCGGAGGGGAATTAGCTGATGAATATGCCATAGTTTGGATTTGTCTCCCAAGTAATTTCGGATCCATCTGCGTCCATCTTCGGGGGGGGGGGAGGTGATGAGGTTAATCAGGTATAGACCATGTCTTAGTATTTATAGAAGGTATTTGGCTGGAATCATGTACTAAGTACGAAACTATATTTGGAGCTATAAACATTTTAGAATATTATTACTGATATTAAAGTTAATTTATTAGGGTGTCTTTGGTTTTTATATATAGGGCTTCTAATATATGCAGTTTTTGTTTGTTAGTACTAAATTCTAAGATTTTAGTATTTTCTACTAAGAGTTATCTTAATTCCGATCGGGGGCAGGATATATATATATATATATATATATATATATATATATATATATATATATATATATATGGGATCTTGTTTCATTATTATGTTCACACGTGTAGAACCTAATCCCGAAGTAATGCTATCGATTTCCCAAACACTGTATAGTGTGACATATTTTCCATTGAAATAAACGGGGCTTTAGAAAGCGCTGAGCTTAAAACTGAATTCAAAATTGATGCCACAAATAAACGGCAATGTATAAATAAAATATATTTCCAGCTTTGCAGCAGACAACCCTTTCTCAAGAGAAAAAAGAATGAAACGAATTTAAAACCAACAAAAATTAATACCATCATAAGCTTCTTACCCTAAGACTCTAAGCAGGCGAAAAAGAGGGTTGCCTAAAAGTTTTCTTTTCATCGTGTGAGTCTGTAACCGCTGCGCCATAAATCCCATCATTTATTAACCGATCTATTATGAATCCGACGAAAGCTGAACGTTATCGGATCTCTTTCGGCCGCCATTGTCTAATATAGAAACACTTTTTGATTTTGAGTGATTGTACCACAACACTTTACACGGGAAATCCTAGCACGAGGGGGGAAAAGGTTAATAAATATATTCAAAATACTCTCATCTACCGGACGAAAGTCGGGAAGATAATTAACAAAGGTTGTGAAGTAGATTGTATGGCGGACGGAGGAGAGGTGACACGTCCTTGCCTTTTCTCGATCAGGATCTGAACTGCAATATAAAGTCTACGTTGTTGTTTGATTGATTTTTCTGAGGTAAGAATTTATTACGATGACGCCGTGGCGAAAGTCGAGAAATGGGTGTAGGTTTGGGATTCTGACATTTGGAGATAATCAAAAAGATGGTGCGTTGCCTCCAAGGAACGGATGAAGAAATGCCTGACTTGATGAAAAATGTTACTTGCTATTGTAAAACTTTGGATATCCATCAATCCTAAGAAAAGAAGTGAATCCGAATTTAAACATCAGGACGCGAAGAAAATAGATTCCATCTATCTTCCTGTCTTAAGGATCTTCTAATGCGTGTCTTATATGTAAAAACTAGCAGAGGTATTCTAAGTTGCCTGGGCTATAGGCGATCCTAAAAATGTGTTTAATAAGTTAGTAATGAGCATCTTATACGTGTCTAGCAGACGTATTCAGAGTTGCCCGGCACCTAGGCGATTGTGGAACTTTATTTACCTGGGTGGGTTCATTTGGCTTCCTTTGAAGGTGGATGTTTCTAGGGAATATTCACAAGCTGCCCAGTCGCATGTGTATCCTTTTTAGACGAGATAATTTTAACGAAGTTTGTTTGTGCAGCCTTTTTTGGTAAGGACGTGTCGTCTTCCTCCCACATGGTCACCGATTTTGTACTGATCAGGCTCAACGTCGCTTAACTTCGCTGATCTAACGGGAGCCGTTGTATCAACGTGCGTATGCCGTATGTTCGGCTGTTGCTATCAATTGAGTGAAAAGCGATTCATGATGTAATTATTTAATATATTCTATTAACTAGTTGTTACAGTCGTCGAGTTCTGGACTTATATAAAATATTACATCAGAATCCTTAGTGACGTGTTTCTGCGTTATTCCTACGCCACGCGGTTGACGTCGAGGGTGCGTAAGGAAATAGTTGCTATGATACGGTTTTATTCCTCTCACCAAGTAACAACGTCGGATTCTACCCATGCTTGCTCGTCTATTACTAATAAAGATATAACTATACTATTTCTATTTTTTAATTCCAAATTTAGAGGGTGTAGTATCTGCTCTATTTCAATGATACCCACCACCCAGACATTATCTCTTGCTTAAGGTGCCAGTGTAGTATATATTTGTTCGTCATATCTTCTACCAAAAATATGCGACCAGACGGAGTTTAGTTTAGTTGAGAGGAGTCGGCACATAAAATCAGAACAATTATTTAAATTCTGTTTCGTCTAAAGGTACTCCATTGATTTAAAAAGCGGTTAATACACACACACACACACACACACACACACACACACACACACACACACACACACACATATATATATATATATATATATATATATATATATATATATATATATATAAGCGTTTGAATTACCCACCAGACACCATCCTCAAGTGTCTTCGGTATCTCTGTACAAGGGTTTGTCAGGACAATCGGTCATGACTATACTTCACTCTACACGTAGACCCTGATCAAATATTCAAAATAACATAGTATTCGAAGTCCAAAAGAGATCCCTTCGACTCGGCTATACACTGGTTCATACAAGGAATAGTGCATCTTCTCCTAGTGATGTTACCTCAAGTAACAACACTTAGCAATATACCCCACCAAACTAGATTAATTCTTGTCCTTGAATCCGGTAAGATCAAGAGACCACATGAAATATATACTATAACATAGTACACTGGTCAATTGAGGAGAGGGAAATGAATGTTGTAAACTTCTTTACTAACTCAACGTTTGACAGATAAATGGAATGTTCGAATATATATATATATATATATATATATATATATATATATATATATAGATAGATAGAGAGAGAGATAGAGATAAAGAGAGAGATATCAAATGATATATAGAGATTGTTTTAGCCTTAAGAATGGGGTCCCTTTATTTCTGAGAACTTTGACTGAAGGTAAAATGAAACAAAAGTGAAATATAATGTATATATATATATATATATATATATATATATATATATGTATATATATATATATATATATATATATATATATATATATATATATATATATAAATGATAATAAATCATCGAGAGTTTCTCCGACTAGCATTCATCAAATATGTATATTTATATTTTTATAAGAGTTCACCCCAAACAAGGCAGGTCGCTACTGTAGACGTAAGGGGCTACTGAGAATGAGGGTGTACGGTTTGGGGGTTATCCTAGGTTGGGAGCTGCGTAGCGAAATGTCTGTTTACATTAGTTTTAATTTTTCATGTCGGTACCATCGAGGAAACAGGGAGCAGGGAGGAAGTTCCAGAGACGGCCACACGAGGAAATAACCTATTGGAGTAGAAGGCTCTTCGGCATCTGGGGACCTCCACAGTGAATGGATGGGGCTTAGCTGATTGTCGGGTATGTCTAGTGTATTTACGTCGAGGGGGGCACTAGAGTAGCTATTTCATAGGAGCACATTACATTGAAGTACTTGTAAAACAGGCACAAGGATGCAACATTGCAGTGATGGGACAGTTGCTGGAGCTTGGTGGATACTTAGGAACTTATTAAGTTAGCGACTCTTTTTGGACGTTGTCTTCTTAGAGAGACTAGTGGATGATGCACCATCCCAGATGTGACAACAATACTCCATGCATGATCGGATGGTGGCTTTGTAGAGACATAGGATAATGTCAGGTGGGAGAAGTTTACTAGCATGATAGACGGATCCCATCTTCCTTGGAGCAGCCTTGGCAATGTTTTCAATGTATTTGTTCAAATACATGTTACCTGTGAATTTTAGGCCGAAGAATTTGAACGTTGAGCTCTACCTAGGGTGTTTTTTGTCATGGCAATCGGTGGTTGAAGATGTTTAGAAAAATCATATCCACTATCGGCCATGCTCGGTATTGACACAAATGACTCAGATACTATCCTTGTTGCTAAGCTAAACATGGAAATAAAAATTAATAACTCCAAACTCTCACCCTATTTCCTCTTTCCCTTGAACTGTGTAAACTGCTGCTGATAACTGTAAACCCAAATCGCCTTTTTCCATTCTTGCCTTTTTCATTTATAGCCATGCTGAAACTAGGACGTTTTTAGGCAAATCAAAATTAATAACTGTATGATTTTTCTGCATTTTTCTTTATTTTAATGATGTCTACTATAAAGACGAAACGTTGATGAATACATCAATAATATATTTTTTGGCTTTCCTTTTTCATTTTTATATTACGTCGGGCATTTAATCCCCATTTTAATATATATATATATATATATATATATATATATATATATATATATATATATATATATAATAAATATTTGTTATTGTTTATTATCTATGTACGTATACGTTTCGTCCTTTTTCAATCGGGACTCATCAGCATAGAGATATGACTATTCACTACCGGTCATGCGATTCGAAACCCCGGACCTCAAGTATTTTTCAACTCCAGTCCGACGTCGCTAATCGCTGGGCCAATTGTAAACAGCGAATAAACTATGATAATTTTAACACTTTTAACGGCGGCTTTGACGTCGAGGCATTCTACTTCTATTAAGGGAAGGAATGATGAATTATAAGCAAGTGACGTCATGCTGTGTTAATACTACCAATTACAGTGCTCTACTTTCAAGGAGCGACAAATAATAAATATTTGTTATTTTTTTATTATCTATGTACGTATATGTATATATATATATATATATATATACATATATATATATATATATACATATAATGAAAAGCTTAGTTCAATAATAATAACTGTATGTGTATCAAAAGGGATCATAAATAACCAATTTATTAATAAAATAAAATGAATGCTACAGAGATCTAAGATATAATTAAATGCTGCATATCATAAGAATTAAACATAGCTAATATATTGTTATTTAGGAGAATGCAAATTCAAGATGTGTTCATTAATTTGCAATGTTCATGCTCCGTAAAATTTACCACCAACAATGTTTGTCCTTGCGTAGATATGTTTCCGACATTTCAATTTTAATATAATCCACAGCAGGGAAAGAGAATTGACAGTTATATGAATATCTTCATCAGCACAATATTTATTTATCAGTACGATACAGACAGTAATTATTGAATTGTTCAATAATTATAATTACGAAGTAAAATAAAACAAAATACAGAAATTCTCTTTATCACTATGAAAGGCAAAAAATGGTCAAGACAATGTTTAAAATAGTTCAACGATATACATTCTTTCTCAAGGATAGATTCAGTCTTTTTTATATGGGCTAAGACGAACTTCCAAATATTCTATATTAGAATTTACTTATCAATATAATGAAGTAAAGTCGATTTTTCCCGTTTGCAATCGAACGCAATAGCTTAATAACCAAAACTTTCTGATGCTAATCTGATTTGCAATCCAAATAGCCTAAGCACTCATGCGTGTTTTCAGTAATTATTCTTTCATTTTGTCTTCTTAAACAATTCTTACATTTCATCTTGATTATCTGCTTCTCACAAATACGACTTCCATAGAGAAGATGGCTACCGCTTTTAATCACATCTTATTATCTACTCCTTCCACCAACATAATCACTGGGCACTAATTTTTTATGACATAATAAGTATAAAAACACCATTTGTTTCAGAATACTCGCTTTAACAGTATAGCTTATACATGCTGAGTGTTTTCTTTTTATATTGACTTTTAATTTTAAATATCATACCATTTATGTAATAAAAAATAATATCAGTATCAGAGCTCTCCATCAAAATTAAACTAAAACAGATTATTTATTGAGAACTCAGATTTAATTCGGGAATGACAGATTATAAATACGTGTAATCCATTCTCGGAGGAAATCCGAGACACATTCGCATTTCTAAAAACAAAACAAATGTCCGCAAAGACTTCAGACGTCTGAATCGGTAAGCTTGTTTGGTTATTCTTCATTAATTCTCTAAATAAATACTTAATTAAAACTATTTCTTTTTTGGAATACTACCGGCGAGAGGACAAGACTATTGACACCTAAAGTTATACAATTAACTTATTTACTTATTTACAAATATATAAGATCTTTTCGGACAACAGAACAGATGACGTGTATTATCAGAACAGATATTACATATGTAGCAGAAAAAATTAATCTTCCACCTCTTCTTTCTCTACTTCGTTATCTTCTTCTTCCTCTCTCTCTTCTTCTTCTTCTCTCTCTTCTTCTTTCTCTTCTTCTTCTTCTTTCTCTTCTTCTTCTTTCTCTTCTTCTTCTTTCTCTTCTTTCTCTTCTTCTTTCTCTTCTTCTTTCTCTTCTTTCTCTTCTTCTTTCCACGTCGTCCCTCGTAGACTACGCTTCAGCCTTCTGCCGTCTTGCCTCCAGCGACCCGTTTTTATATCAAACTGGACTCTCGTCTCCGCGAGAGAACACGAGATTTCACGGGATTACCTGGCGATATTAAGCCTAGGACGCCATCTTGCCGCTCTTTGGGCGATCCAGCCCTGCAGAGCGCGCATCGAGACCGTTTGCCAGGTAATCCCATGTTTTCACAATTTATAACACACTCCCCCCTGATCTCATTATCACAGAAAGAGCAGGGAGGCCGTGTCCTTTTTCTTCGAGTGCTTCTTCGGGGAGGGGGATTCGGGGCCTCATCGTCATCCGTGCTGTCTTCCGTGGCAGGAAGGTCAGCGAACCTGAGGCTGCGCATCGCAGCATCACTGTCCGGGCTTTCATCAGCAGTAGGAGGGTCAGTACATTCAAGGCTATCACTCTCAGTGTCGCTGCGCGATGAAGCCGTCATGAACCAGAATGATGGTTCGCTGGTCACGGATTCAATGTCATTATCCTCGTTAAATGGCAGCTGCGTTTGGAATACCGATCTTAAGTCTTTAATGTGACGGGGCACTCCATCAACTCGCACCGCCTGCGGGCTGATCACTTCAGTGACACGACCGGTTCCGTAACGAGTCGTGCACTGGCCTCGGGGTTTTTTAACCCAAACGACATCTCCTTTTTTCATTTTCTCCTGTGGAGGTTCTGGTTCGGGCAGTAAGCTGCTCTCCAAACCCCTCGCCCTGACATGGTATGTATGTAGCGCATTAGCTGGCGCGGTGGAGGGTGAAGTATCGTCCTTAGGGGTGACGTTATACCAATAGACTGCTTCAGCCACCGTACACCCCTTCCGCGCTGCGATGGTCTTGATAGTCCTATGGTTGCGCTCAATAATTCCGTTCCCACTGGGCACATGGGCACACCGAAAACGCAGACGGACACCCCAGCCATCTACAAACTGTTTGAACGGTGCACTAACAAAAGCGGGGCCATTGTCGGTCAATATCTCAGAAGGAGGGCCACGCTCAAGGAACACACTTTCCAACTCATGGACAATGGCAGCCGTATCCTGCCGGCGAAGGGACCGCCACAATGCAAATCGGGACGGTCCGCAGTCAATAAGGGTCAAGAAATTCCCCCCGTTGTAGTGAGTTATGTCCATCGCAATCTTATCCCAGTTATACTTCACACCGAGTGTGCCCTTCTTCCACCGGACAGGTGCTGGGTCGATCGATTGGCAGGTGTTGCAACTTCTCACAACAGATTTCACAGCCCTCCGTGACACAGAGGGGTCAACCAACCTGGCGAAGTAAAAGGTTCGGTTTACACCAGGGTGCCCGCTTTGGCAATGGACATCAGCGATACGCTCTGGGCTGAGTCTACGTCCCACCGCAGCACAATTTACAGGTGCTGGTTCGTTCACTTCTTTCTGCAGGTCCAGCCAACGGCGAGGCACTCTGGTCAATCGATCCGCTCGATTCAAACAGGACTGCACCAGTGTCACATCTATGACCAAGTTGTATTCATTGATGGTTTCGGTTAGGGTAGCAAGCCGCCTCCGGATTAACATTTCGGCCGATGCCTTCGTTGTCAGCCGTGCTTTTCCGTTCAAGGCATCGGTCATCCACCGATGCACACACGTGGAATCCGTGATAACGTGGAGGACGCTAGCCTGCCACTGAAGCGCTAGATTGACTCCTTTCAGTGTAGCATCGAGTTCAGCTAGGTTTATGTGCTTAGCGTCATTCTCTGGCCGGAGCCAGCAGGCATCTTCTACTATACTTCCGTTGACTGCCAGAGCAACGCCAAGGGCAAGTGAGCTGGCGTCCACCCAAACTGTAAACTCACTCCCATCGACGCACCAGCTCCCTCGTACAGGGTCATCATTGGTCACTCTGGCCACAGCTTCCACCAGCATGCTTCGCAGGGAAGGATCACGCACCTCATCGTCCCATCCTGTTGACAAAGAAGTTGCCCGTCGCTTTATAGCCGCCACAGCCACTCGGAGCCACCCACACACAGGGAAGTGACCCACCAGTTTTCCACACACGGAAAACGTGCTCCGACGTGTGATGGTAGATGGGATTTCCGGGATTTCACCGCCCCTTCCCCATTGGAGGCCATCTGCACTTCCGCTCACCTGCAGCCCGAGCACTTTCGCCCCATCCTGCAGCCGCTCCGGTTCCTTGCACGACAACCCGAAGTGCTCAAAGTGTTCTTTGACCGCCAGGGCAGACAGCAGGCTCTCATTGACAAAAATGTCGTCTATATAAGACGATGTCGCCTGTTGCACAGCTTTATCCTGACGCCGGATCGCCCACATGATCGCCGTCATGATGCCCGGGGCTACATTCAAGCCGAACCCCAGCCTGGTCAAGCAATAGCGAGTTCCTTTGATTACCACTGTCTGGAATGGCCACAGCGATTTCTCAACACGTATTTGTAGGTAAGCTCTTCGCAAGTCCAGTATGGCCGCTTCCGCACCCTGCCGTCGCCACTCTCGCAGTTTATGAGCACAAACGTCAGCCCCCGAAGTGTACGGGTCAACGTGTTCATTGAGTTCCCGGTAATCAAGAACAGGTCGAACTTTCTGCTTGTTCTCTTGTCTGATAGCCATCAGGGGAATTAGCCCCCGCGGGGGCCCGAGCTCATCCTCTGGGTATGGAACGTACCAGCCGTTATCCAGCCACACTTGAAGTTCTGCCTCGTACTGCCCCCTAAGCCATGCAGGAGGGGGATACTCTGTCAGCCGATTCCGCAAAGACACTGGTGGCTGGTCGCCTGCCCACTTCCAGGACGCTGTCCATGTGTTTGTGCCCTTGTCATATTCTGCGTGGAAATCGGGTTCGTCAAGAGTGATTGCTGCACACATTTGTTTGTCTGGTCGAGGGAATCTCACATCACCGACGCTGTTTACAGTAATTCCGCCTAGCTGTGTAATAGTGTCCATTCCAAGGAGAAGGTCATATCCGAGCAGCTCCCCATCGACCACCAACACCGTCACAGCCACCGGGGGGCCATTGTCAATGCTGATATGAACAACACTGGATCCACAACACACTAATGAGCCTTTGCCGATAGTCAGGACGGGGATCTGTCGTTTCTTCCATGTGGTGCAACATTCCTTTCGAAGGAGGGTTTGGGTACAGCCGGTGTCAACCAGCGCTGAACGTTTGCACCCATCAACTTGAACTGTCACTGCAGGAAGCGCTTTGTTCAATGCCGCTTTGGGGAGGGTGCTAGCGCTGCGGCGTCCTCCCCTTGCCCGTTTCCCGGACAATTCCGTGCTATGTGGCCTGGCTTATTGCATTGGTAACACCGTATTACTTTTCGTGCTCCATAATTTTGAGTGCGCCTTGTGCCGCCTCTGCAGTCTCTGGAGAAGTGGTTGGGGCCACCACATGTATAGCATCGTAGGCCCTCTGCTGGCGAGTCCAAGGTGTCAACCGCTGCAGAGACCAGTTCTCGATCGTCCTTCAAGATGTTTCGTGCTCTCGCCAACAACTCCACCAATTCAATCTCTGTGAGTCTCAATGATGCTCGCAGCAGTCGGCTTGCATCGTCCGGAAGTCCAGACAAAAAGGCGCATGCCAATATGCGGTCACTCGCACCGCCGAAGGGAGCAGCAAGCTTTTTTAAGTCGGCCATGTAGACGTCCACTGTCTCCCCCGGCCCAAGCCGGCGTTCGGAAAATTGCCTCCAGGCAACAAAAGGATCTGCACCAAATGCCCCGTGCAGCGCCTGTGCAATCTGCTCCATGGTCGCATCATTACTGAGCTGCTGGTACACGGCGTAAGCCCCCTTAGTGAGTCTCAATGGGATGACCATAGCTGGGTCTTTAATTTTACACAACCGGCAAACACGCTCGGCCTTCTCCAGCCATTCGACCACCGATGGACCAGCAGGAGAGCCGTCGAATTCCGGAATCAATCTGATGTCGAATTTTTCCATAACAACGCCGAAAATAGCTTGTAGCAGAAAAAATTAATCTTCCACCTCTTCTTTCTCTACTTCGTTATCTTCTTCTTCCTCTCTCTCTTCTTCTTCTTCTCTCTCTTCTTCTTTCTCTTCTTCTTCTTTCTCTTCTTCTTCTTTCTCTTCTTCTTCTTTCTCTTCTTTCTCTTCTTCTTTCTCTTCTTTCTCTTCTTCTTTCTCTTCTTTCTCTTCTTCTTTCCACGTCGTCCCTCGTAGACTACGCTCTCAGCCTTCTGCCGTCTTGCCTCCAGCGACCCGTTTTTATATCAAACTGGACTCTCGTCTCCGCGAGAGAACACGAGATTTCAAGGGATTACCTGGCGATATTAAGCCTAGGACGCCATCTTGCCGCTCTTTGGGCGATCCAGCCCTGCAGAGCGCGCATCGAGACCGTTTGCCAGGTAATCCCATGTTTTCACAATTTATAACACAACATATATATTCATTAGCGCAAATAGGTCACAGTTTAGTTGTTGGCATTTATTTGATCTTCATTTTCGGTTATCTCTCTTAGTTTTTACGGTGACAATACCTCAGTGACTAAATTATGAAATAACTTGCCATATATTACATTTAGAGTTAAAAGTCTTTCACTGACTTATACAACTATTTTACTAAAAACCTTGTGTTGCGGAAACACAAGAATTATGTTTTTACATGAATACGTTTATTCATACATATTTGATTTAAATTAGTTTTATATACGTCACTAACCTAATCCAGTAAAAACATGACAAAATAATGTTTCAGAAAATGCTGAAAACATTTTAAAATCAAAAATCAAGCAACGTTTTTTTTAGTTTTCTGTAGTAGGTAACATTAACAAAAAAAAAGCATGCGCCCATGTTACTCACAGTGTTTCAAAATTTATAATGTATATGTATCTAATTAATGTATATGTGCATATGTATATATATATGTGTATATATATGTATATACACATATATATATATGTATATATATATGTATATATATATGTATATATATATGTATAAATATATGTGTATATATATGTATATATATACATATATATATATGTATATATATATGTACATATATGTGTATATATATGTATATATATACATATATATGTATATATATGTATATATATGTGTATATGTACATATATATATGTATATATATGTGTATATATGTGTGTATATATATGCATATATGTTTCTATATGTGTATATATATGTATATATGTGTATATATATGTATATATGTTTATATATATGTATATATATGTATATATATATATTTTTATATGTGTATATATTTGTGTATATATATGTATATATACATGCCTACACGTATATCTATATATACATATATATATACATGTACATATATATGTATATATGTATATATATTTATATATATATGGATATATATATATTTATATATATATATGTACTTTTGTTGTTGTTTTTGGTCTTCTTAGTGTAACAGTTAGCGCACTCAGTCACAGCCTCTGTGATCGCACGTTCCAGCGCAGTCATAGTCAGCGACGCTGATGAGCCTATGAGGTTTTTGGGGACTTTTCCTAGTGCTCGTACGATTATTCGTATTATATTGACATTCGACATGCTCTATATATTTTTCAAATCCTCTGGCATGTTCTCTGTAATGTTCTTTGTTTTCCCGCCACCTTCATTTTCACTCTGAGGTCTGCTGCAACGGTAAAATCTACAAATTGGCAGGATTGTTCTTTTGTGTTGCCTATTATGACATTTGACTTCATTGCTTGAGTTAGTTTATCTGTCTGCACCTCCATGTCCAAAAGGATTTTGTATTTTCGTTTTCAAGTACTCTCTTTGGTTGATGTTTGAGCCATTTGTCTGCGTGTTCGAAATGCAGTTGTTTGCATAGTTTTCAGTGTACTGCTTTCCCCACGCAGTCGTGTCTGTACTTATATTCTTTTTGGACTAGTTTGCCGCATTCACTTATGTGATTTACTATTTCGTCTCATTGTCAAACAATCTGTATTTTATGTGTTCGTGGGTTTAACTTATTTTAGCTTTGATGTAGTTAATTGTATTGTTCATGTAAGCTATCAGTAGAGATGCCGTTTCTCTGTTCAAGTGCCCTTTTCTTAGCAATGCCTTGGAATATTAGTTTGTCACTTCTCTTGTCATTCCTATGACACCTCCATGTAGTAGATATTCCTCTCACTTTTCTTTTCTTTTTCTTTAGTTTCTGGTTTCGGTGCGTTTTTCATAGGGACGGTGTCGCTTGCTGCGGTGATCAGCTTTTCTGTATTCTGGGTTGTGTATTTCTCCAGACAGTTTTCTGTACTTACCAGTCTTCTTCCCACTTCATTTTTGTTCATGTAGAGTCTGTCCGTATGAGACTTTTGGGTGTAGTGCGTTGTGCATTGTCATTAATTTTCTAGTCTTCATTTCAAGGTGCCTCAGTTTTTCATTAATCCAGCCTATGAATAGTCCAGAGTATCTTATTAGTTATACTGTCGAGGTGTTTATTCTTTTTACTGGCTTCATGCTGTATAATCTCGTTTCTAAGAGTTTCGTTGTTCTTCGCAGGTTTTCTTTACCAATCTTCCCTTTCATTTCTGTAGATTTGATTGTGTATGCTTCCAGAACTTTCAAATATTTGTAGCTATCGTGTTCGCCTAGCGCCGTCATCTCCCTTTTGTTGTACATTTCCATGACCATTATTGTCTCTAGTTTCCCTTTTTCATCTCTAACAGTGCACACTTTTCAATTCCGAATTCCATTTGAATGTCCTGGCTGAAGATTCAAGTCTTATACATAAGCCTTTCGACAAATAGCTTCAGGCTATCCATGTACATGAGCTGGTTTATTCTTTGTTCTGTGTCTGTAAACTTGTATCCGGTACCACATTACCTGAGTATGTAGTTGAGGGGCATCATGGCTTTCATAAATAGTAGTCGTTATATAGAGACACATTGGAAGGTGCCTCGCTGTATATTTATATCAGTCAGGTGTTGTCCTCCAAAATGTCTCCATCATCCCATAGATTTATCAATGAGATTAATAATCCTGTCGGGTATTTTGTACATTATTTAGCATTTAATTATCCATATTTGATGGATTCTGTCGTAAGCTTTCTTGTAGTCAATATATGCGATATATATGTTCTTTGTCTTCTTTTTATATCCTTCAGGATCTTTTGATCTATGTATAGCAAGACACGCGCCCCCCTTTTCTCTTTCCGGTATCCTTTTTGTTCCTCGAGGAGTAGTCTTGTTCTCTGAGTTGTACTGTTATTAGTCTGTTGTTGCTTGGTATATTTTTACATCTTGCAGTGTAATAGCTTTCTATGACTCCACTATATACTGATTACACACAATGCTTCAAGCAAACTACATCACCTCATTATATATATATATATATATATATATGTATACAAATACATGTACTAAACCTATTAATCTTAATATATTTGAAAATTTTATTTCTTATTTGTTGATATATTCTTATTTGTTGATATATATATATACATGTATATAAACATACACATACCTAACTTCATATATATACGTATATATATATATATATATATATATATATATATATATATTAATAATAATAATAATATAAGTAACGATAAGTGAAGTATCGTTAAAGTGATCGATCGTGATAAAGTAAAGCTGAATATGTTAAGTAGAGCAATCAATTTAAAGAAGGACAGATGAAGATAAGAAATTACACAAAATTAAATGAAATTACCTAAAATTCATACAAATTTTATTACATCGAAAGTTCAGATACAAGTAGTTACAGTAATCCTTAACCTATGGGGTTTCAAAGATAAAACTCTTCTCGTCAGAGGATACAATTCGCTAATGTAAGAGTTTTATCTTTGAAAACCCATGGCTAAAGGATTAGTGTAACTCCTTGCATCTGAACTTTCGATGTAATAACATTTATATCAATTTTAGGTCATTTTATGTAATTTTGTGATTTTTTTTATCTTCTTTAAAGATAAAGATATATATATATATATATATATATATATATATATATATATATATATATATATCAATATATTAAGTGAAAGAATAAAATAAGGTACGAATCACATTTTATTACAATTCAATGTTCAAGCAAAGTTCTGTAACGTCCTTAACTCATGAGGTTTTCAAGAAAACCTCCTCATCAGAGGACCATTACTGCAATGACATTACTGCAGGTAATAAAAATTAAACTTTGAAAATATATTTAAAAAATATATATAAAAATACATGAAGATATATAAAACATCAAATATATCGGCCCAAAACATACTTTTTAGTAAAACTATACAGTTCATCCAAGTCAACAGGTCTAAAATAGCTCCAGGCAAGATATCAAAGAGGTTGATTAAAAAATAATCCAAGTGGGGAATGGTGGTCCAAAAACGAAAAAAGTATATATATATATATTTTTTTATATATTTTTAATTTTTAAATTTTTAATTTTTTTATTTTTAATTTTTCAATTTTTTAATTCTTTTATATTTTCTTATATTTTTATACTTTAATATATTTTATATTTTTATTTTTATTTTTATTTCTACTTTTATTTTTATTTTTATTTTTTTATTTGTTATTTTATTAAAATTTTTTACTTCTTAACCTCTGATTTTATTTTTCCTTCATATATTCTATTATTTTTATATTATATTTTATTTTATTTTATTTTTACTCTATATTTTTGTTCTTATTTTGTTTTCATTTTTTCTTACTAATCTTTATAATGTTCATAAGGTTTTATTATTATCATAATCAGTTTCATCGTTATATTCTTATTTTATATCTGTAACTTATTCTTTCTCCAATATTGGTATATGTACGCCCTCCTGCCAACGGATGTTCCTCTAAGACGAGCTTGTTATTTTTTCCTTGAATTTCTGTAAGATGTGGTGCTAAAGACGCTGATAAAGACGTTTTGGAGTAGCTTTCGTTTTTTTTTTTAATTAAAGAATGAAATAAAGTATTTCCAGAATGTTTTGGAAACGACCGTACGCCATAATAGACTTGTTGTTCTAATTCATTTAGCAATTGGAATCTTATAATTCACTAAATCTCCTTATATATATATATATATATATATATATATATATATATATATATATATATATATATATATATATATATATATAACTTCTTTGTAATATAGTAGGAAAAATCCCAGCAGAGTGCTCGATTAAATAGAATTAAAGTTACAAATTAAGAGCATAATATTTATTTATTTTCTGTAACAAAATAAATATATATATATACATATATATACACACACACATATATATATATATATATACGAATATTACTTTTGTTTATACATAGACAGCTTATTTCATAATGATTTCTATGTACTGCATCCATTCACTTTCATATTTTTTCTTACCATAATTTCCCAAAATCTGTTCCAAAAACGTGAAAAACATATTTGTATTATAGTTCGCTATACAGAAACATAAGAAAACACTTTTTGTTGAATTATTTTCAGCAAAAGAAAGCTTGTTTATGCTAACATTTATGATGCCCAACAAAAACCATAAAGACATCTGGAAGAAATCAGTAAAGTAGTTAGGCGAATATTTCCATGGCGATAATATAGTTTTAATGTTCATGCAATCCGCTTGTTTATTTATTTAAAACGTTGCCACATAACAATGCTTTCGGCATATTTGTAGCATTATTACATTCATAAAAATTATGGCGTTAGTAATCTACCAGGATTATTGGTTTAAAACTCAAAAAGGGGACCAATCTGAGTTGGTGTTTTTCATACCAGTCGAGGATACGTCTTCGACAATTAAGTCGACAGAATCTTGGCCATTTTTGAGTTGCTGATGTTGTGTCTGTTGGGCTGAAGTGTTGTTCTGTGCAGTTCTAGGAAATCTACTCTCCCATGTTTTACCTTATTTCGTTGGGTTTATGGCTAATCGCCAGATATTGCCTTACTGGAGAATGACACAGGGGCAGCTAATCCATTCTTTTGTGAGCGAGAGGGCATACACTTTTTGTGTCATAAATGTTCAATCCCCATCTTCCGACCTTGAGCCACATCTTACCGCGGTAAAAAGGAGGTAATACTAAATTACCTCATGTTGCACTTGATCTTTGTCGGGATTTAGCCAAATAACAGAATATCTTCTAATCTAAGCATTTAAACAAAATCTTTTTCGCCCTTTCAACCATAATACTCAGTATTTCTATGTCTTTACTTTTACTATGGCCACAATTCAGGTTTTTCTCTGACACAACTTTACAGTAAACTATCTTATAATCATTGAATAATCTGCGCTGGAAAATAGTTTCTTGACAAACACACCATACATATTATGTTTCAGAATGTTTGAAAGATGAGAATTGCTAATTTAGATTATTTGTATTATTCTGACTACTATTGTCATCTTATTTCAGTTGTTATTTTGCTAAAGATGTAGCTTCGAAACTTTTCTAACTTGCGAATATTTCTCCGTAACTCAAGAACCTAGACGAAATTTTAAACTGAACCGTTTTTAATCCATGGAGCTAGATTCTTCTCGTACCGTCAACCATGATCAGATACAAGTGTTAATGTAATAACTAAGAATAACATAATAATTAACACTTCTATCCGGTTGGGATTGACAGAACAAGAATAATATACCCAACGTGGACTAAATAAAAGAGTTCAGAGCAAAATTCTCTATAGCTTCCCGAATTCGAGATAAAGATTCTCAAGTTCGAAATGATTCACATGGAGCGGGCCAGGAGTTACATTGACAAAAAATATTGTGAAAATAAAAATAACGCTTACAATAGTATTTCAAATAATCCAAATAATAATACCTATAGTTGATCGTTGTATACATGGCTATTAAACTGGCTTCTCCCGACGATGGCAAAAATTTACACGAGATCTACATAAATACGGGATCTGGCAATAACTGAGGGCCACAATGAACAATTGCATCAGTTTTTGAAAATGGTCTTCTAGAACTAAGGACATAAGTTTCATCATATATAAACACGTATTTTCCGGCGTATATATTTATTCCCAAGATAATGCTTGATGGGTCTAACCTAGTCTTCTTGTAAACTATAATTCATCGGGAGGCATATTTTTAAAGATTCTGCAATTCCTATTTGATTAAAATGCTAACATTTCTTTCTATCGAATCTATGTTTACTATCTCGAATACCAATTAAAGGACGTGTTCAGACAACTGCGATACCATCCTGGATCCTAGTGAAAGATATCGGAGTCAATAAATGCTGCAAAGTAACGAGAAACATGTTGCTATGTCGAAAACTGTGTGGAAATAAAGATTGCGATGAGCTTATGAATTTGAAATTAATTAATTTTCTGAAGTTAAAGCCACATTAAAAGATCTTAAAATGATGAAAATTTGATAAAGTATTTGTGAATACATAAAATGTTATGTCATCTACGTACGGTGTAAATCGCATAAAAATGTTTAGTAAACTATTTAACTTATATTTATATGGAATGCCATCAGGGCTCAGAGCATTCGTCTACTAGATATTTCAAGTCACGAGTCGTCTAGATACAGCATCTGTCCTACACTATTTTCTGATTTCTAGACAATGCCTGGTTGTGCAGTGGCACGCTCCTCAATTACTGAGTCAAACATGACTTTCGTATCGGGGTTCGAACAGTGGTACCGGCAGGGATTGTCTCCTTTCATACTGACGATTGCAGGTTTGGCATGAAATACATGCGTATATAGGTTTATTTTGGAGATAGTATTTATTTATCAATATTTATATATATATATATATATATATATATATATATATATATATGTGCAAGATATATATATATATATGTACATATATATATATATATATATATAGCTGTATTCGCGCTAACAAATATTTGCACTTTTCTATGAAAACAACTATTTACAAGAATTTACTGTTTTTACTATAGATATATTTTTATTTTAGCTTTGAATAATTATTTCATATTTTCATAAGTTTCAATTATGTTCATATTTGATGATTTTTTATGCAGTTCCAAATTATTATACCCTCTTATTAAGAATATGAAATAACATATGTATGTTATTTTTTCAGTTTATTTTACTATTTATATGAACACTTAGTATTGGCCTGTTTCCATAACATTCGAGAAGAAGCAATCAATTTCGAACAATAATTAGAGTGTTTTTCAATAGGATGAGAGACGTGAGTTCAATCCTAGGTCACCTCATACCAAATACTAAAAAACGGCTTCATGACTGCTTGCTAAACACTAATCATTATAAGGTGAAAGTCAAGTATACGTGAAGTAAACCTCCCTGACAATTCGGTGTAATAGATAATTAAAAGAGAGACTATGGTCAACAACCTTATTTTTTACGTACTTCGATAGCCCATTCGTTCTGCAATCATTCTGAAAAACTAGAAACTGTGAATAAAAATAGTTGATTTTTACAGTCAAGATTATGGATTTACCGCAATTGTAAACAAGCGTTTCAATGTTTTGGTCGACAATGATGCGCTTGATCAATAAAATCAAGGAATTAGGAACTTGCAGAGAATGTGTAATTTCTGAGAGAATAGAACAGACAATGCTTAAAGATGACTCAAACACCATGTAAAATTACGTTTTTAATGAAGTGAAGACCAGAGGATTACATGTAATGAGGAAGATAATCACTTGATGACTTGCCGAAGACTTAATACCTGAAAAATACATTTATATTGGGCCAATCGTGTTCAGTTCGGATGTAATTATCACCACCTTTCGGCCGAGGTAACCTCCGACTTTATATATTCGAGAATATGTGGGAAGTTTCAAACGTAACTCTTCTATTTAATCAAATGGTGAAGCTTGTACTTGTTTCGTCAGACATGGCCTGATAGAAGTCTTAAGTAATTATTAATTACATTCTTAGTCTCACTTATATCGAGGATTGAACCTTCAACCCCCAGAAGACTTCCACTTAGAACTTTTAAAACGTTATCTGTTGCGCCACGGTTCACACAGGTATAATACATGTTTTAGACGCCTTAAATCGATTTTTGTTTTAGATGTGTAGTATTACTGCATATTATAACTTATTACTACTTATTACTATATAAATCTTTATATATATATATATATATATATATATGTGTGTGTGTGTGTGTGTGTGTGCGTGTGTGTGTGTGTGTGTATGTATACTAACAGGAAGACCCGACGTTGCTCAGGATGAAATGAGGATCACTACTATGTGGTGTTTCACTATGCTTAGAACACTATACAACTTTCATTGTTCTTACTGTCCCCCTCCTTCCGTTTGGCCCCTTAATGCCGTCAGAAAAGCTAGAATGTTTAGCATATGCACGCTTGAACTTGAGTTGCGCACAGTTCTGAAGAAGAAAAGAGTTCCCGAAATATTAAAAATATTATATCATACGGAGTTTCCACCAGACCATCTTGATACAGGTATTACATATATGTGTAACATTGTGTAGATAGACAGATATATGTGTGTTTGTGAAAAAAATGAAAAAAATATATATATATATGTGTATGTATACATTGTATTAAAGGTGAAACTATTTAATTTGTTCCACCATTATATGTTTTATTTGCTCCAACTTGTGTCTATCCGTCACACATCACATTTCTATATACTAATAAACAATGCTTCAAGCAAACTACATACACCTCTTATATATATATATATGTATATAAATATATATATATATATATATGTATATAAATCAATGTGAAAGGTATATATTTTCTATTTATTGACGTCTAGGAATTGTCCCTTATGTATAAAGAAATTATGTATAAACAAATTAAAAGGTTTTTCTCAAAAAGAAAAAAACAATTTTCAGCTGCGATCCTTCAGCCTTCGTCAGTGTAATGAGTGATTGTATGGGTACGGTGGGTGGTGGTATAATGGGAAAATGGGTGGGGTAGGCCAGTGAAATGGTGAAAATAGCAGTTGTCCCTAATAGCTGAGAAGCAAGACACAAGTTGTCATAAACGTGTTCTAAATGTATCCGGATATGAATGAATGTAAATAAATGAATATATAGATAGATACACCACACAAGTGAACGTATGTATTTAAATACCCGCACAGAGACACATCAGCACGTTCACCTACGTATTTCAACTAACCCATACACCCGCGCACACACACATACATCCATATACACATGAAGCAGGGAAAGGAGGAGGGTAATAGGGGGGGGGGACAGGGCAATTGATCAGAGTCATGGAAAGTTCAGAGTAGTGGTGTTTTTTTAGTACATGAGGAGTTTGTGAACTTAAAAAAATGAAAAATTAAAATACTGTAGAGATGGGTACATGCATATATCCGCATACACACCCACCCCACGCACATGCGTACACATATACACATGCACACGCACATACACACCCATATATACACGTACATATACATACATATATATACATATATACATACATACCATGCATACATGCATACACATACATACACATCCGTATCCACACATTCATGTGGAGAAAGAGGGGGAAGGGTATAGGAAGATACGTGTGTATAGGTATATACATGCACATAAGTACACCCATATGGGCATATGCACACACTTATATATATATAGAGAGAGACGGAAACCGAGAGCGAGAGAGAGATAGAGAGAGAGAGAGAGAGAGAGAGAGAAAGAGAGAGAGAAAAAGAGAGAGGGGGATAGACATATGAATGAATACAATTTACTGGGGGACATGGCAAGTATGAAATAAATAAAATAAAAAACAACAAACTAAAAAATTGATATTGGAACTCTTAAAGTGGGAAGATGTTAGCATCCCACTGTAACACACAGCTGTTCTTCGCCTGTTGAAAAATGTTGTCGGTCAGTTCGTATGTTTGTGGAAAGAGTAACTATTGAGAAGTCCCAGGTCTATATTTAGTCCTGAGGTATACGTGTTTAGTTTCAGAATGAGTTTTGTCTCATATTTCCGTCTGTGTTGTAGTGATCTGAATTTGAAGACTACTAGGATGTATTTCATGTCGTCTGTGGAGTGGTTTGGGAGATTGAAATATATATATATGTGTGTGTGTGTGTGTGTGTCTGTCTGTCTGTTCTAATATATTTTATATTGCTCATCGACTGATCTGTATGTTCTGTATTGTTTATCAACTTTTTTCTGAAATTGCATTCAACATAATTCTATTTATATCCAATAGAATTCGGTAAGAAGTGCACAGAGAACATATGTAATGGAAAAAAAATTAAGTCAGTTTTTTTTTCTTCCATTTCCGATCAAAATTTGATTGTTCATAAATGGGAGATGAGTGGCTCACCCCATGCCCGGTTTGAAATCGCGAGACGTCAATGCAAATTACAGCCGATGATAGTCAATTATTTCAGGAGTGAGTAGTATGAGAACCGACTGCCTGGCGAAATTTATCAGACTTTAAGACGAGGAGGGGATGGGGGCGGAATGCATTTCGGGTGAAAAATGATATTGCATTCAAAAAATAAGAGAGAAATAATGTATATAAAAATAGAACCGACGATAGCTTGCGAAAAAATAAAAATAAAACGCAAAGATAAAAAGACAAATACAAAAGACAAATATAAATAACTCATAGTTTTTAAATCAATCAAATGTTTCGATCACTTCGGCTCCTTTTTAGACAGTTAAAATATAAATAACAAAAATGTATAAAAGTTGAATTAATTAACCGTAAAAGTTGGAAGAGAAACTGATTTTCGTATTGATCTGATGATTCTCTTTTATAAGTTTTCACCAATTGAATCTGAAAGAAATATAGATGAAACTACTCAGCGCCAAGCTGATCAGCAAACGACGTCAGTGGTTATTGCAGTAGAAACGACAGACAACATTGGCAACAGATTCGAACGATTAAAGATAATGAAATCACCTTATATCTATCTCCCAGTTTATATTGCATTTCGAAATCATATTTGTGAGTAAAAGTAGGCAACTCTTTCAACCCAGATTCAATCTGCGCACTCCCGGGTGTGAAATACAAACGGATTCGCCATTGGCGTCGATCATCTGTAATCTAATAGTGGAAAAAAGCACCCTTTCCATTTTTATTGATATAATGGATCATTCCTATTTTATACGCAACCAAAGTCTGAAAATAGGTGCCGCAAAAACCTTTGAAACACAAGAACTTAGTAAACTCACAAGAAGATATTTTGAATCACAACCGATTCCTTTACAAATTAATAAATATTTTGAAACATCGACGGAAGAAACATAAACGTACAGAAATATAATATTTTCCATTATTTGTTTTTATTCCCAGCAGACATCGATTATAAAAGTGACATACCAATTAGATATTTAATATTTTTTGTCATTGATATTTACATAACGTATGCACAGTGAGAATAGTCCTCTTTTTAAAACGGATGTTACAGAATAAACAGTCCCCTGTTACGGTGTTCATTCTGTAACATGAAGTGAGACATACGTTGTCTCTTTATCTCATAGGGTGTTCTCAATATAAATCTAATGTAACATGGATATTCTATCTCTCTACTCGTTTTCTATAAAAAAGTCACTTTGAGTTATATTCTGTCAAAAACAAACTGGTCGAAATATATTAAAAGAAATAACTTACTTCTAATGTATGTTTTGTATTGTTTATCAACTTTGTATTTTAAATTGAATTCAACATAATTCTATTTATATCCAATAGAATTCGGTAAGAAGTGCACTTAGAACATATGTAATGGAGAATTTGTTTTCCATTTTCGATCAAAATTTGATTATTCATGAATGGGAGATGAGTGGCTCACCCCATGACCGGTTGGAAATCGCGAGACGTCAATGCAAATTACAGCCGATCATAGTCAATTATTTCCCGTCGTTCTTAAGTATATGTACCAATTTAGGGAATCACATGCTTACAGCAAAGCTGAAACTCAAAACTAACGTAATTTTTCGACCCAACTGATAACATAAAAACTTCCTATTTTCTTCCAGTTTTCAATCTAGGTTAAAAAAGGCACTTTTTTCCGAATCAGTCACCGCTTTTCAAGACAAAACGCCAATGAAGAATTAAGGTTAATTAGATGAATAAGTTGTTAATTTAATGATGAATAATATTATGAGTTGATTAGAAAAGATGAAACGAATAGAAAAAAATTCATTTATTAAGAGGATGGTTTGATAAGTATAAGTTGTCATTAGATTTGAAGACGCCCATGTTGCAGTCTGCAGAGAAGCAGTCCTATAGTAATGTGTTACGCATAAAGGAAGTCACTTTAAAGAAAGGTGATTTTCGAAAAAAAGTGTGCAAATCGGTAACTGCTAAGCCTAATGATGAAAATTATTTTAGCAAACACACATTTAAAAACTCGCCGAAGCGAAATACAGACTCATTAAAAATGAACTTATAACTAATACATTTTCTTTATTTCAAAATCTGATTTTGATTTTAGAATTTTGTACTGAACAAATCTTAAACGTGTTTTTGGCATCACTAAATCAAGTGCCCCGTTTTTGTTCGATCGTCTTAATGGGGTTATCTGAAGTTCAACCGTAGAACCGGCCTGTATTGCCACCTATATATTTGTTTCTCCCTAATACATAATTTGTTTGAGTCAAATGCATTTTCAATATATTAACGAATTACTGTGTAAAACAATGAGTTTTTGACATTTGTAGGTTGATTAATAAATACTTCAGATCATTCAGAGATCATTTCCTTATCCAGGTGGCTTACAGAAAATATATTGTATTCAAATGTTAAATTTAAAACATTTCTGTTCTTAAAAATAATAAAACATGACGCTTCAATTAGTGTAATTTTTGTACTATAAATATACATTCGGTCTTTCCGTGCTTATTCATTTTTTCTTCAAGTTTTCTTCCAGTTTTTTTTAGTGGGATTAATCTGAAGCGGGATAGGAGTGTCGAGATTTTAATTTTTTTAATTTTAATTTTAATTTTAATTTTTTTAATTTTAATCATTCACTCTCTCTCATACCTCTATTTATTTTACTGTGTTTTTACTAATTCTATTTTAACCCTTTTTAAACCCCCAGAAACCCTTACCGGTAACTACATTTAATTCGTTTTAGCTGCTTCACTTGTCACTTCTGAAATGTTAGAAGCTCACTCATTTGATTTCTATTTTTAGAATACAATCTCGACACTCCCATCCCGCTTCAGATTAATCCCACCCTCCAAAACATATATCCTACCGCCCGCCCACACCCTCAACCACCCTGTCACTTTAACTTCATCCCCATACCAGCCTTCCTCCTGTTCCATTGCCTTCTTTTTTTTATTTCCCCCCAACTCTCAAAACGGCTATTTAAACAATCCCGTACCTCATAAACCCTCCCCCTTAACCCCAAATCTTTAACCATTTTGCCTTTTTGTTTCATTTGGATTGAAACCTGGAACGAGATATCATCTGCCTTATTTGGTCCTGGAAGAATTTAAAAATTGCGAATTTCTCCCTTTTCCATCCCCTTTAAGTGCGTCTCGACTCACCTATATTTTGAGCACTTTCTCCACACTGCTCCCACGCAAAGAGGTTTTCTTCACATTCTACAATTCATTTGACTTCTTTTCAACGGAAATTTACCACCCGGACAATCTGCATATATTTTTCACGGAATTTTTCTTTTCATTCACTGCGTTTTTTTAACAAAAATTCCTTTAATAATAATTTTCATATTTTTCAAATATTTGAACTTTGGTTTTTTCGAAAGCCAACTTATCCATCTGTATTTCTCCTCTGATGATAAGATTTCGATCTTTGAAAAGCCTTGGCTTAAGGAAAGAATAATAAACACTAGTTTATTACTGAATACACCTTGCATAGAACAATTGAAATTTGAAATAAATTTGAACAATCGTCGCATATTTATCACTCTTTTTTCTTCTATCTCTCTCTCTATCTCTCTCTCTCTCTCTCTCTCTCTCTCTCTCTCTATATATATATATATATAAATATATATATATATATATATATATATATATATACATATATATTACTACCACGAAAAATATTTGATTATGTTATTATCTATTTTAAAAGAATATTTTTAATGAAACTGGTTAAGCACTACAGTAATTTCATTTATTATACTAAAGAAAATACAGTACTTATGCAGGTTACGAACCGTGTTTTCATCAACACATTCCGGCAGGTTACGTAAATTGTCGGAAGGTGTCGAAACACTTAGCTCATGAAAATTATAGCAGCCGACAATTGGAAGAGCTTAGCCTTAGCCAATGAAATTCGCAGCAGCCGACAATTGGAAAACGCAATGAAAATATTGCAGAGATCTAACCGATAGGTAACTGTGTGAAACAATCCCTTCGTCCATATTATAGCACATTGATGACGTGCACCCTGTTGAGCAGCTTCCTTTCACGTCCTCTAACCCTTCTTCTTCGACTTTTCCATCATCTGTGCTTAAGTCCACAGAAAATTTGCTAAAAGAAACAGTACTTAACCCTAAAAGAAACAGTATCTTACCCTAACCTAGTCGGTAGGGTTTACGAAGAATTCTCAAGAAAAATTTGTTTGGTAAAAAAAATCGTAAATAAACTGTATGCTATCAGTTGTTGTACCATATTTTCTTCACCAAACAAAAATAAATATTTAATCATGAAACTTACTACATGCGGTGAGTATTTTGTTCCTTGATTTGAATTTCTTTCCACTATTTTGAAAGTTTTTTACAAATTTACATATTTTCTTCTAATTTTTCATTGAATTCTTTTCGTTGAAATAAACATACGATACCTGTTTCTAGCGTTTTAACATTGGCCAGCGTTTTCGACACAAGAAACCCAAGTTTTCGTTCGGCACTTTGCAGCGGTTTACATAACCTGAGTGAATGTGCCGATGAATAGGCGGTTCTTAAACTGCATAAATACTGACGATACTATCTGAACCACATTAAATTCAAATAAAGAAAACACAAAAATAAAAACTCGAAGTAAAAGAATGAAAATAAGTAAAATGAACCCTTAGATCTCTATCACTACTTCAAAGATTGCCAGAATTATTTCCACCAAAGCCTAGAGGTAGACTAACGATAGTTCTGCCTAGCCTCATCTGCAAGAGTTGTCTGTGGCTGCTGCAATATCAGGGTTCAATATTTGAGTTATGGTTCTAAGTGTGGCATGAACCGTAATCTGGAGGGGAAGTCTGAATTTGGGGACTTAATGAAATGGGTAGTCACATTTTAGGTGTTATCACTCAGGTCAACTCCAATGTTGTGAGTGCCGCATTTAATGGTTAAGTATAATCTGCTCTAGATGTTAGGGTTAGGGTTAAAGTTAGGGTTATTATTAGATGAAACTGCATCCAGTTGTATGCAATTAAACCATGAATAACTCGTTAAAGTAAAAACCAGGCATAAATAGTGGATGATATTACATAAGAACTTTATCAAAGTGACAGGATTCAACATTGTACGACTCGAAAAAGAATAGACATGCACACATGAACAACAATTGATGACTACATATGTACATACATATATATATATACATATATATATATATATATATATATATATATAACTATATATATATATATATATATATATACTATGAATGTTTATTTATACAAACCTCATTTGGCTACATACGATCTCATTCAAAATCTATCTTTCTCGGCCATCCGACAGAGACGATTCTGGAGAATCCTCTCTGCCGGTTGCTAGAATAAGGTCATAGCTGAAACATGTATGTACATATGTAGCCAAAATGTTTGTATAAATAACTAAAATACAGCTCTACTTGTTATTGTACATTATCTCATAAACACAGAAGCTTCATGGATTAACATCGATAAACTAACAACTCTAGATCCACTCTCAGGCATAGCTCATTAGGTAAAACTAATTCGGGCTCCTGGCATTTGCAATGTTTACATTGAGATACTTCTTACATTCAGTCAGTGACGGTTGCGTTTCGATCCCAGCTTGAGCCACTATCTCGTCTAGCCGCTCTGATGAGCTGTGAAACAGCGAAACAGTCTGCATGTGGATGACTATATATATATATACATATATATGTGTGAAAAAATCTATATAAGTGCGTGAATATATATATATATATATATATATATATATATATATATATAGGTGTGAAAATATATGCTTTTGCATAGACTTTCTATATATCAACTTTTTTTTACTACAAGACCAAGATTTTATTCATCTTAAAACTCATCTTTTCAAAACAAAAAAGACTTTGGTGAAAGTACGGATCATCATATTATTTCTAGGTAGCGATTTCGATGTGAGTTATTTTGTTTTGTGTTGCATCGCTATGTATTGTTTGGATTAAGACACTTTCTGGTTTTCTGTTGAGTCCATGGAAGAAAAGTCAGGGATTATCATACAAATATCGTTTCGTATTCTGTTGAGCAAAACGAGTCCGTAATTGTATCAAAGTGTTTTTTGTTTGTTAGCATATACCCTTATACTTATAAACTGCTGAATTCCCTCTGCTTTCAAATAGTCGTCGTAGAAAGAGATGCACACATGCCAGTAGGCCCTTATCTGTCCTCTATTTTTAAAGCGTAACACGAATGAAAGTAAAAGACTCTCGGACAAAGCCATGTTAGTACAGTCTTTGCTCAGGATCTTTACTTATGCTTTCATCTCCGAAAAGTAAATAAGCGTTTTAATTTTGAAGATTAAAGAAATAGCTCAATTTTTAAAGTAAGACGGTTTATTTTTTTATTTTTTGATGACAAAAACGCATCAGAAAATAATATCATGAAATGTACATTTTTAAGCCCATCACATAAAACAATTATATTTTGTTCTTTTCTGCCATGTTTCTTTTAACAGACATAGTTGTTCTCTAAAAATAACACGAATTATTCATATAGGTTGCATAGCGCGTGCATCACGTTCTTCTTTTTCTTCAGCGAGGTCAGGTGAAAAAATACACACTCTATCTTAAAATACTGCTATTACTACTAACGACTTTAATATCTCGGCTTACATTAAGTTGGCATTGCTGCATACGACGGTTAAGTTTGACCTCATTTTTGTACGACAACTACCCATTTAAATCTAACAACACAAAATGCACTTACGTAAGCGCCCATTACACGCGCTCTTCTTCATTGAAAAAATATACCTAGATTTATGCGTCCCGTCTGACATACAGTATTACATTTTATAAGTGGTATATGTTAATTCAAAGTGCCCAATGACCTAGACAGAGCAGGTGTGTTTAAACGCTGCGTTACTGGAAAGAAATAACTTCATTGTGTTCTGATAAAGTGTCGTATACTCGAGAATACACTCGACGTTGGATGGGAGAAAAATACAAATAATACAGTGTATCATTTAGTAAGAGGTTTATGCTAACCAAAACTGCTACATACCCTAGAGAAAACAAGTGTATTTAAAAGATCAGGTTCATCAGAAGCAATAACTTTAATGTGTTTCGTCATAGTGTGGTATACGATACAATAAACTTGGCGTTCCCATGGAATAATAATAATAATTATAATACTACTACTACTACTACTATTACTAATAATAATAATGATGATAATAATATTGAGATAAAAATAGAGAGGCATTTTCCAAGGAGACTCTATATCACTACTACTGTTTATAATAGTAATGCAACTCAACTACATACTCAGAAAATGTTATGCCGATACAAGTTTACAGACACAGAACAAAGAATAAACAACTAATAAATACGACCAGAATCTTCAGCCATGGCATGCAAATGGAATTCGAAATGGAAAAGTATGCACGGCTAGAGATGAAAAAAGGAAATCTGGAGACGACAGAGGGCATGGAACTGTTCAACCAAGAAGAGTTGACGGCGCTCGGCGAACAGGAAAGTTATAAATATTTAGGAGTTCTGAAAGCAGACACCATCAAATCTACAGAAATGAAAGTGAAGATTTGAAAAGAATATTTGCGAGTAACAAAAAACTCTTAGAAACAAAATTATTGCAGAAATCGAGTAAACAGTATAGACATCTGGATAGTATGACGAATAAGATACTCTGGACCATTCATAAGCTGGACTAATGAAGAACTCAGCAACCTTGACCATTGGACTAGACAATTAATGACCATGCACAACGCACTACACCAAAAAGACGATACGGACAGACTGTACATGAGAAGAAGCGAAGAGGAAAGAGGACTGGGAAGTATAGAAGACTGTGTGGAAGTCACACAAAAAAAGCTGGAGAAATAAATAACCTAGAACAGAGAATGGCTAATCCCGCAGCAAGAGACACTGTCCCAACGAACAAGTCAGGAAGAAGCGAAACCAGAAACAAAAAGACAAGATGAGAAAAGTTGGAAGAAATATAACTACATGGACACTTCATAAGATCGACAAGAGAAGAAACCAACGAAAATAGCTGTGCATGGCAAAGAAAAGGAAACTTGAACAGAGAAACGGAATATTTACTGACGACCGCACATAACAATTTGATTAGAACACACTACATTTAAGCTAAAATCAGACAGTGCGGAGAAGGAGACAAAATAGTTAGTCACATAATTAGTGAATACAGAAAAGTAACCCCAAAAGAATACAAGAAAATACATGAATGTGTGGGTAAAAAGTAAACCGGGAACTGTGCATTTGGAACACGCGGAAAAATGGTATAAACATAATCCAGAGACAGTACTGGCATATGTAAAACACACAATCCACTGGGACATGGATCTACAAACAGCTAAACTCATACAAGCAAATAGACCGGATATCGTAATAATTGACAAGAAGGAAAAGTTCTGTGAAATTGTAGATTTTGCCGTTCCAGCAGTCCACAGAGTGAAGATCAAGGAGACGGGAAAATGAAGCAAATAAACTGAACTTGTCAGAGGACTTCAAGGGATATGAAGCATGAAAGAACGTCAATATAATACCAATATTCGTAGAGGTACAAGGAACAGCACCAACAGCCTGGAACTAAAACTTGGAATAATTTGGAATCGAAGGGATCACTGAGACAATATTAAGGACGGCACTTATCAAAACAGTTGAAATCTTAAGGAAAATGGTCGAATGCGGAAACCAACCCGCATAAGCTACCTACGGTAACGAGTCACATGGAAGTTACAATGAGAAGAAAACAACACTACAGGAGGACATCACCACATGAAGCCAAAGAACAGACACTGCAAGAAACTTTATAAGCTGCCCCGCCCAATAAATGATGACACCACACAAAATAGTCGTAGAGGATCAAAAAGAAAGAGAAGACTGAGGAGGGAGAGCACTAACCCTAACCCTCCACAGTAAGAGTGTGGACAGTACTGGGACGTTGGGAAGGCTTATTGCCACTCAAATCCCAGAGGAGACCAATAGTCATTGCCAGCGATACATCAATGGTAGGCGGCTGTTTCGATACTGCAAGATCACTAGCAGTGCTGATCGAAAAGAGATAAAAGGTACTGTAAATCTGGGAGGCTGGCTGTCATCCATACTCCATGGAACACCACCGGCTGTCAGCAATCACTGACGATGACTTGTGTGATAACTCCTAGTTAGTACTACTACTACTACTACTACTACTACTACTACTACTACTACTACTACTAATACTAATAATAGAGTAGTTGGTAAGTAGTATATGTTAATGTAAGCATGTTCGTTTCTAAAGATAGATACAATAAAATAAATATCGTTTTCATTATATTATATGAACGGAAAACGAAGGAGACAATAAACTCGGCTTTGCCCAGGAATAAATATAAATATGTATCTGTTTCATAAGAGTGTTTAGCTAGGAGGAGACAACATACTCGCTGTTGCCCGCGAATACATTAAAACAAATAAAGATGTTATTATATTATTGATATGAAGAAGGAAATAGACAAAATACTCGTCGTTTTCCGAGAATAAATATAAACAGTTATCTGTGTGTTACCTGATAGGGTATATACATACTCGATGTTGTCCGGGAATACATGAAAACAAATATAATTTTTATCACATTATTGAGGCAGAGAAGGAAGGAGACAATAAACTGGGAAATAAATATGAACATGGATATGTTTCATTAGAGTGTTTAGCTGGGAGGAGGGAAGACAATAAACTACGTGTTGCCCTAGACTAATTATAGTAACTAGTGGGACTTGTGAAAATTACACGAAATGATGTTTTCAATAGTAATTATCTTATTCCTAACCTATACATGTTTGAATAAAATATGATATGCTTTGACTTGTATATCTATTTTAAAAAATGAACAATACATGAAACACTTTACAAAACTTCTTTATATACAATATTTCGACTAACTCTTACTTTGTATGGGCAGTGTGCGATGTCGGCAACGACACTCGTGCGCGTCCAGGCTATGCGACCTTTACCATTACTTTGTAAATGTTTTAGATTAAATTAAATTTTGCTCCAATTCATGGGTAGCATACAAAGATTCGGAAGAGCGTTGCTTTGGATGTAAGCGTGACACACAAAATAACACACACGCTATCGTATTCATATGTGTCTTCCGGTCGTCCCCTCCCTACCTCCCTCCCCCTTTCGATGTAGAAAAAAATCTTAGAGGTTGGTTCTATAAACCAGTCGGGCCAACGTCAAAAACCGACGTTACAATCTTACGACGCTAACCGCTGCGCCAAAGGGAAATACTTGATAGATACTATGAAAATTAGGTTACTTGAATGCTTTTCAAAATCTAGGTGCGGATCGTATGCGAATAGCTTTTGATGCAAGCTTGCAACACGAACACACACGCTAAATACACTTGATACAACAGGTGTGTTTAAATGCTACATTCCCTGGGAGCAAAAACCTCAATGTGTGTTATTGTGCTGCATACTAAATAAAAAAACACTCGGGATTGTGGAAAGACAGAGAAGAGAAAAAGAAAAGGAATTTAGGGGGATAGCGAGAGAAACAGAGAGAGAGAGAGAGAGAGAGAGAGAGATAGAGAGAGATGGGAGGGAGATACACAGAGGTAGAGAAAGATAAATTTAAAAGAACGATTTTTATATTTCTGAATTTTTTAGATGAGGATTTATAATTGGTATACTTTTCGTTATTCGGACTACATTTCTCATCTTGAGTGTCATCAACGACGTTTCAGCCGCTGTAACCTCCGGCCTTTTTTAGATGTATCTCTTTGAAATCTGGAATATTTCTGTCGAACTCGGGGTAGCATGCTCTTGTTCCGTTATGACTGGGAGAAGTCGTTAGTAATTCGCAATTCTTCGTATCGCCCGCACCGAGGATTGAACCTTCAACCTTCAGATGACTATCACTTAGAACACATTCCAGAGATCGACAGAAATATTCCCGAGTTCAAAGACATATACCTGAAGCAGGCCGGTAGTTACAGTGGCCGAAACGTTGCGATGATTACACCCAAGATGAGAAATGTAGTCCGAATAACCAGAATTATAAAAGAAAGATGTTAAACACTTTTAAACCTCTTCTATTGGATAATCCTGCTAGTTAAGATATAAAGGAACGTATTTGTTTACTACGCCCGTATTGGTATTGTATATTCATGTAGATACTTTATTCATAACTGGACAGGGTGAGCATACACCAATCTACAAATGATGGATTTATAATGTTTACTTTATTAATCAAATTAATTTATTTCAGTTTTACACATCACACTTATTCCTATTTATACAACACACACGCGTGTGGTATTTGATCATATAATTTATTAATAGAGGAGGAAAAATACGTGAAGAATAACGAGGATGAGAAGAAGGAGAATAAGAAAAAGTAGAAGAAATATGAAAAGAAGAAGAAGAAGAAGAAGAAGAAGAAGAAGAAAAAGAAATATGATGATGAGGAGAAAAAGAAGAAGAAGAAGAAAAAGAATAAATATGATGAGGAGAATAATATTTTTTTATTTACGATGTTAAATTATGAATTAAAGTTTCATTACTATGACGGTTTGGTAAAAATGTTTATCTTAAGAATATTTTAAAATATGAAATAATTTATTCACTACATTTTTCTTTTTCTTATTTATTTTAAATGATAATTCATCACGCAATAAGTACCAAGTATTAAACGGAGCGTGCCAAAATTTGTGCACAATCGGACTATTAGTTTACAAATTACAGTTATTTAAGTGAGGCTAGACTTGCAAATTTTCAAATCAATGGAAAGGTCTGAATTTTCTGTGTTGATAAAGCATTGCTTTCTGATAGGAAAATATTGTTTAAGCAAAACAATTGCTTCATGAGTGTTATTTGGACTGATATGTCGGAAGCAACAGAAAATGGGTAGTAAGCTGACTTTAAACACGGACGAATAGACACAAATGATGCTGAACAGTCAGGTCACTCAATGGTGGTCGTACCATCCTGATACTTCGAGTGTATTGTTGGAGTGCATTTGTCCTTTCTTGGCCTTTTGGCCAAGATCAAAGTGTAGTATCTGCTCCGATGGATACTGCACCCCATAGACCAGTATTGTCTTGCCCTTCGGGGCTTGATTTACGTCGGTCTAGGGGTTTGTCCTGTGCAGTTCTAAGTATTCCACCCTCCCAGGTTTTGCCTCCCCTGTTTGGGGAGGAGTAAGTTTATTGATACTGCCTGAAGCGCCCTACCGGGGAATGCCGACGGGGCTACCCAGGCCATTTTTAATGGCCAGAATGTTCAACATCTCGAGCGCTGGTTTATCAAATCCCACTTTCCTGACCTTGTGTCACATCTTATCGCTGTGGGAGGTAGATAAATAACTTGTCTCTTTCCATAGCTGAAGTACTTCATGTGGGTGGTTCTGTAAATGTTACCTGCAATGGGGGTGATAATGACATCACTGAAATACACCTGATATGCATGGCACGTTCAGGTTGACCATGAGCTCATGAATTTAGCTTGGTTTGCTAATGCGATCGACTCTCTCATGATATAGACGCATCAGCTCATTTATGTTGTTGATGGGGTGTTGGTGAACCGACATGGCACAGTTCATCGTCACAACTTAAAATGCTAACGATGTCACTAGACCCAGTATGGCTGGTCCTGGGGGCTCGACCACATACAATTATTATATCTAAACTTGATGCTTGTGGTGCTATGACAACTTATGTCAGTGTTATCATGTGCTTTTAATACGCATTTCGTCTGATTGAGTGATACAAGTATTGGATTTCCATGTTCGTTTACACTGGAAAGAAACATTTGGAGGAATATGCGTAAATGCAGTGTATCTGCTTGCGCCCCTGTGGTTACCTTTAGATTGAGGCTATGGATACCTGTGTGATCTGTTAAGTTGACGTTGATATTGACAAATGCTTAATTTCGAAAGGTTTTCTGGTTTTGTAGATGTTCACCACTGTTTATGACACTGAATGTTAGGTGTTCCATCGCCGCATCTAGCTCTGTTGATGTTAGGTTGTCATGTTCAGCAAAGCTGCCGACTTTTCTGCTTGCTTCATATTGTCTGTGTTTTAACTGATTGCGGTTTTTATGTCAGAGTTTTGCTTTCTGTTACTTGTGTCTAAGTTTTGCTGAGAGTCAGTGTCTGGCCCAGTGACTTGTTTTGTCACATGTGTTGCATGTGTCATTCTTAGCAGGGCAATATTCCTTACCAAAACGGTGGTCACCTCCGTAAGACTTACACAGGTGTCTTGGGTTTTTTTTACTCCTTGACGTTGGCGATTGCCACGATTTATAGTTTCGACCTGTGAAGATAATGGACTGTGTATTTGTTGCAGCCTGTTTACCTATTTAGATGAAGTTTCATGCGTGCGTAATAATTTCGTAGTCCTTTCAATTTTGTAGTCTTATGGTTCATTCCAAAGTTCTTTTCGCAAACCCGTACGTGCATGTAAGCTATATGTAATACTGACTAACATTCGTTCGATTCGTGGGATGTGAAATTACATTTCCTCGCTAATAAACAACATCTGTTTATAAATGTGTCAGTCATCTCAGTCAACGTTTGTTTGTATTTACTGAGTTACAGACTACATAGCTGGTGGTGGATTGCCGGTTCTAGCTGTTCCTCGAAGGCATTTAACATTTTAAGCCTCTTTACGGTTTTCTCTTGACATTCACCAGCAGATAAACTTGTGCCTTCCTTCTTCGCCCCTTGCCATTAGAATAGTCTATACTTTTTGGTCCCCCGATTTATAACATCGGGGGACTTATGTTTTGAGGCATGTCCGTCCGTCCGTCAGTCCGGATTTTTCTCCGCAACCATCTATTGAATTTCTCTGAAATTTTGCATGAAGTTGTAACTTTTGTCAGGTTAGAAAGTGACATTCTCCGATTTTTTGAGAAAAAATCTGGTTAGCCCCCCAGGTGGCAAAAGGCCCCAAAATGGCAAAAAATGAATGTTTTGCCCCATAACCTTTCATCCATCTATTCAATTTCTCTGAAACTTGGCCAAAATGTCGAGGCAATTGTTCCTAATAGAAACGAAGTATCGCTGACCTTGGAAAACATTTGTAAAAAATAATTTTAAAAATTAGGTTTTTATTTGAATACATATTCGATTAATATAAACATTAAAAATATTTTAACGAACCTTAAGTTGTCTCATCATCTTATTAATATAGATAGATAGCAAGCTGATGCACGGATGAAAAATCAGCCAGAAGATCGATACGAATATATATATATATATATATATATATATATATATATATATATATATATATACACTTATATAAATATATATATATACTTATATATATATATATATATTTATATATATATACTTACATATACATACTTATATGTATACTTATATATACATACTTATATGTATACTTATATATATACTTATATATATACATAATTATATAATATATATACCTATATATACTTATGTATACTTACTTATACATACTTATATGTATAATTACATATATACTTATATATATATACTTATATATATACTTATATATACTTATATATATACATACTTATATGTATACTTATATATATATACTTATATATATATACTTATATATATATATATATATATATATATATAGAGAGAGAGAGAGAGAGAGAGAGAAAGAGAGATAAATAGAGAGAGAAAATAGGCATGCTGATTATATAATAAATGCAGGTATGAATGAGATGGCTACGTTGTGCACGAGCGAATATACAAGAGAGTGAATATTAATGAAGAAAGAAATAGGATATAACACTCATGTTATCTTACACTATCTCATTTTTATTTGAATGAATATTCAATGAAACCACGTCATGATACAGCTTCCTATTCCAGAAGCTTCTCCCGAAGAATTGCCGGTTTGTAACTCTCTCTTGGTGTTGACTGTTTTTCACATAACTATAGCTTTTGCATTTTTACAATAGGCATTTCCTGTTTTAGTGATGATCATCTTTCGTTTCATTTAGCTCTTTACACCAATTGACTGGATGTCTCGTATTGAGCCATTCCTACCAACAATAAATGAAAATAAAATTTAACATTAAATAGCATTCACTTAAACTTTTAATAGGTTTTTACATTGCTTACAAAATAAATACTCGATTCAGTAACTGTGAATGTCTTTAGTGCGATAGAAATTTGTTGTCAGGGTAGAGGTCGTACATGGTATGATAATCCGTTGATCATAGGGATGACAGTCGGACATTATGAGACGAAATATACGTGAATTTGCTGTCATACATTGTGCATAGTCCGCTTTTGATACCAGGTAAATCATAACAGTTTAGGAAAAAAATGTTACCTACTAATTCGTATGTGTTATTTCGGAGTTTACCTTCTCCTAGACTAGTTGTCTTGTAACATAGTATGCGATTTTCTCCGATTCTAGACCGCGACATCTCTGGTTGGCGCCCTGTCAAGAGCCATGTTCTTTCGACACGCCTATGTATGTTTCGTCTCTCAATTTAATTTTCTTATTTCATTCTAGTAAGCGTAAAAACGGAAGGAATTATAAAGCAACAACAGTAAGTCATTATTCGCTACTGGAAATTAGTCTCAACATTTTCCACCAATTTTTAGCAATGCTATAATAGATAGACTATAATTACCCAATACACCCTCGTTGGAATGCTGGACCTCGAAAAAGACGTCTGGTTACTTTGACGTTGTAAACTCAAAAGGCATAATCGATTTCACTTCTTTGCTACTTACTTCCCCCCATAAAGTCATATCCGGCAACGTGTTCATAACTCTCATGCCATTTTTCACTACCGTTATTCTTAGTCTAGTCTTACGTAGAAAATCACTGTGTGAAACATTACGCCTACAACAGACTCTCTAGTCTTGCTACAGCTTTACCAAAGGTCGTAAGTCTAGTATACCTTACCATTTCATCCATACTTTAAAAACTATACATAATTGTTAGTAATAATTGATTTTCCATCTTTTACAGCAATGATGAAACTTCATATTATTGTACAATCTAATCCGAAACCCATAGCTTTTGTCACAAGCAGAACAGGTAAGAACACCTGTAGTAGATGCAGATAAGATTTGGAGTTTCTGAAATTTGTTCATCCGTTAATAATGTCGCCTCTGCACGAGTAATGGGTTCGTTGTTGACATGTCTCTATGTAGAGCGTTGATTTAGCATAATCTCCCAGTTAGCTGTGATATAAAACGCTTATTTTCCTGTTGTTCTTCAGTTTATGATTGTAGCATTGTATATGGTCTCCAAATGAATGGCAGTTACCTGTATTTTACCATACTCTATGTTGTACAATATGCGATATTTTTATGTTCTAATGACATGACTGAACCAGTAAAGTTAGTACTCAAACCGTAAACATATATTCGTAGTTAGAGAGAGGAGAGTTGACACACAATAAAAAAGGTATGCGTTTATACGGTGTGATGGAAAGAGACAAAGATAGAACAAGCGAGAGTAATTCAACGTAAATACCACCTTCACACCTGAACAGCAGCAAAACCCCACCCCTTCAATGTAGAGGTCCCTAAATGCCAAAGGAATTTCTACTCTATAAACTTTTTTCTACGCCTTTGGAATTCTCTTCTCACCGTCTGTTTTCTCGACCGTACCAACACGCATAAAATAAAGTGCAATTTGAACCGGCATCTTGCTGCCCAACTACTCATCCATGTTGACCTTTTATAAATCTGATTCCTATCACAGTAAGTCTTAGTGGAAATATATCTTGTTTGGGTTGAATAAAATTATAAAAAAATATCACGTATTTATGTATTCGATAGATATATAGAGGGTGTTATATTAGTTGACAGAGAAAGAGAGAGAGGACATTTATTGACAGTAACAAAAAGATAAGCGATGAACGATGTGGTTGATATGAGGTATAAGTGTATTTTGAGAGCGACCTTGCAATATATTTTACTTTGTTTGCCGATTATATCACATTTGCTTGTCTATCTCGATGGAGATTTACAGCATTTAATTGAAAGTAATAATCTGTAATATAAATATGATGCTGCTTCTGTCTTTCTGTCTGTCCATCTCTATTCAATTAAAACAAAGCTCTAAATCAACATCAAACACTTTTTCTCTAGTAAACGAATGATGATATACATTTTTAGCATTTTAATTATGCAGACTATGTTCTAATCTTGGATGTTATTATTGCAATGTTCGGCCTTTGTATCTCTGACTTTCTGCAAGGTCCTCTTGTCGAACTTCTGTATCTATACAACATTTCGAACTAACCATTTATTAAGTTTCATGAGAAGATATTTCTCGTTCCGTCAGCCATGTCTAGATAGAAGTCTTAAGTTATTCCCAATTATATTCTAAGTAATAATAGCTATACAGAAGATGTAACCGTCAACTCTCAGAAAACTGTCACTTATCGCTTATATACTTAGCACTTTATCCTTTGCGCTAAGGATCCATGTAGCGAATTCTACAATGAATTATGATAATGAGAAAAGTAGTCCGAAAAATTTAAATGATCAAAATTAAAAATCCTGACCTAAAACATTCCGAGATATAATATAAATTTTGTATTTAGAGGTTTACACCAGTATCTTCGGGTATTCTTTCGTTTCGGACATCTATAAATAGCAAAGAGAAGGGGTTGCCTTCAAAGTGCAAAATATAGAAAGTAAATCATAAGAATAAAATTGGTGATATAAGGTTCAGGACTAGGATCAGGAGTATACAATTTCTTATCCTTCCCGGACAACACCGATAGTGCTTACTAATAAATGGTTAAAATGAAACCATATTCTCTTTAAATAACTCTGGGATTTCGGATAGTTAAGGTACATGGTTAACATGGGGTATAAATAGTTTTAGTTTGGGCGAATAATAGTACCAACCGTTGAGAACATATTTATTCTGAGCTTCACATCAAAAAGTCACATATATATGTGTTATTCAAATTGTAGAACATAAGAATTGACGGACAAATTGATTGTTTTTGAATTCTTGTAATGAAACTGAATACTCGCTTCAATTAGTTTTCTTTTTTCTTCTTGCTTGATTTTCACACTGACAAAATTAGATCATTATCTCTATTATTGCCCCTATAATTAATAAAAGTGATATTAAAAAAGAGAAGACAACAACAGGCTTCAAACCGGCGACAGTAATCTATTTTAGTTCGTTTTTATTATTAGTTTTTTTTTCAAGGTTAGCAACGCACATAACAGCTTCATTCTTTTACTACTTCTTTAGAGTTGAGTTATTTATGGAAGAGTTTTGTAGCTAACATAACGAAATAGTCATCAAAAGAGAAACATGTAGTCTAATTTCGGGGAATGGCTACTGAAGCTTTATTTAAGCGTCATAATTAAAAATCATAATGCCATTAGACTAAACAAATTTAGACTTCTTTATGCCAATGATTTTGAAATCCATACATTATTTTTCTTATTATTATTATAATCATCATTAGAAATAGTAACTGTAGTACTTCTAGTAATAGAAGTACTACTGCTACAATTCAAAATCTTGATGCTAATTTTAGTGCAATTCAAATCAATAATTTTGGAGGTCATAAGTATTTATTATTGCCATTAGTACTTTAGCTAGTATGTAGGGTAGAATCATCATTTCGTCCTCCTTTACGTATTCGGCATTCCAAATGTTCTCCATGAATAATTTCGTGGAATTCTGACCAAGAGTTCTGAAGACTAATTTAATTAATGGTCAGTCGGCGTTTATTTTTTTAATAGTAATAGTAGTTGCAGTAGTAGTAGTAATAGTAGTAGTATTTTTACACAAATAACACAAACACAGCGTCTCAGTGTTTTTTTACTTTTCCCGAACAGTTCCGGATTCTACAAGTACAGACATACCAAACTTGCTCAATTATGATAATTACAAGACTAGCCGTCCCACGACCGGTAATTTTTTCCTCGGGGAAATTAGTTTTGCGCAACTTTTATGTCTTTTGATGAAAATCAAAATCAATTTATAATGCTACTAAAACTTATGTCTATAACCCTTAAAGGAATGTTAAAAAGCAATTATAATTCAGTGAATCTTTCTTAATTTGCGTCTAATGACTATCGATACAATTTAATATAAATCTGAAATATTCGAATTTTTAAATGATAGGTTATGCCCATATCATACCCACTAAAAGCCTTTTTATTACTCCCAGGAAACTAAAATTCAGGAGAATATTTATTTATTGATGTATACTAAGTTGTTGAAATTTCACAAAAGTCAAATGTATCTCAATTTTCTACAAAAGGCTCTATTGTTTGTATTACATAAAATTAAACTTAATCTCCATCAAATTACCCATCCTTCAGCTTAGCATATGTTCCAAAATTCATAATATTAGGTTAATTAGTTTAGGAGTTAATCTTATACATATAAATGTAATTTTAGATAAATAGAGATATTGTAGCCCCTAGGATATTTTTTCTATAATATTTGGCAGCCGTCCAAAGCGTAGAGAGTTTCTGCCTTCCATGTGGTATAATTACTAAGAAGTTTCAACTGAAATTCCTGTTCAATTCAGAGCTATAGTTTGCAGTAGAAAAAAGAGCGTTACTAGTCTGGCAAAGCTCCATATTACTGTCTAGCGGTCGATAATCGATAGTATCCTCACGGTACATTGATTACAAAAGCTGAAGACTAGAGGCGTTATAACTAGAATCTTTAGAAATCGCTATCTATCATACGTAATTTATTTAACACAATTTATAGACAGAATAACGGAGCAAAAGGTGTGCCTAGTCGAATATTGTGTAATTATGTATTAGAAAGAGACAATCTATTGAATTCGTTATCAGTATAAATAAACATTACGTATTGGTTTATATCAGTTTACTAGGTGTACTTATCCGGTGTTGCCCGGGAGTTATTTACTTTTATTTTTGTTTCGCTTCTTTTTAGCGATGCTGCAATTTTTACAAAATTATTATTTTTAAATAGGATTTTTAAAGTTAAATCAAACTATTAATTTAACCAAATTTTTATAAGCCATAGCTAATTCTGTAAGGCTAATATTGTTTTAATGTTGATTTATAGCATGATTGAGTGTAAATAGCTTTCAACTCGTTAACATTTTTAATACATGACTGTTTGGTAAGTATTTTAAACAGAACACTTACTTTCTGTTTGACAGTCAAAATGCTTCTAAATTCGCTTCCGATTTCGACAGTTCAATAATAAAGTCATTCTTTTTTAAACTATTAACAAATCACTATTTTTTGCGATGTACTTACACTTGTAACTTCTATAGTACTTTTGAAGCTTTTAGACTGATGGAAGGAAAGTAATTTTTGCTTAAATTAATATTTCAAAGAAATACAAATATATATCAATTGGTGTTCCTAAAAAATGGAAGCTGATTAAATCTGTGATAAATAAAGCAATTACCAACCGCCGTAATTAAATACTACTTAGTTACACGCAATACAGATTTCGTCCTACTCGGTCAACTGCTGGTGTACTAACTCTAATACCTCATACGTTAAGCTAAGCTTTTAACTATGACTTTGCTTCTTGAGAAATAGCTCTTGACATATTAAAACAAAGAATTCCTTCACGAACTTACCAACTGTTAAATATCTGGCAATGCCTTTGCAACCATCCAATTATTTTCCCTCAGATAGGTTTATTAATATAGTTGTTGGCAGGCAAATGTCCAAAGCACACAGTATCAACGCTGGTGTTGCTCAATATACTAGGTGCTAACACACTGGGTGATTTTCAATACTGATTTTTCAAATATCCTGAGATCCTTTGTTGACATTACGAATTCTTTATTGCTATTACTGGTATAAGATTTGGTCCACATGCTTTGGTGGTGTCAAGGTATTTTATGATGTCTATGACATGTGATGGTGTAGTCGTAAGGTTATCAAGTATTACTTCATCTGGAATAGTAAATTTGTGAGCGAGTGGTTTGCGTAGTCCAAAGTGGAGTTTAAGGCGAAACGATGGGCAATTAGTTAACCTTATCAGTTTCCGTTCAAACGACATCATTGTGCTTGGATAGCGGGGAATTGTTGATTGCCTATTACTTACCACAGCATTGAAGATTTTCTAGAAATCGCGATTACCTAGTTTCCGCCATTAAATGCGTTTTCTGGTTATCTCTGTATACCTTCTATTTGCTTCATCTAGTACAGTCTTACAATGATTTCTTGACGCTATAAGTTTCTGCCTGTTTGTAGTTTACATGTGGTGGGTGAATTGTCGGAATGCTTGCTGCCTCTGTGAAATAGCAGCTGAATACTTCTAGGTGAACCATTGTAAAGAGTGCAGATTGCTGTAAAATCTTCGCATGGTGACATGTGCTTAAATGCCTGTTTTGACCCAATCAGTTACCTTATTTGCGCACTGAAGAACAGGGAGAGAAAACGTTTCACCCCATGGGGCGTCTCTGATATGATCCCTGATAGATTCTCAATCAGCCCGCTGGTAGTATCTCGTCGCTTTGAGCATGGCTGGTGAGCTTTGTGACGAGATTCTTGTATGATACTAATCATTACCACAAGGTGATCAGCGTTCCCGAGCGGGATATGGGCATTCGTCGCACAAGACTGCAGTGAGGTAAAGAACAGGTCGAGAAGTGAGGCTGCTGGTCCACACGATCAGAGAGTCGGGTCGGGAAAATAACAGTCTGTAAGAGGGAATTCTCTATGAAGAAACTATACGTGGAGTAACCAGCTGCGCCTCTATAGCTAACGCTCTGCTGTAAGGCAAATATAGGCTTGCTCATCTGATTCTAGCCTATATCCTCTAGTAAGGGAGAAGGTGTACTGAACATAAACTCCTTGTCCGGGCATATGTTTGTCGGAGTCCTTACTGTAGAGTGCGAGCTATTCATTCATGTCAAAATGGTGCGATGGGATTGAAGATTGCAGGTTTGCTACACTCAGTACAAGGATCTCCGGGAGATTACTAGGATAAAGGTTTCTACGTCATTGATGTTTGTTCTAAGCCCCCGGATATTTGTGAATGATAGCCTCAAGGGCAAAGGAGAAGATGTTTTTGGTAGTTGTCTAGTTTAGATATGTTTTTTTTCTTTGTATTGTCCTTTTGGGTTGAGATAGAGTGGGGAGGGCAAGTGGGTGCTTGTTTAGTGCCAATAAGCTCACATAACTAGACTATTAGTCGATACTTTATCCATGGGAGTTGTGGTCTCAGGAAAGAAAACCGGGGATAACTGTGGGTCGCTTTCCATGCGTAATATGGCACGTACAATTACTCTCGATATTATACAACTGTTCCTGCAAGAGCCGCTCCTAACACTACCTAGGAAGTAGAGCTCCTGCACTACTTGTCGGATACAGCAGCCGAACAAGCTGCCTAACCGGTTCCCTCAATCTGTCGGAAAAAGAGCGACAATTTTTCCCCAAGTTGCTCAGATAGAGAGAAAGACAGACAGTGTTCATTGTACTAGTCAGTAAACAAGGCCAAGTACTGGGTAGTTTTTATGTGTCTTGGCGCTAGTACCTCTGCGTCTGGCTAATAAATAAAGAAGCAGCGCAATGGTCGGCCAATAAGCAGAACCAATTAACAGCTTAAGCAGTTTTAGGTTTGCAAACTGGATATTGTGTTCGAGACTCTAGCCCTAGCAAGGTTTTCTGCCGAGACGTAAGTAGTCAGTAGCACAGTTTTTATATCATATTTTTTCTTTTCCTGGATTGATAACATGACAAAGTCTAGGGTTTATCACACCTAGAGGGGTAAGACCCGCCCCTGTACTGGTCAGGAATTTCACAGCCCCCACAGGTATTTCAAATAATTCCACACACACACACACACACACACACACACATATATATATATATATATATATATATATATATATATATATATATATATATAGGCGCAGAGAAAATCTGATCTTTCTTTCAGATAAGTTTTTTCCAAATATGATCTGAGGGAACGATCAGATCTTCCCTCCGTCTGATGAGATCTCAGTTTCTAAAAGCTGTTGATCGATAACATCTACATGCCACTATCGCGGATTATGTGCATATCTGTATAAATAAGAAATAATTATATATATATATATATATATATATATATATATATATATATATATATATGTTCATAGAATAAGTTTACACGTTACCTCCCAGAGATAACAGAACATTTCAGATAAGTTCCCTCTATCATAAGTAAGAATAAGTGGGGAGAAGGGATATCTTTCTATGGATCGTCAGACCATTTTTATACGGTTTTAAGCTACTGATTTCCAATAATCGTTTTCTTTTAAACTCAAGAACAATTGAAGCAGATAGTTTTCTTGTCAATAGGGTTAAAATAAAGCAGACGGAATAAAAAATAAGAACATAGAAAAATAAATACAATTAAATAAGATAAGTTAAAATAAATAAAAATACCAGTCATATTTAAAGAATGCAAAGAAAGCTTAGCTGAACTTTTGGCGAACTTTTTCAAATTCACAAGGCTATGTTGGACAGGCGCTTTGCAAATGCCCCGGTGAGAACGAAGATTCCATTTATCTAAGAATAGAGACGGAAGGAGGCGGTATCATTCTATGGTGGTCAGCCTTATCTTTATCGTATTTTAAGCTACCTACCATCAATGTCTTGTCATTTGATCTCAACAACAATCGAAACAGGCATTACTCCGGCCAGTAGGGTGAAAATAATGCACACAGCATAAAAAAGAATATAGAAAATAAATACAATTTAATAAGATAGCATACCAGTCATATTTAAGCATGCAAATAAAGCTGAACTTTTGACGAATTAATTCAAATTCACAGGGCCATGTGCTGGCAGCATTTATCGTAGGCAGGCTACTCTCTCGTTTCACCAATAAGGCACGGATTCCTGTTTTAGCTCAGTCGAAATCAATTGCTCTCTCCTTGAAAAAAGTCTTTGTTATGATGATCTCGTAGGACTGACGTTGACACCAGATCTAAAATGGAAAACGTATATAGTGGGATCATTGCACTGCTCGAGACTATACCTGACTTCGAATGAAATCTACTTATATAATAGACAGATATGTCTAAAGAATCTGGGAAGAGCTGCACAGAGAACTCCTTCCTGCCTTGACAGAGTACTCCATTGACTTTGAAATCTAGTGGGGGGAGCCTGCTTCTCCAACCTACCACGCTTTCTCAACACAAAAGCTGTTGTTAATCTATATCTCCCTCTCTCTATTCTCGGTCGTTATTTCTATAGAGAATGCTCGACTAAGTCCCAATATTTTGTTTCTCCCTGCAAGCATTTGCAACAAGAAATCGTTTTGTTACCACATAGATTAAAGACTTGTCTTTTTTTCTCGATGTGTTTAGCGTAAGGCGAAATTTCCATGTACAGCCCTTCTTTGCAAGGCTTTATTGTCTGTAGAACACATTACCACGGCACTACATCCTCGCTGATTGACACTTAGTCGTTTTTAAATCCAATGACAACTAATTCTTGTTGGCTGTTTTAGCCCTATAAGTAATAATCAATTCATACTTTTAATCAATGTAAGTACTCTTATGGTATTTCTCATGTTTCAACTGGCAATAATATCCAACTCATTAACCTCGAGTGATCAATTACCTTCATTAGTGGTGACCCAAAGAAACATATAGTTTTGACTATAATCCTTTTCATATAGAACATCATCTCCAAGAATGCAATACTAAAAGTTTAATTAATTTAATTCTTCATCGGTAGCATAGTATCAAAGAACATTTACAAACACGTACCTCCTCATTCTACAAAAATATCTACACATACAACAACACCATCACATCCATCAATTAAAGAATCCATATTAATATCAAAATTACACTTTGCAGTTAATAACTACTTGAGTTAGGTAAACGATTTTTAGTCTGACACATACGTTGCAGAGCTCAATGTGCACACACAATTGAATATATGTAAAGTTCAGGAGGAAATGACCTTAACACACGCAATATTGACAGAAATAGGACATTGGACCATCAGGCTAGAATAGTGCTTATTCTCGCAACAATTATAAACAATTAACAAACTTAACTGAACTTAACTCACCACACAATCTAAATTAAACTAAATAAATCTGGTCGATTACACAAATAGCAATAAGAGAAATATTATAATAATTGTAATCTATGAACAACTATCATAATAAACACAATTGTTGATAACTCCCCAACTTCACGAGCTGGAACACCAGACAAAGTAAATTTAATGATACAAAAAAGAGTATATTAAAAACAGAACATCAATTGAATAAAAAAAAATTATCAAAAAAGATAACACTCTTAAAATAGAAATAAGAGAAATAGAATCATTATTGCAATCTCTCAATAAATGAATACTTAAGACTCATTAAGCAAGGCCTGGGCTATACTAATATGTACTATATTATAATAATATTTTCTTTAACATTAAATAAAGAAAAAGTAAAAAAATAATAAATAAATACATATTAAGAATATTTTCGGCAGGTTTTAAAAAATAATTCATCTTAAATCCTAAATTACAAATCTTGATGAATGGGAGACCACTCTCAACGGAGTGAACGTAGTGACTTCGTTCCCCTTAAATAGTGTTCAACCGAAAATAATTTTATTAATTAAAATGAAAACACTGAACGTAATATAAATAAAATAAAATTTAAAATTCATAAAATATGCATGATAGAAAAAATAGTATAAATAATAGTGACACTAAAATAAAAATATAAAACATCTGATACAATATTAGAAATTTTAAATTGAAACTATTCTCTGCCTAACTATTCTCAACGGCAATGGTCTTCCTATGCAAGTTTGAAACTAAAGTTTAACACACGTCTAATGAAAGGATTTTTCCGAAATATTGTTATACGGACCCTCCTTATAACTAATGATCGCAAGTAAGATTGTACTATAAACATTAACAACATAATAAATAAATTTATATCAATACAAAGTGGAAAATTTAAAATAAACTAAAAATGTTTGAATAGTATTTTGAATTCTCTATTGTATATTAAAAAATTATTGATTAATATTTTTACTTTTTGGTAAACCTTAAAAATACGGCTGATTCATATTTACACACTGACACAATTCGATTGGATGATGCTATGAATAGAGATAAATGCAAATGAAAGGGTGGTTTACATATATTCCTACTTAAACACAATTGATATTTAATTTAGGTAGTTTTTGTTTCTCGTGGATCTATGCTTCCATTTTTATTTAAAACCTAATATTTACCCTGACATTATCGTTTAAAACATGTGAAATATTTCATTTCGGAAAGTATTCAAATTTTTAATTTGCATATATATATATATATATATATATATATATATATATATATATATATATATATATATATATATATATATATATATATATATATATATATATATAAGTGTTATTCGCAACTTTACGAAACAAAACATTAATGTATCTAAACATAAAGAAAATATAATTTAAATTAATTTCCGCTCCTGAGGAATGATATTTTCTTTTTAAAATGCGCGCATAAAGTAAATAAATACGAATAATGAACTGCAATAAATGTTACAAAATAATTTTAAAATTCCTTCTTGGTACTAATATGCTTATATTCTGATTGTCGGCTTATTCCTTCTTACAACGAATTATCCATTGTAGGAAACAGACACCCTACGAAATTAAAATAAAAAAAACTAAATATGGTTAAATTGTTACAGTAAGTAAATAAACATGCGTTGAAGTAAGTTGTGTTATAATTATTATTTAATGATTTTGATTTATAAGAATAATCTGTGTATTCAATTACATAAACGAATTCATTTAATTAAAACGTATAATTACAAATTATTAAATTAATATTTTTGTAAGACACGTATTTACTTTGGTGTATACTATAATCTGTGCTTGATCAAATAACGCAGCTATCAATCACTACTTTACTTTTGTATTATATACATGCCATATTTATATACAATTATAGTTAATGATAAAATGCAGAACAGAACAGTTTTGCAACTATTTTATGTCCCTTGCAAGGATAACAATAAAGATGTATATTCTAGACTAAATAGAAATTAATATAAAAACCATATTTCCACTGGAGCGTAAGGGGTTACTGGGATAAGAGCTATATTTATAGGAGATCACTGGATAGGGAGTTGGACGGAAAGATAGTTGTTAGCATTATATTCAAATGTATGCATGTTGTACGGTCGAGAAAACACGGGAGAGGGCGGGAATACCAGAGGCACGTGGTCAGAAGAAAGAAGCTATTTAAGTAAAAACATATTCCGGCATATAGAGACATCGACAATCAAGGGGTGTGACTTTTCTGTTAGTCGACTAAGTTGGATGTTTTTACGTAGAGTGGGTAGAAGTGCCATCAGTTAATTGTGACACATTCTCTTGGAACTATTTTTAAAACACGCACAAAGAAGCAACACTGGAGCTTGGCAGATAGTGCAGGGTGCATGACGTTAGAAATTTGGCTAGTGGTTAGTAAAAAAGCTTAGATGTTGCAACAATACTCCATGCACGAGCAAATGGTGGCTTCATACATATATAGGATCCGGGAAGGTGTAAGAAGTTTTCTAACCAGGTAGAGAGACCTACTTTCTTGCGGCAGATTTGGCAGCATCAATAGTGTACTTATTCCGCTACATGTTTTTAGATAATACCAGGCCGAGAAGTTTAAACGTGAGACCTTCGAAAAGATTTCTATCATCCATGACAATTGATGTTTGGAAAGAAACATATATTTAAATGTGACAATTCAATTGTTGCCCTATTCTAACAAACTTGATTTACATAAATGGCTGGTTGAGACTCGCTGTCACCGATGTTAAAATAACGACATTCCGAGTTGTTGGTGCTACCACCATATTTGTCGACAACGGGGCAGTGCTAAAATCCTCTTGTCTTCCCCAGTGAAGGCGCAAAACACACGGGTCTGTTAATTCTTATATTCATTAACGTACATTATTTGGAACATAGCCAATAATAATATTATAATCTTTATTTTTCTATGAGAATTGTAGATATTTTTACAAATAATGTCTTTAAAAATTTCTGTCAAAAAAGTTTGTTTAAGGATTTGGATCAAATATTGCATATCGGTTCATACAGATTCTAGCAAAACCTCACGAGTGACATGTGTCTGCAACGAGAAACGTTTATTAATTTTACTGAGACATATAAACAAATGGCAAAGAAAAGATGTGAATTTGTTATAAGTAATTCTTAGAACGGAATGCACAGGTCATAACTTGAATATTGGATGGAACGAACGGGCAGAAATCAATAAAAAATGGATAAATGTTTAACAACGGCTGTCACTGAGAGTTTTGCAAAAAAGAAACATGATTGCTATACCTACATGATAAATATTATGATCTACTTCTAGATTGATTACTGTAGAGGTAAATAGAGTATATGGAGTTAATATAGGAAATACACTCATGATGTGGTTATGGCGACAGATTGTCTAACCCATTGGTCAGTGTATAAAACTGTCGCAATAAAACAAAATTGGATAGGAAAATTCAGTGCAGCAATGCAGAAGTTCTGCGTCTATAATATATATATATATATATATATATATATATATATATATATATATATGTGTTTATATATTTATATGTATATGTATAAATATGTATATATGCGTATATATGTATGTATACATGTATATATACATGTATATATACATATGTATATTTGTGTATATATATACAGTACCGTCTAAAATTAAGGCACAAATCTTATATCTTACATTATTTTAATTCATCTGAAAATCTCGGTAAAAGTCCAACTACATAATGTGTATACTCAGTGAAATTTTCACAAAAATTAATATATAATTTTGTTTAGATTCAGAAGATTTCAATTTTGTTCCTTAATTTTAGACATTACTGTATATGTATATGTGTATATATATGTATATATAGACATATGTATATATAGATATGTTGTATTCATGTATATATATATATACATATGTATATATATGTGTAAATGTATACATATATATATATATATATATATATGTATATATATATGTATATGTATGCATACATATATATACATATTTATATACATATGTATATATATATGTATATATATACATATATATGTATAGATATATGTATATATATATGTATACAAATATATATATATATATATATATATATATATATATATATATATATGTATGTAAATATGTATATATAAAGATAGAGATTTATATCATTCAGAACAGCCTGTTTATAAAACTGTCGCAATTAAACAAAATTGGATAGATAAACTGTGCAGCAGTGCTGGGTTTATCCTATACTATATATATATATATATATATATATATATATATATATATATATATATATATATATATATATATATGTGTGTGTGTGTGTGTATATGCATGTATATATATGTGTATATATATGTATATATATATTTATATATGTATATATATATTTATATATGCATATATATATGTATATATATATTTATATATGTATATATTTGTATATATATGTGTATATATATATTTATATATATATATGTATGTATATACATGTATATATATATATATATTATTATATGTATATATATGTAAATATATGTATGTATATATATGTATGTATATATATAAATAAATTCTCCCCAAACAAACTCACACATCTCTCTACCACACACACATTTCCCCTCTCTCTCTTTCTCTTTTTTACTTTTGCTCTCCTTCTCTCTCCCTCTATCTCTCTCTATCTATATATATATATATATATATATATATATATATATATATATATATATATATATGACCTTTTGAAATCGTAAATTACTTCCGATTATTGTTTTGTGATACGTCGAACTCCCCAAATGAATATTTCATATCTCAAGAATTAATCTTCATAAACATTTATCATTTTCGGATGAATGCACTAACACAAAATTAATTAATTAATCAATACATCTATCTATCGACTTATCTACCCATATAGACGTATGTCTTATACGAAAATATAACATGTAAATAAGAAAAATAATTTGTAGGATGCGTAGCCAGGTCGATTGTTTTGAGATATTTATTTTTTAGCTGAAATGGAAAATTGATTATAAATTGGCTGCCATTTTGGTAATTAATCTACTATGATCTTTTATACATGTTAGTATCGAGTCTGTGCACTAGTTTTGTCATACATATAAAAAGGTTAATGCATTTTTCTTGTTATGGAGCAAATACTTCCTCGTTGGAAATATTCAGTTTGCTTTGTAAAAAATCAAGATATAAATTTTGAATTTCATGTGTTAATTGTTTGATAAAGTGTAATTTAAACTAAACAGTAAATCATGTATCATTATTGTTCACTATTTGCCACGTTATTTGTGTTAGATATATTTGTGCATGTGGCTTGTTTGAGCTTTAACAGAATGGCTAGTTGAAACATTGAAACTAATCGCATACACAATATTTCACCTTTATTGTCGGAGTGATATCATCTGTATTATTTCCGATATGTACGAACATAATAGAACAAATCGTTGTCTGTCAAAACCAGCATTTGTTGTCGATCAAAGAAAAAGGTTTTTGGTTTCCGTACCCAATACTGAGAAAATACATTTTTTTGTACTTAGAGTAAATTTTCTTTTTAAATATGTATGTGTAATTTGTTGTGGTTAAATATGCTTATATGGTGTTATTTATTCAATCGACCTCATACCTTTCATCAGCATTAGTTAACTTGAAGTATTATTTATGTTAGTATAGAAGATGGCAACTGATTTTCTAAGTTAATTTTATTGTAAAAGTTGTAGGTTAGTAGGAAATTAAAATTCGTTGCGGAAATATGTAAAAAACAAGAGAACACACTTCCCGTATTTCAGCAAATATTTTAAGTGCATTATTTTTAATACGGTTGCAAATATAACCTGAATATTAAGTCAATAGTTTTGTTCATTGAAGCAAATAAAACATATGCCGCTTTTTCTTTTGGTTGACAAATGTTCTTTAATAATATTTTTAATAATGTTACGAAATGTTTGTAAGTTTTACAAATTTAATGAGAAAAGTCGAGGAACCAGTTGGTTAACTATTTCAAATTGAGGTCCGCATCTATTTATTAGAATCATTTGATTCTTATAAAAAAACAACATATTATTGACCTTTTGTGCATTTGCGCAGTATTTTATGATAATAATACGCGCTGTATTTTAAGATCCATATTTATGAATATTAGCAAAAATAATGTAAGTGTTGATTTGCTAATGAACAGCTGATTGTGATAATTTCATGGTGAAATACGCTACTCATGTGATGCGTAGAACTATGTCTCATAAAAATATAACATATGTTACACTAATCACTAACGGAGAAGGTAATGCCTAGTTTGAATTTCACATATTTCCAAATGTCTCCTAAAAAGACGAAGTAATGCCTGGATTGATGGTATCATGACGACAAAACAGATACTACTCCCAAATCAGAGAGTAATTATCGGGAGATGGTGTCAAGAGAACAAGAAAAGATAATATACTCTCCCTGAAGTGATCATTGAAATATAATACACTTGTACATTAATAAACGTAATAGTGGAGATTCGGCTTCTGACAGACACATAACAAAATATCCATTAGTAATAGTTGCACACAATACTAAGAAAAGTAATTCCGTATATATTCAAGGTAGATAGTATTAAAATAATACTGATTCGATTCGATATGCAACAGTAAAAATAAACAAGTTTAATAAATAAACTAATATGAAAAAAATATAATGAATAAAATAAAATAATTTAACTATTCTTTTTCCAAAAAAGTTTTATTTGTTATTTATTTGACTGAGTAAGTTGCTGTCTGAAGGAAATAATCCTCTACCTATATGGAGTACTGTTGCTTCATATGGGATGTGCCGCTTAGAGCACTCTTTCTTGCCTTGACATAGTACAAACTTGACTCTGCAATATAATGGGAGACGATATGCACTTATCTCTACGGCCACTTTCTCAGAGAAGATAGTAGCTAGTCCTTCTCTCCTTTGTCATTATTTCAATGGAAGGTGCTCGACTGAGCTCTGGTCTCTGATTTCATCCATGTACATCATTAACAGCAAGATCCGTCTCTTTATCACAACTGCAAAAAACTTTTATTGATTTAATATGCTTAGCATCAAACATAATTTCAATGATGATGTTGGCAAATTATCATCAAGTGACTGAATGGCAACGAGATCCTAAAATTTATAAGTTTGTCTCTTGAACCCGAATACTCAATAAGATTCTAATAAAATTGATTCTATGGTATTTTATAGAAAACATAATCAATACTTATTTTAAATCTTATTAGTTGAACTATAAGTCAATAAATATTTATTCAATGAAATATCAGTGTTAATGAAAATGTTATTGGACGCCATTTTTTAAATTCGTATACAAATATTACCTTTTTCCCGTATTTGAGTATAGACCCAGTTACATACTCTAAAACGAAAAAAAATCTTCCCTCGCCTCCACGAAATTACGGAGTTATGAAATAATAATAACGTTTAAATCTTGCTTACACATTTACTAATTACAGAATAACACAATTAATATTTATAGCTAAGAAAGAAAATATTCACATGTAATTCAGAGGTGGGAGCATGAGTTTCCTGTGTTTTCCGATATCCTGGGCAACGCCTGTGCACGGGTTCTTCTAGTTTGAAATAAAACTTAATTGATACTTATTTCAAATCTGATTAATTTCGCTATAAATCAGTAAATATTTCTTCAAGAAAACACAAGGGAGGTGTATGTTACTTTGTAAGATTAAAAACAGAAGATTAAGTAGGTCTTGCCAAGTGTTGACATTTAACAATCAGAATGACTGAATCGATAAATTTCATACGTTTAACAAAATTAGATCAATCTTTATTCAGTCTGAATTAGTTTTGTAATTCACCAACTTATTCAACTCTTTGGAATTAAGACTTCAAAGATTAGTTAGAATTATTTTAAATGTATTTTATAAGGAGGTACAGCTGTTTTAAAATGATTTCAGACAAATACTTCAATAGTTTCTAATTGAGATTTGTGATCTGTCATTCTGAAGCCGAAACTGTACTATTACTTCTATTAATTGTACTATTGTACTGTCATTTAATACTCAATTCAGTGTATTATACTATTCCAGACTATTGTACTATTTTTTAATACTCAATTCAGTGTACTATACTATTCTAGACTAATGTTCTATCTCTCAATGTTCAATTAAGAGGAGTACCAAGTATTTTGTCATAGGAGTATTCTCACAATCATTACGCTCTCTTTTGCGCGTTTGTGTAATATTTGTTTTTTTCGAATGATACAATCCTCCTAGGCATTACTTTTACTTATTCGTATATGTTTACTAGTATATATAGTTCATTGTGAGAATACGGAAACTAAAAAACAACATTCCATTTTTTGTCCTTAGTAGCAACCAAAGTCAGAAGCAGTCTATCTAAAAAACATTGTATCATGTATTTAAAGACAGAGTGTTACCTCGAAATGGGCGCTTCTATTTTTATGTGAATAGTTGGTATTAATATAACGTTTATAATACGATTACATACGGTACTTTCTTGGCTCAATAACCGGTAGGCTTACTATTGATAAACATTAAGCTTCACCCATTTAAAAGTTTGGTTGTTAAGTGTTAAATTATCTCTACTTTAAAGATATTAGTACTCGGATGCAGTCCATATTCAGCAGACTGCCAATTTTGGCTGGCTTTTCTGAAATCTCTCATGCCCATCTAGTGTAAAATGACTTTGACCTCAAAATCCTCTCTCGGAACGTATAAATTCAATAAATCGATACGCGAAATCAATATCTAGAAGCTTTTCGTACATGCGAACAGCGATCAAAGTTAAAAGAGTTTTCTTTGTTTTTTTATGGAATGAATACGGGCAGATGATATTCCGCTATTGGATATAAACCAAGAAACTTGATTTGATGAGCGTTCAGATAATACTTTGCTTCAATTGATAACAGCCAAATGTTATTCGATGCTCATATTGTGTTTTATTTCATTGTTTTAGATACGAACATCGCTATTTTATATATGTCGATCGAATGGTAAGTCGGTGCCACTAAAGCTTGCCCTTAAATCTCCCCTTAACCCATTGAACTTGTTCAGTTGCTGCTGATTATTTTCTGCTTTATTAAGTCACGAACGAGTACGACTAAATTTAGATTATATGGTTATTTAGTTATTGCTTTTGAATTAGATTTTTGTTTTAATGAACCTTATGATAAAAATAGGAAATATGCAGATATACATATTCGACTGTTAATAAACAGAGAGAAAGTGACGAATTCAAGAGTTATCGATACCGTATACATAAGAGCTAGATGTAAAACAACATACAAAGAGTTATAGATAGAAACTTAGTAAGAGATGAATTATATGTTCAGTTAATTCCAAATTACGGAAAATAAGAAGAATTAGAATTAAATGTTTTTTTAAACATAACTCAATCCTAAAACCGAGGAATACTGTAACATTTATTCTTCGTGATTACACATCTTTAGGGGAATAAACTTTGGTAACTGATCATCATATATATACGAATAAAATAATTTACATAATTATTTATTGTACATATAAAAAGATTTGGATATGACAATAAAACAATCGGAATCTTTCCAGTTGATACGTGCATTCTTTAAAATGGGCATTTTAGCCGCTAAAAATAAGATGACTTATTTTGTGTGAAGGAACTCTTCTGATTGAAAACATATGGCTATTTTTATGAACAAATTCTATCGATGTAGCCCTCTTACTAAAATAAAGAATCTGGCATATTTATACTCTTTGAGAAATGTACATACACAATAGATACGCTTCATATAATCGAATACTTATTCACAGTATAATATACATTATACTTATTAACTCATCCAATTCATACCGTTTGTCTGTTTAAAATGTATATTTTACGTGATATGGAAATGATTCCATTATGATGAAGAACATGAAAAAGGGAGAAATGAAAAGAGCGAGAAACTGTACATGTCATCTTTTTTCAACACAAATGTAAAAATTCGATTTCGACTATGAGATCGTATGAGACAATTTACTATGAATCAAATGAATAAAATTAAATGTTCATAGTTTTGAAATCCACTAATTTCACTAAAATAATTCTCAATGAAAAAAATAATGTTTTATACCTTATTGCTATTTCAATTTTAAACTATATTCTTAATTTAACCATTAAACAACATTGCACTACGTATTTACAGAATTATGAAACTAGAAAGTAGACGTTTGGTATTTTTCAACGGCCCCGTGACTCGCGCTTCCCATATCTTTTTTTTACTTTTCACATTCCACGTGTGATTTTTCTGACAAAGGGGAACACTGTTTGTATTATTTGGATTATTCGGACTACTATTCTCATCTTTGGTGTATTCTCACAACGTTTCGATCGATCTAATCTCTGACGTTTTTATTGTGCACCATGTCGAATGCAAGGACTCGTGGCGTAACAAATAAAGTGCTGAGTTATGACTAGTTCTAAGTAACAATTTACTTGAAGTTGTAGGTTCAATTCTCAGATGCGGGCAATATTAATAATACAATTACAAATTACTTAAAACTTCTAATCGGTCATGGCTGACGAGACGAGAACAAGCTACCCCGTGGTTTAAATAACAGATTTCGTTTTAAATTCCGTAGAAATTCACGAATTAGACAAAATATTTCGGAATTCGACGAGACGTATCTGAATAAGGTCGGAGGTTTTATCGGCCGAAACATTGTGAAAATAAAGGTCAAGATGAGAACAATCGTCCGACTACTCTAAACAATTAAAATTATCAATGCTAATCTCGAAACTTTCGAAACATAATAGGGATCATTGGTGTTTTCTAGGCAGACTGTTGTTCAAGTGAATGGTATGTAAAGATGGTTTATTCTATCATAGTGTGAATTATTCAAATCTAATTAACCCTCATCATCGAATGTTTTTAGCCTTCATAAGTTGTGATAAATTTGTAAAAAATACTTTACTTGAAACTTGTTTATAAAATATATTCATCTACTATCAAAATCATTCAATTGCTTTTCTAGTCTTTAAAATCTATTTTATCAAAAACCTTCCCGATTGAAATATTGATTAATATTTGTCTATGAAAATCTATTCATCTTCTATATCTTATTATTTATAATTTAAGTCAGTGAATCTTATTTGTTGGCTAACATTGACCGTTTGTATGTCTGGAAAATTAGTAATATAGTTAAAAACTAATTCGTAATGCATTTCCATTTAATTACATATTACATGAGATATAGGTAAGACTATTTATTCTGCTTCTGAAGAAAGAATATTTATATAATCTGTATACTAATATTAAGTTAAGTCCTTTATTTCCGTCTTCATTAAAACATAATTAGATAATAACCAATACCGACATATGCTAATCAGTTCCGCACTCCAATTAGGCTAAGCCCTTATGTATGTTTCCAGAAAGTATACATTCATTTGGTCTTCTTTTAATATTTATTGTATTTTCACGGGATTACAAGACTTTTCAAAGATAATGTTGCATCCATTCCTCATTCGTTACTATTAATCTACTCTTACTGCTACCTGACACACCAGGTCCTTACTTCATAGAAGAGAACTTTGATTAAAACACAAACCATTATTTAGTACTACACTATTTCGTTTCTTTTAGTTAATTCTACTCATGTAATACTATTTAACTATTTAAAAAAATAAAGTCTTTAACACCTCTTTTCAATATTATTTATGGAAGCGTATCTTCAAATAGTGAAACTAACAAAAACATTGATTCTTATGAACGGCTGACATTCGCATTCCTGACACGAAACAAAAAAAAATCCACAGAAACTTACCACGTTTATTTGCTTGCAAACAAATAAATGCTTAATTAAAACTATTTTTTCTTCGAATATTTTAGTGACTAAACAAGGAATTAACATTGTCGTCATATATTAAATTTGGAGTTAAGACTTTATGTGAATGATACAAATATTTTATACACACATTTTAATATTTATATAATTTTTTGTTTCACAAAAGTTGAAACTCATATTTTTTCGGATATTGTAATGTGAAAGAAATACAATATTTTATTGAGAACTTTTAAATGTTATCAATGTTTTCTCAAATAACCTTGTGTCGCGCAAAAAGAGTTATATTTAAGAAAAATGGTTAAATGACACATTTAATTATTATAAATCAGTATTTTATATTTTGTCGTCGCAAAACCGGGACACAGGTCAATGTTAAATCCTATTTTAATCATCTAAATTACTTACAGTAAAATTGTTTGTTTCTGATTTTTGTTCAGGATTGAAGCTCTACTATCATTTTAAAAAAATCCTTTTTTTTCCTCAGACAGCGCCACGAAAACATGAAGGTCGGAGAGTACAACGTTTTAAATGTTATGAAAATTACAATAATTAGTTATTATTTAAACAGAACGAAGAGGAGAGAATGATGTCTTCTTTTTTCTTATCGATGGGTTTTATCTTCTTATCGATTAGTTTTATCACTGTTTTCTCATCGATAAGCTTGTCTTATCGATTAATTCTGTATTCTTTTCTTATCAATAGAGAGTGAAAGAAAGAGAAGGAGAGGGAGTTTAGTGTTCTTTTTCTTATCGTTTCAATTAATAGGATTAACATTGCGAAGAGATAGTGAGAGGGCTAAGGTATCTAATGAACACGTAGCTTTTTTATTAAGTATTTTTCTAACCACTAACGGCATATACCCGCATTGTTAGAATCTTTTCATAAACTATTTATACATATCCGTCAATTGTATGGGATTTAATGGTGAACTTACTTAAATTCATTAAAAAGAAAACATGTAAATGTACACAGTAAACCTTGATTATTTAAGTTGCAATGATTTCTCACAGGTTTCACACAAGTTTTTTTACAAGTAATCCACGAGGAAATGTTCAATATTTTGCAAAATGATTTTCTCTTGAGCAATTGAAATTTTATTAAAGCAAGTGAATATACGAACGATGTAATATTCATGCTTATAATATGGTAATTCATTAGTCTATTGTTACGAATGACGAATTACACGATTTTTCCACATTCAGTATATATTAGACAAGTAATCGGAAGTGCTTGAAATCAAAAAGCTTACTGTATCTGGATGGACACCCTCATCCAGTAGACAACATTATGAGGAGTAAAAAAGTGTTCAACGAATACACCATGCTTGTTATAATATATGATAGTGAAACATGTGCATAGAATAATGCAGTAATAGAAAAACTAAGAGTGACACAACGTAAAGTTACACCGCATTATGCTCGTAATCAAACAAAGTGAAAGAAAAAAAAACCTGGATACGATAGCAAACTAGAGGAAACAATATCATCACCAGCATACGAACGGCTAAACATAAATGGTGAAGTCACTTTCCAACAGCTACAGACAACAGGGGACATCTACAGCAGCAGAATGGACAGCGTCAATGAAAAGGCTAAGTCAAAGGCCAAAAACCGATAGCGAGCCTATCTTGACAGCACACTGTGTCCTACATTGCCACGCCTAAACAGAGACAAAACAAGGTGGAAGGAGTGATCAGATACCAAGATCATGACATGATGATGAATAGGAAATGATACCTAAATATTATAGGAATTTGACTATGGAAATATTTTATTATTTCCGTGACTTTCAGAATAGATTATTTGTGAGTAAATCTACTTCTGAGAGAGGATATTGATAGTTTTGGAGGATTTGTACTTATTTATATTATTAAGATGATTCAAACCATTGCCCTTCTTTGGCTTTGTACTTATTGATATTATTAAGATGATTCAAACCATTGCCCTTCTTTGGCTTTGTACTTATTGATATTATTAAGATGATTCAAACCATTGCCCTTCTTTGGCTTTGTACTTATTTATATTATTAAGATGATTCAAACCATTGCCCTTCTTTGGCTTTGTACTTATTGATATTATTAAGATGATTCAAACCATTGCCCTTCTTTGGCTTTGTACTTATTGATATTATTAAGATGATTCAAACCATTGCCCTTCTTTGGCTTTGTACTTATTGATATTATTAAGATGATTCAAACCATTGCCCTTCTTTGGCTTTGTACTTATTTATATTATTAAGATGATTCAAACCATTGCCCTTCTTTGGCTTTGTACTTATTGATATTATTAAGATGATTCAAACCATTGCCCTTCTTTGGCTTTGTACTTATTTATATTATTAAGATGATTCAAACCATTGCCCTTCTTTGGCTTTGTACTTATTTATATTATTAAGATGATTCAAACCATTGCCCTTCTTTGGCTTTGTACTTATTTATATTATTAAGATGATTCAAACCATTGCCCTTCTTTGGCTTTGTACTTATTGATATTATTAAGATGATTCAAACCATTGCCCTTCTTTGGCTTTGTACTTATTTATATTATTAAGATGATTCAAACCATTGCCCTTCTTTGGCTTTGTACTTATTGATATTATTAAGATGATTCAAACCATTGCCCTTCTTTGGCTTTGTACTTATTTATATTATTAAGATGATTCAAACCATTGCCCTTCTTTGGCTTTGTACTTATTGATATTATTAAGATGATTCAAACCATTGCCCTTCTTTGGCTTTGTACTTATTGATATTATTAAGATGATTCAAACCATTGCCCTTCTTTGGCTTTGTACTTATTTATATTATTAAGATGATTCAAACCATTGCCCTTCTTTGGCTTTGTACTTATTTATATTATTAAGATGATTCAAACCATTGCCCTTCTTTGGCTTTGTACTTATTTATATTATTAAGATGATTCAAACCATTGCCCTTCTTTGGCTTTGTACTTATTGATATTATTAAGATGATTCAAACCATTGCCCTTCTTTGGCTTTGTACTTATTTATATTATTAAGATGATTCAAACCATTGCCCTTCTTTGGCTTTGTACTTATTGATATTATTAAGATGATTCAAACCATTGCCCTTCTTTGGCTTTGTACTTATTTATATTATTAAGATGATTCAAACCATTGCCCTTCTTTGGCTTTGTACTTATTGATATTATTAAGATGATTCAAACCATTGCCCTTCTTTGGCTTTGTACTTATTGATATTATTAAGATGATTCAAACCATTGCCCTTCTTTGGCTTTGTACTTATTGATATTATTAAGATGATTCAAACCATTGCCCTTCTTTGGCTTTGTACTTATTGATATTATTAAGATGATTCAAACCATTGCCCTTCTTTGGCTTTGTACTTATTGATATTATTAAGATGATTCAAACCATTGCCCTTCTTTGGCTTTGTACTTATTTATATTATTAAGATGATTCAAACCATTGCCCTTCTTTGGCTTTGTACTTATTGATATTATTAAGATGATTCAAACCATTGCCCTTCTTTGGCTTTGTACTTATTTATATTATTAAGATGATTCAAACCATTGCCCTTCTTTGGCTTTGTACTTATTGATATTATTAAGATGATTCAAACCATTGCCCTTCTTTGGCTTTGTACTTATTGATATTATTAAGATGATTCAAACCATTGCCCTTCTTTGGCTTTGTACTTATTTATATTATTAAGATGATTCAAACCATTGCCCTTCTTTGGCTTTGTACTTATTGATATTATTAAGATGATTCAAACCATTGCCCTTCTTTGGCTTTTTAAAAAATATTCACAACGTTTACATCGTTATACTCTCTGCCCTTCTTGGACATTTCTAATCGTCGGTAACTTTCTGAGAAGTTTGAATTAAAGGATTTAGTTAATCTAGAACGGGTGCACTCATTAAACGTTCTATGTTTCAATTGATGAAGGCATTTGTTAAGAGATATTTGAGAGTGACTCTTACCATGATGCTGTGAGTTCAATTCCTGGCAAAATAACTTAAGAACACTTCACTATTATTATATATCTAGAAAGCATGATCCGCTTAATGAGAGGACTCAAATCCAAATTGATAGAATATTGTAATTCTGACAGGGTTAGCAACAACGTAAAACATACTGAAGGTCGGAGAGTACATCGTTTGAAAGGTTATGAAAATGACAATAACCAAAATGAGGATAACTGCTTGAAACAATAAAATTATGTACATAATACGTATCGTGTGTAAACAGGCATACACACACATTGTGATATCGTTTATTGTTTTCTTTAGATATGATGGGTAGAATACAAAATAATCGTAATTAATCGGACAGTAATTTATGCGATTCATTTGTCTTTACTTGTTGCAATACAGGTTCATCAAACTCAGATATTACGGTAGTTTATATTCAAATATATATTATATTCATTTTCTATCCGATTGAAAAAATATATAAATTCGAAGGGCTATTGGAATCTAAACATTTGGAAAATATGTTATCCTTAAGTTAGGCGGAAGCGTTGTGAGTATGGCAGCCAAGATGACGAAGTTAGTCTGAACACTGAAATCCATAATCCATAACATTTCAGAAATACAGACAATTACAAGACGGAGAGTGACAGAACAACAAAGACACTCAGACATATTTGTATTCCCATTGGAGAGATGTTTTTCTTTCGTTGATCAAAGCTAGAAATCAGTAGACATGTTTACTTGTAATTGACTTGAAATAATCATCATTTGTCTAGTTGTTATCTATGAGCAAATACATATAGCTATTAAAGCAACTGCATGTAAATGTACAAAATTATTTCATTTTATCAGACTAGCTAATTCTAGTCGGATTGCGACGAATCTACTCGCTTGTCGACAGCTGCAAAAGAGACAAACTGTCACTCAAAAACACCCAACTCCATTTATTTCTTTCCAACCTTCCAAAATGAGTAGGATGCTTAACATTTCAGAGTCAGCATACCTAGATGTTTTTTACGAATCTGTCAACTCGTCAACTTCAAGTGTTCACTTGTGTTATCCTCCAACACCTTCTAACATTGTATTTTTTTCAAAACAAGGCTGATTGCTCTTTTTCAGTGACATAAGATGCGAAACGTTAGTTTGTTGTTTTTGCAACAACATTCTAACGAGATTTCAACATCGCCGATTTAAAAAAAATGTTAATATCGAATTACTTATTCCACTATTATATTTAATTTTATTCGTTGTGACATACTAGTGAAATATATCGCGTCTCTTCAGTAAGTAAGATTCTGAAAGGTTTCTAAAACATACTGCCCAGAGAAAAATATAGATCACACGGCTGAAGTTTTGAAGCTATAACTGTTTCAATCTTAAATGCACATATATTTAACTCTATTTCAAGGGAATTTATATCATACGTAAAAGTTACAATATTATATAATCTTTCAAATTTTCAGCAAATTCTGATCGTATTAAAACCCTCTGATGTCGGTTGTGATTTCTCGCTCTTTCTATTTACCTAACCTTTAATCACTCCACGAGAGTTCATTTTGACAAAATGACGCGTGACACTCTGCATATTTAGGGAAACATTCTTTTCAGATTTTACATTTCTAGATCTAATCATTTAGAAGTAGTTAGCAGATGAACTAACAGACAAACATCTCTCATCTATGAAAATTGTTTATTGAATTTTTACGTTCTTCTCATGAATTAGACCAATTAAAAATCCTATCCTTTATATTGTTCATTGCTATAATGTTTTCCATCGCAGCATTAATCAAGCCTCAGTCCAAATACTGGATTCTGACTTTGCGTTAATAAAGATTAAGAATGAGTATTCTCTCTTTTAAACTGTACACAATAGATTTATACTTGGGTTCATATAATTTGAGAATACTTTTTTTTTCATTTTAAAAATTTGCAAATTTACTTTTCTGTTACATTTGATAGAGTAAATGGAAAACATCACAAATAATACACATTCGTTGCTAGAACAAGTTTTCTGAGAAAGTAAAATACAATCTCTCTTTGTGCTTGAAGCTTTTAATTTAGCAAACTGATTTACTGATAAATGCTACGTATTGAATGATGAGAAGTTATTTTCACATGTAAAGCTACCGCAACTAATTTATGGGCATTTAGAATGTTAATTAAAAGTTTCTGGCTATTTAAGAGAATCTACATAGAACGAGAACTTCGGCTTGTTTTGTCATAGTATTATACTATTATTATAATAGTTTTATAATACTATTATAATAGCATTATAATTGTTTAATAATAGTATCCTAATACTACAATAATGTTCCATTTAAAATCGGAACGCTCACTGTAATTACTTTTACTCTGTAAACAGAATTCTGAACTTGTTTTATTTTTGTATATTCACGTTCTACATCTGCATTTGGTTTCTTCGTTCGCTTCACATCTTCATCAGTTGAAGAATAACACAGTACATCTATTTGCATTCTTTTGACTTCTCTTCTCATATTGGGTTATATAATCACTACGTTTCTGCCGATGTAACATTCACTCATATTCATGGGCATCTTTCTGAAGTTTGGAATCTTCTCGTGAAACTCGGAAACCTGTCTCGGATTTCCAATTAAAAAGCTTATATACACAGATGTAGATTGTTCTCATTCCGTCTGCCATGACTGAGTTAGAAGGGCTAATTATTATAGTATTCTCATTTATTAGTGCTGATCATTATGGTATTATTATTATTATTTAGTAGTAACCTGTAGTAAAGACTGAACCTTCAACTATCAGATAAATATCGGAACATAATTAAATATAATTAAAAGAAAAGCGTTAGGGTTAGGGTTTTATTTTAATTATTTTAACGCCATGTCAACACATTTTAGGGGAAATTGCATGTCGAAACACAATGCCTATTTCAAACTATCTACTGTATACGATGAATTAGACAAGTAATTAAAGTTGGTATATTCTCCGGAGCTTGCTGGAAATTGCAAATATAAACCTTTCTTAACAGTATTAGTGTTTAAATGACCATAGTAGATACGATTTGATTTGGATTTTACATAGAAGACGGCGATATTCATTACCCACTTTCTAGATGGGAAGGAATTACAATGATTAGTTACATTTCATGATAGTAAGTAACTTTGAATTAGCAAATTTATTTCATAATTATTTGTTTTTAATGCATGTTTACGCTGCATTAATATGCTATTCTAAATGTGGAAACGAATCCATTGTAATCGTATTTACAACAATCTGCGTTGCAATCAAAGACTTCAGTTTCAATTTATATTCGGAATTCAGGTCAGCGACAATCTGTCAATAAGAGTAAATTATAGTGGAGTTTAAAAAAAAATATTTAAATTATGAAGGTCTATTTACGTTTTGAAAGGTTTCCAATAAAAATATCTCTTTTAGGCCTCATTATTGTAGTTTATTGAAACGTGGTAATAACATGTCTTTCTAAAGTCAAAAATAGTAATTGGGAAGAATTTTGTCCGATGAGAATATAGGAAGCGCACCAAGCAACAAAAATATGTCAGTAGTACATCTTGTCTCTTCATTAAACTAGTTTGTTTTCAATCTTTACCGCAGACTTTCGAAATAATTAGAATTTACGACGACCTCAACTCACTTATAGCTTTGCAAATTAAAATAAATAGTTAATGGATGTTTTCTTTTTCTTTCTTTTCTTTCTCCTCTCATAACCTTTGCTCTTCATATTGTAAAAGTCTCCCTCGACCCCCTTTTCTTCTTTCTCTACTTCCGTCGACCAATGGCTCCTATCTTACGATTATATTTCTTTATTACTGTCTTTCTTTGCGTCGATCTCCTTATTCACATTTTTTCACTTCTTTACTTTTCCCAGTTTTCATTTCGTCATTTTTCTGATTGTCTGTTGCTTCCTCCATTTTTGTATGGATAATCAATCAATAAAAAATCAACGAAAAATTTAATAGACTGATCTTTTAGCCTCGTAGGAAAATAAATAAGGAATAAGATGACACAAGATAAATTGACTTCTATAAAAAACATTCAATAGACTTTATTATGTATGTTCATAAAAGTAATTAATTATCATTGTTATAAAGATTGTTAGATTTTTCAAGAAATAATAGACTCCAAAGTATTTTTCAAATATGGTCGTCATTTACCAGCCGATTATATACTAGCGGTTCTCTTTTGAAGTTTGAAAAATCATTAGTTAGTGAGTCGATAACAAACCATTGGTTAGTGAGTCGATAAAAAAAACATTGGTTAGTGAGTCGATAAAAAACCATTGGTTAGTGAGTCGATAAAAAACCATTGGTTAGTGAGGCAATACAAAACCATTGGTTATTGAGTCGATAACAAACCATTGGTTAGTGAGTCGCTAAAAAACAATTGGTTAGTGAATCGATTAAAAACCATTGGTTAGTGAGTCGATAAAAAAACCATTGGTTAGTGAGGCAATAAAAAAACATTGGTTATTGAATCGATAACAAACCATTGGTTAGTGAGTCGATAAAAACAATTGGTTAGTGAGTCGATTAAAAACCATTAATTAGTGAGTCGATAAAAAAAAAAACATTGGTTAGGGAGTCAATAAAAAACATTGGTTAGTGGGTCGATAAAAACCATTGGTTAGTGAGCCGATAAAAAACATCGGTTAGTGAGTCTGTGTAAAAACATCGGTTAGTGAGTCGGTAAATATGACTCTTCGCGCTAAAATCGATTGATACAACTGATTATGATATTCCCACAACGTTTTTTTTTTTTTTGCCTTTCACTAAAACTGTAGCTTATCTGGCAAAAAATACCATTTTTCCTTTATTCCATCATTATCCCTTTTACTTTCTTGTCTAGTTCCCACTCCCACTAAGGGATTGCCCGTCTTTTTTTCGGGGTTTTGAAACAATTCTGAAAATAGTGGGCGATCTACAGTAAAAAAAAGATTGACAGTGTCTTACTAACCCGACCCTTATCTCATTTTATTTGGTTCTTTACTATTTCTTTCTTTTTATATGATTCTAATTGTTCCACTTTCTGTTATCTTTGATGTAATTGTTATTTTTGTTAATAAAATTCATTAAAAAATGTGTGACTATTTAAAGAAGGATTATCACATCAAATACATGTAGTATTATGGTGACTGTGTCTAGTTTAGACTAAGCTTACACAATGGTCCGACAGAATAATTATGACTATCGACCCTCAAATCTACCTAATCTTTTAACCTTGTGCCTAATTTGTAATGTTTTTTTATTTTATTTTTTGTAAATTATATATTGCAAAAATAAAAGGGATTATGATATTCCCACCAAATTCGAATACACAATACGGAGCCTGGTAACTATAATGAAAACAATTAACCATGGAAAGTCTATTATGTCACATGTAATGCTTCAATTTTGCTAACTTATTATTTAGATCCAGTTTAGAAGAGCAGTTTTGACTTTCGATAATTCTCATGTCATGTTGATTTTAATAACAAATCGAAGGGGTGAATCAGAGAAATTAAAATATTGTTTGTCTCGATTTCATTCGTTGATCTAACTTTGTTCATTGCATTGTAGTTAAACAGACTAAAAACAAACTAATTATTTGAAAATTATCATCTAAAAATGTGAATCAATTAATGTTAAATTAGTGTTGCATTGCGACTTTATATCGCTAACTAGTTTTAAGAGTATTCTCTACTTTAACACGCTTCATATTTTCTAATGATAGAACTCTTAAGTTCTAAGATGAAATAAAGCACTTATTTTGTTCTACATTTAAAACGTTTTCTGTTTTATTTGTTTCTCAACATCTTCTAATGAATATAATTAATTAACGACTTGCTACAAATAAATGAGGATGACTTAATGCGGACTGGAACATCCTTTGTGCAGTAGTCTGCTTCGCTCAACAGCATCCAGAACAAAACATACAACAACAACAATACTACAGCATGGCCTTTTGGCTAAGATCAAAGTGTAGTATCTGTTCCGATGGATACTGCACCCCATAGACTGGTATTGTCTTGGCCTTCGGGTCTTGATTTACACCTGTCTATGGGTCTGTCTGTGCAGTTCTAGGAGGTTCACCCTCCCAGGCTTCGCCTCCCCTCTTTGAGGAGGAGTAAGTTTATTGCTTACTCCCTGAGGCGCCCCCACCAGGGCTGCCCAGGCAATTTTTTAAACCCCACTTTCCCGACCCGACCTTGGGTCACATCTTACTTGTGGGAGTAAGATAAAAAAACTGGCCTTGTGCCTTACTCCTGGAGAGGAGTGAATCAATACTCCTTAATTCCAACTCCTCAACGTAGTGAGGCTATGGCCACAGGACAGATAGTATACTGACTATACCGTCGAGAACATCGCTATCTGGCAGGTCATCTAAGGCGGATTACTTTGACACCTAGCTGCATAAAGAGTCATAGCTCTACTAAAAGGATTCTGGTTAAATCCAAATGCGTCTGCATCGGTATCAGTCGGCTTCTAGTCGTTGTTGCTACGGCAAGCCAGGACGTTCAGTCACGTTTACGTATGTGAAACCTATATTTAATATCTTCAGAAGACGATTTTCTAAACGACATGAAGCAACCGCACGCCCCTGTTTACTCCGGTGTCGGGGATAATCTAATATCCTCAAGGAACATGAAGTGCTCCAAATAAACGAGAAAGAAATCAATCAAAAGAACACAATATCGATAATTTTAGACGTTGTCTTCAGGTCCAACTCGCTCAACAAAAACACTAGCAGCAGCTTCATAAAAAAGTAAGGAGATGCCTTAAAGATAAGTGACGTAATTAAAGTTAAAAGTTTAAAGTAGTACAAGCAGAAGAAGTGTAAAAAGGATTACGTAAATACAGAAGAAACGGAAAACAACAGAGAACAATGGCGTCTTCATTTATTACCGAACGAGGCCGGCTACTTATACTCGTATTAACGAATTGTCTAGTTTAATACTGAAACACACTACCGATTCTAAACTACACATAATACCCACTTTATGACAAAATGATATTTATAAGTAACTGCAAGAGATATGATTGGATTTGAACTTCGATTGAAAAGTTCATAAACTGACTCATTGCGTAACATTCTTTAGAATCATAGAAAATATTTTTTTTGAATGATGGAATCTCGATCAAAAAAATAGAATAGAATGTTATAGAAATATCCTCATAATTTAGACTTTACGTCATTAAGTTTTCTGTTTCAAGGCTGACTCAGCAAAACACTATTTAAAAATGAAAGGCTGGTGAAAGGCTGAATTCATTCGCCAACCATTATGATTTCATGGTATTTTGAAAGTACATTCTGCCTTAAAAAGGAATGAAGAATACTCATAAATCGGAAACGGAAATGAGAAAAATAATTCTGTATGCTTTTGACACAAATAAGCTAACACGCAATGCATCTGCCGCCTTTTTTATACGCCCTACAGATGAAAGGCGGCAGATGCATTGCGTGGCACGTGATGTGTAGTAAAATACGTCTACGGTCGTTCTTAGTTTTAGAAATTACTGTCCCTTCACGAAAAAAAAAACGAATTCTCGAAAAAGCCAGCATTGATTTTTGTTATAGGTTGTTTGTATCGCTACATAGTGCATATCTAATTCCGGCGGGAACAAGTAACAGTCTAGGTATAGCTGAGAGGATTAGACAAATATTTCTTTAACTGAGAGAAAGTAGACACACGTATGGAATCTGCTTATTACAATTGACAGTGTCATCAATTGATTGGATAGTGACCAAAATAGACATGCATTATTCGAATTGAAATATAAAGAGAGACAGGAGAGAGAGAGGGAGTCCCTTCCATGAGCGATGTTTCTGACAAAGGGGAAATTTGCTGTTTTCTAGGTCGGAATCTATCCATCTAACACTTACCGTGTTGCTAGTTTTTTTAAATTTTGAAGTAGTATCTTTTAAGCTCCTTACATCAAGTTTCTTAGAGCCTTTTCCGCGGAGATTGTAATTTAAATAAAAAATAGATGTTATATAGCTTTGTTGTTGATATGATACTTAGTCGAAAGGCGAATGAAAGTAATATTTCTGTTCACCGCTCAGCATGTTTGCTCAATGGCGGGACACGCATGTCGGATGACAATCGTCATGTATTACAATAAGTTACACGAATACATTTGTACTCATATATATATATATATATATATATATATATATATATATATATATATATATATATGTTGTTATTCATTCAGAATTCGATATATGCTTGGGGCAGAACGAGATAGAAAGAAAGACGGAGCAAGAGAAAGAGAGTGGCAGTCCTAGTTAATTTTAGAACTATATTTTATATTAGTTCTCCACCGTTTTCCCTACCAGACGAATTCCCAAACCTTTCACCATGCTATCCGATCATATTGTCCATTCCTTTTCGGTTTGTTTAACCTTACTTCCGTCGTCTGAGAATAACGGAGACAGAAACAGATAGTCGAATAATATCAAGTGAGAATATGATTGAATGAACGATAGAAAGAGAGATATGAAAGAGAAAAATATAAACAGTTGTTTTTTTTTCAGTTATGATATAATCAATATAGATAGAACATAATGATTGTTGAATAACTAGTAAGATAAATGAGGTTGATCAATTATCATACGGAGCTTATAGCTCAATTACCGTTCAGTTTGTTTCATGTCATAACGAAATGTTTAGACTCTGATTCCCCGGATGCAACGCATAAACTTAAATCATAAATAATTATTCGCAGTCTGACTGTTGTGTGAAATAATTTAATTTTCCTTTGTTACGCAAATTTATAATTTGTAATACCATCTCTGATGTCTACATTCACCCGTTTTGCATTAAAAGGAAGCAACGGCATTCTTTCATTTGAACATGTTCAAGTAATACCTACTGTATATGCTTTCATTTCAAGTTTTATCTTTGTGAACGCCTATCTTATTAACAATTGCAGACGATGTTTTGGCGGAACAACTTCAAACATTTATTTATTTACATATATTTGTTTGCCGGCTATTTTGTTAAAAGGAACACATTTACTAGATTAAATTAGAGAATGATAACCATCTAGAAAATATTGTGAATGTAATAAGAAAGTATAAAATGTGTTAAATCAAAAGCTGACAGTCAGTTTTATCGATTTGTTATTCTGAAGGAAGTAACCAGATCTATCCTTTAAATACAAGAAGGTGTATTGCCGGAAGGATTTTCATTGGCTAATATTGAGCGTCTATCTCACATATCGTGTGCTTTATGTAATGTCATTAAGTTTGCAAAGATTATGTGGTGCATAGCACGATGTCGCATTTAGGAAGGAAGCTTTTTTGGTGGACCGTGTCTTATGGCAAAATTAGAAAGTAGCGGTGAAATGGGGCGGCCGGGGAAGAGAAAAGTAGAAAGATAAAGAGACGGCTATATAGAGAGAGGGCGAGAAATATAAGTTTTAATATAAAGATGTTACACACGCGATTTTTCTTTCAATTATATGTTTTTATGACCCCGAGCAACGCCGGGTAGCCCCGCTAGTTAGTTCTAAGTGACAGTTTTCTGAAGGCTTAATCCTAAATTCGGGCGATATTAAGAATACAGGTATGAATTAGTTAAGACTTCTACCTGGTCATGGCTGACGTAACGAGATTACCGAGTTCGACAAGATGCAACTGAAGAAGGTTGGAGGTTACATCGGTCGATAGGTTGTGGGAATAACATCCAAGATGAGAACAGTAGTCCGAATAATCCGTATAATACAAATAATCAATCCTCATCTTAAAAATTCTAAAACATAATATTATTAGTAGCTTCAACGAATCGTAAACAATGAAGTGGATAATTTTTTTATTCTGCCGAATGAAATAAAATATATATTTTTCAAATAGATTCTCATGGAGGTGTGGAGTTTTAAATGTTCAAATATATATAAAACCACACAAGACATTGTGATCAAAAGAGGAGTAGTTAGTAAAAATACATCCCATGAGAAATGTTTATTGAAAACTGTACAACGAAGATCACACGCGAAATTTATAAGAAATACTTGGCTAAAAATACGATAATACTAAATGGAAGTCAAATTACAATTTGTTATAAAATCATTTTTCTGACTCTTATTTTATGATTTGGTTGGAAACTAATTTAAAATTATCTTCTCTTCCAATCATTAAAAACTAAAACATAAGGTTCTTTAATAGAAATATAAGTCTTCTGTAGAAATGAATTGGAATCGTGCAAAACTGAAAATTTGTAAAATTCAAATTTTCATGATACTCTTAATTATTCAAATCTAATTGCTTTCTAGAAATGCAAGGCCGTAGCCATCACAATATGAAATGGAAGGGACAAGGCCAGAATAGATTCGAAGTCAGCAAACCATTTTTCGGATACGTCTAGGTAAGTGCGCACATCATAACATCGGAATTGGATGATTTATTTTTGGAGAATCATATGGTGATTTCTTCGGATATTCTAAGCGAGTATTTTGTAAATTTTTGTTGTTGTATTTTCCATATAGAATGAAGCGTCTTTTATGGAATTTAAGAGGTAAAACACGGGTTTTTGATAAACTCTAGCAACAACTGCCTCGTCAGGTTCACCATGACAAACGTAATATTTAACCAGAAGAGAACAGAAATATAATATTCAGAGATTCGCAAACTGTTTTTCAAAATACACATGAAGGTGACAGGTCACTATCTTCAGAGCAGTTTATAGTTCTGATAAGTTTAACCTGGAAATGATATGAGCCTCTGATTTTGAACAACATTCTAAACATATTTGTGCGGAAAAGAGAATTATTTTTCTCATGCACGAGAAAACTATTTTAATTTATTTTATATTTTAATACAGGCATAGTTATTATCACCATAAAAAGGTAGACCGACGTATCAAATTCTTATGTTTCAACGATAATAAACATTTTATACTTATTAACCTTTAAAATAAGATCGTCTCTGATTAGACTGTCACGAACTAATTCCATTACTAAAATACGAGGTAACATAAAAGACGAACTGTAAGCCATATTCGTGTATTAATAATTATTTTTTATATCACAACACCTATAGAGCGCGGAATGTATGCTAATCTAATTAAATAATTAAACAGTTTATGGCAATTAAAACATGTTAGTTGCAAGAATAAATAACAATGTGATCAGCCATTTACATAAACACATTGGGATTCCGATATGACACTGTGTGATGCGGCGCAAAATAAAAATAAAAAGATAAATTATTTATTTAAAATATGAATAAAAGTGTATATTTATAAAAGTGATTAAAAGAATCTATATACCTTAGACATGTATTGCACCGAGGAAACCAGGACTTAACTGGTACAGGAGGTATCGAAACAGAAAAGGAGGTATGTCGGATGGAAAAATAACCTACGAACAAGAACAATTCGAGTGCCGAGTATATGAATAAGAATAACGCGATCTGATCACGACAACTTTTGAGACGTTCGTTCAGATTTTTGGAGTCAAATCCTGCTAATAGAAAAGCGCTGCAACACATTTTCCAAAATTATAAATGCGGAATTATGGAGAACCTATAATGAAGCTTATAGGAGGGAAAGGGTGGTAAAACTAAGACATTGAATGTCCTCCTGTACAATTGGTTCCACCCCGAATTCAAACATAATAGCTTAATAACGATATGCCAACATGTCCTACTATTCAACAAGCTTAAGCCCACATCTATCTTTCCAGAAATTATGTTTTCATTTCGTCTCCTTTAAACGATTCTTACATTAAGTCCGTATTACTTGCTCCTCCCAAATAACATTCCACATAGAAGGTGGCTTTCATTTTGTCTCGCTTCTTATTATCTACTCCTCTATTTTGCCCTTAACACCTGGTCCTTTCTTTAAAAAGGGTAGTTTGGTTAAATAACCTGAAGTATTTTATTTTGTCATTCTTAATATTGTTTACAGAATACAATAGCTTTCAAATCTAAATAACGATCGCTCCCTTTTTCGAATTAACGAAATATCTGAATGCCTGTTTATTATACATTCTGTAAACATTCTGGGTGAGCGGAGTATGCATTAACGAACGGATCGCCGCATGCATCCACAAATACTGACAGCTGCGTTCACACTTCAATACAATTTTGACGTTAAAATAACGCATATTTAAACGTGTTTTTTATTGCGTTCATGTCTTTTGATAACTAATATTAAGAGAATATATACACGTCGCCTCTCGACAGATGCAATATCAGCGGTGCAACCAATGTCGGTTTTTCGTGTGTGTAAAATCCTGCTCTCCAAAATAAAATAAAACAGTACCTCAGTCTAGAAGGATATTTTCTTAGGTGGAATAAAAATAATTTATTCCTGGAATAGTCTGCATTGGATACGTTATTAAAACGATATTTTCAATTAAAAAAAACCTATTTAAAATGGATTTTCAGACAAACCAGAAAACATTGATTATAAACGTTAAAAACATTGACTACGATAATTTCTATTTATGAATGACTATTAAACTATTCTTTCAAAAATACAATATTTAAAAACAATTTACAATATAATATTCGGAAAACCTTGCCTTTCAAATAAAATAAAAATTGTCTCACTCTAGATAATTTCTTCTTACGTGAAATTAAAATATTATTTCAGATCATTCTGTTTTGAATACGTTATTATAACAATATATTCTTTTATTTAATTTCTGTTTATGAAAAACTATTAGACTATAATATAAGGTATGTAGAAACTATTTTCAAAATTATTTGTAAAACAATGACCAATTATGAAAAAAAGTTTGCTTTAATAATTTGTAATCGAAAAAAATACTACATTTCCAATTACAAAAAGCTATTTGCTTTTCCGATGCATTACTAATTAAAAATAACATGCGACATAAACTATTATAGGTGAAAGTTTATGATAAAAAACTGTTTGCCTGTTTCCAAATTGATAGCCCGAAGCAACGTTCAAGAAAGTAATTGGCGAAACTACGAACGAAAGGTAAGGTGTTAGGGAAAACATGCATATGTTAACTCATAAAAAATAGGTGACTAATGAAATAAGAATTTCGTTGTATATCTAAGCCGATATAAATGATTGCACATTAAGAAAAATTACATTTTGAGTAAAACGTTTTTTAGTGAGTTATGATTAAAAAAACAACATTTTTTTTGAGAGGGGACATTTTCCTTACAATAAAATAACGCGCTGAAACCGATTTAGGGGTTTTCGTACAATAAAAGTTTTTTCGTGTTGAGGGCATGCTTTAAAAATAAATTTAAACATGTAAATAAATACATGTTAAGGTGGGTTTTTTTCTCGAGCGGTTAACATTTCTTTACGGGGAAATCATATAGATACTGTATGTATATCTAATCAATCCCTGACTTTAAACCAAACCTAACCTGTAGCCGAAAAAGGAAATTTTTTACTGAAACCGGATACAATAATAAAAAAAATTGTTTAAAAGTATTTTAGAAAAAAAAAATAAAACATAGATACACGTCTCCATTTACCGCTAACTGGCCATGAAGTGAGTGCTCATTTTACGTTAAATCAAAAACCTAAAAAGTTTACTTTTTTATTCCTTTTTTGCAGATGTTTTTTTCAGGCTGTTTACATGTAATCGCGCCCCCCCCCCCCCAATGTAGCATCTGATTTTTTTCGAGGAGGGGGGTAAACTACGACGCGTGTTGTAGTAAAAACACTGATACTTTTTTATCTTTGTTTGAGACTGCTTCTACGCTATGTTAGAGGTTCACAGATATTCAATGTCCTCAAAAGTATCAATTGTCAAGTGATGAATAAATTCAGGGATGTATGTTGTGCACATAAACTACATAAAGATGCTAAAAACTTGACTGCATCTTTACAGGAAGCATCTCTAGCTGCATCTACAGGTAATTTGAGACATTTGTTGTCATGTACAGTGTCTCATCCAAAACAAATTTGGGATGAGTACAAAAAACATTTAGTGAATATTTTCTTACCAGGGAACACAATTTACAACCTCAAGTTAATATACAATTTTGAGACAACATCTTCAATATAACTCTGGTTCATATTAAATATATGACTGTCAAGATGAATGGTAAAACCCTGACAAAATTGGGTCTTACTTCACCTCATCGATCTAATACACATTTGTTTCTTACTGTATGGTCGCCTGAAATTAGTTACCAACCGCATGAGAAAACATCAATTGTTCGGGATGGTATCGCATAATTAAATAATGAGCATACTTCGGAAAACACTTCCTATTGTTCCATGTGAAGGTTCGCTGATGAGCTTCAAGCTTACTTTTATTTGTCATATATGTGGAAGTACATCAAGAATGTAACATTATCTACAAACATGTGTGTAAATCCTTATAGTGACCCAATGGCGGGTGAGTTCGCTTCTCTGCTGATCAAATAAGCGGATGGCTAGATTACAACTATCAACTATGGCAAGATTGTTATTACTTCAGGTATTGCATTAATTGTCCCATTACTCACTGAACTTAGTATTAAACGGAGTAAGCATTTATAGCTCCTAAAATGGCATGGCACGTGTCATCAATCAACAGGTGCTTTATGAAATTCAAGCTTATAGCTGGGTGCCTAATTATGTTACTCCAGAATCCTGATGCTCCAAGGCTATACTTTTCTAGTTGCTGTTTTACATTAACATTGTAGGATCTGTGTTTTCGCTAGACATTCAGAAACGACAAATAATTCAATAATTCAAGATTGGGCATGGGATTTATTGAGTTTACTCACCTATCCGGACATCACCGGGACACCTGTCAGCTGATTTCAATATAAGCCCTAACCTTTGCGATAGACACAGATATATTTCTACAGTTAAGTAGAAAAATGGCATCAACAGACGCCGACCTGACCTTAGCCGTAAGCCATGATGCCCTACTTCCCAAACTAACCATGTGTCAGTCAAGAAATAACTGACTTTTTCTTACGTATTCACATGTCGGCAAATATATCTACTTCATTTTTTGCCAAGTTGTATCAACGCTAATAAATAAACCAATTTACTGCTGCATAATAACTGTTAAATGTATTTTCTTTGATACATTCTTCTTGTTCAACAATCAAACTTCACTAGTGTATCGTTCAACGACCAGTTGCCTTCCGTAATCTAAGATACTAGCGTAGGGCGGAAGAATGCGCGTTGTATGAATAACCTACTAAAACCACGTATAATAAAACGAGCGGCAACTTATTGGGTGAGTCGACTTCGTTACACTGTAATGATATAGTAATTTATTATTGAAATATCAAGAATGTTGTGTAAGTTGGTTTTAAATAATTTAACATATTTCCTGATGATAGTATAGGTAATAGATTGGATAGTCAGTATTAAGAGCTTTCAAATGATTTAAAACTAATCTAAAATTACTGGAAATCATACCAAATGTGGTACAGGGAGCACAATAAGAAACGTAAAGAAACACTAATGAAAAAATAACACAAAAATATATTATGCAATTTTTATTTAGTTCTCGTCATAAAATGAGCGATTACTATAATAATAAATTAGTTCATTTATTTGTTGAAGTCGATGTACACAGACCGTCCTACCTTTACGTTCACTAAATGCCAGTAAATTTTGTAAAGTAGAAATATTCAGATACTTAAATCATAACTGTAATAAGTTTTCTATTAACATTTACTAAATGATATTACTTTCAATATTATTATACGTCTAGTAGCAACCCCACATACGTACTTGTAGGCGTATTTTAATTAAACCTTTTTGTAGAAATATATATATTCAAATTAGAAATTACCGAATTCAGTAATGCTTTCAAGATCTAAATCAACCTCTAGAACCGGTATTAGTTGATCATCACAAGTAACATTGAGTTTTATGATGTTTCCATGTATATTAATAGATACCCATCCATTGTATATATGTACGTTTGCATAACTCAAGGGGAAAAGATACATTCATATTACATTTGTAATTACTGATAAATACTTATTGTAAATTTTCTATTTTAAAGCATGTCTTAGATTCCATCCACGAAGTTCACTTTTATTTTTCATAAGGGAATTTTTTCGTAATAAACTTTTCCGAGAGAATATCATTAAAATACAACACATAAGTATAAGATATTAATTATCGTATCGATAGTACATTTTTTTCATGATAATACGTATTATCCTCCGTCACACTACGCGTTATAGTTTCGTCATGACGTTATACATTCCCTCTTTCTACTCGCCTTCCCTCTTTCTGTTGTGAGAGATGATGTGATCTTTTTGTGACGTGATGCATAATCTGCTACACTCGCTTTTTTTAAGTATGACGTCATCCATTTCTGACATCATCCGGTGTGCACGACACCTTGTGTGACGTCTTCGGTGATACCTGGATACAAATCAAAAATATATTCCACCTTTCGCTTTCCTTTAACATATGTCATCCTTTTGACCCGTCATCCACGGTGCACAGGTACACAAAAAACAAAGCCCAGAGAATACTTCAATAGATTGTCAGATATTTTCGTCTTTTCTGCGCACACAAGCATATACATTTCATGCCCACAACATATATATAAACAATGCTCATCACATGAAAAGAATCACTTACACACACCGCACACCAAGATAAATACACCTGCAATAAACCTAAATATTTAGTATGTCAACCTTTAGTGATAGATTCTCCCTTCAAAGTCCGAAATACGCAAATTCAAACACAATCGTAAAGTTGGTTTTCTCTATAACTACAAACATTTTATCAGACGTGAGTCTATTCTCTATCTGTACAAATCTACTATCAGACCATGTATTGAATACTGTTGTTGTATTTGGTTTGGTGAATTTCTGTTTCTTTTAAGAAGTCTTGCGAAGTTTCAGAAGCGGATCTGTAATTTGGTTGGCCCACCATTTTCTTCTTCTGCACCCTTTTTCTTATAGACGTGATGTTGCTAGTCTCAGTCTCTTTCTATAAGTAGTATTATAGCATATGTTATCTAGAATTGTCTGTTTTATTCTCTGTTTTCTTCGTACCGCCTCGTTTGACTCGTTGGTCTAGTTGTCTTCATCAATTCGCTGTTCGGATACTTCGTTGTAATACATCTTCTTATTCCAAAAGCTTCTCTCTTTTTTACTGACTGTTATTCTGCTAATTATTAATGATTAATCATATCAAGACTGAAGTCAATGGGCATCTCCTGTATTTGCGCTGATCATCTTACATTCTTTTTAGCTCTTAACATCAAGTGGCTTCATGCCTTTTCTAGAGTGACTCTGAACAAAAAATCGCTACAAGCTACCTTTGATACTGAAATATATTACATTTATTTGCAGAAAATGTATAAATAGCAGATATGTTTGAGAGACCAAATTATCGTTCTTGTCTTTTTGTTTCGATCGGAAAAAAAACGCAGATCTAACAAAAACTGGCTGGTATTTGAAAATGCGGAGAATATTTTACGTGTTTCATATAACGCAATCAAAAATATCTATTATGTACTTCATGCAACTTTAAGTTGTAGACTATCGTGTGTTACCAAAACAAGTTCTCTTTCTTAAATGTTTCGTATTTTAACAATTTCAATGTAGATCTAAACTTCCCACAGACGAACAGGTGCGACTGAATAAAATCTGTTTTCTCATAATGCTAACTTGTACCTTTTAAACGTAACTTCGGATATTATTGTATGATAAAATACAAACAATATTATAACACGTTTTTCTTATATCATATTTATTTAAATAAATACTTATAATATCGATCATATTTAAATTTATCTTTAACTGTGTAACAATGGATAGTCAAAGCAAGTTTTTACTTAAAAGTAAAAGGTTTAATACATTTTTCTTGACATTAGACATTTACAGATTAACAAAATAAAAAATGTTACGATGAAGCTCTGTCAACCACTTTTTTTGCGGACAACGATAGGATGAGTTGTCATATATATATATACATATATATATATATATATATATATATATATATATATATATATACATAAATATATATACATAAATATATATGCATATATATAGTACTACTAGCTTCGTTGCGAGATCAAACACAGTTTGTTGTTTTACATCACTTTCGCTGCTCGTTGTAAAATGCCCGCCGACTTGGTATTTACAAAGTTAAATTTGACGTGGTCAACGGGAAAACGCTCTTGACTTAGTTTGTACTTTCTATTTTGAGAGCTAGTTTTACTGTCATGATTTTAACGTTAAGATAATTTTTAAACATGATTTTTAGAAATATATATGTGTATGTGTGTGTGTGTGTCCGTTCGTATTTATGCTTCTATGTTATGGTTTTGTCTTCTTAACAGAAGAATGCTGTTATTGTTTATTCAAAACACGCATAGACTAATTATTTTTTGAATTGCATGTCTTCTCATGAATTAGAGTGGAAAAGCTAACCTGAAGAGATAAATGCAACCTTTCTTGAACGTGAACAGAATTTAAAAAAAATTAAAATCAAAGAAAGACTTATGTTCTTTTTTATTGCCTGTGGCGTCGTGTCTGCGGAGATAAACAAACCCAAATAGAAATCGGCGTAGATCGTAACTGACGGTGTTTTGCTAATGCAAGGGTTATGCAGTCAAAGGTTCTACTTCAACGGCACACACGCCCGATTGTCACGTACACATTTTATTTATAGATCACATAATTTTTAAATATAAATTGAATATGAAATTATCTTGTCGTTCGCTTATTTCTCTTTCTCTTTCTTGCTTTCTCTCTCTATCTCTTTCTCTCTCCTCTTTTCTGTCTCTCTTTTTTACTCTCTGTGTTTCTGAATCGTTCTACATATACACACACGTAGATATAGTTATGTATGTTTATAGGTTCATATATTTTGATGTATATGATTAACTCTTAAACTAATTAAACGATTATCATGCATGTTTGATCACAGCTGCTGGGTGTAACGTTGCATAATGTGGCTATAGTTTGTTTCATTTAGTTGTGTGCCAAAGAAAGCAGAAAGTGGAGTGGAAGCTCTTCGTGAACATTAGGATACCTACGATTTTTGTAAAATATGAGCAAAAGCCATCAGGCATCAATAGATAAATATTTCAGCATCTTTAGAGTATTTAAAAAAAAATTCCAGCGCATAATATGGATACAACCTCCCATTTAAAATTCAAATATTTCAGATTTGCATTAAGTTTGATCAGTTAAGCAAGACTGTCTCTATTTTAATTGTTTTTTAAGACGTCTTAAGCTTAAGCCTTCATTTGAACACATTTTCTTTGAATCAAAATCGTATAATAGATTTTGATCAACATTTTAGTAAGGATTTTAAGCATAAGGTTTATTATCATTAAATATGTATTTATACCTTCGTTAGGGGAAAAATGGCCGAATGAAGAACAATCGGAGAAGTACTATACGGATATAGAAGGATAGCTCGACAGTTTGAGAACCTCACGAAGAAGATATACAAACGAGAAAGTTCCGTGACGTTCAAGAACGCTTTCTTATATATATATATATATATATATATATATATATATATATATATATATATATATATATATATATATATATATTGTGTGTGTGTATTTAAGCAGCTTTTTTCGGATTTATGCGAACACTGTTAAAATAACACAATTCGTCTTTTTAATTATACCTTTTTTATTTCTTCAATTTTTTATGGTCTATTTGTATTAAAATAAAAAAAATAATAATCCACGTTCCATAAGTTTCACAAACGTTTTCGATTCTTCATTTAATCATTCACAAGTGTCAAAAGCAAATTAACAAAAACAGCTAGGGAAAAGAAGAGAATTTCAAAAAGACAACAGTGAAACACGCAGAGAACGTTTTTCGCATTGTCGTTGACGATTAAAATTCAGCGACGCTGGAATGGCATTACAGAAAAAAATCGCATTATATTTAGCATTTTAAAATGTTACTACTGGTTTCAGATATAATGTTATTGATTTTAGGTTATTGTATTTTTATGTAGATAGCTTTCAGTATATTTTAATTTTTGTAAATTGATTTCGGTATGTATTATTTTAGTGTTATTAACTAGAATTTGTCTAAAATAAGAGGGAGGGCAGTTATTTTTTGTAGATGTCTGTAAATTGGGCAAGAGTTTACAAGATGCATGGTGAAGCGGTGGAATAGAGTAGTGCTTGTAGAACAAATGTAACTATTAGTTATATTATTATTATTATTATTATCATTATTATTATTATGGGAGTTACATTCTTATAAAGGGCATTTACACTTATAAATAACATTGGTTATTTCTAGTGGTTTTTGAGTTGGGGAGGAGTTGTTTTTACTACACGATTTTGAGTTTTACATTTATTATTGTAAATCATGAGTTTAATTTTATTTTATTGTCAATTGGTGATGTGCATCTGTGTATAATATTTTTCATGGCTTTTTCTTTTAATCTGAAGGTTGGTTGTATTTGATTGAAATAGTATATGTTAATATTGTTTGAGTTGTGATGTTAAATATAATTATGATTTGTACTGGTGTTTTTTTACGTTTCGAATTATTAATTTGATGAACAAATGCCAATTTCTGTTCATTTGCTCTTGACACCTTACGATGATTCGACGAAGAATCGAAAACGCTCGTAAAACCTAATTTATGAATTTTTTCGAATTTGTACAAAAAAAGACCATCAGAACAATTGAAAAATTAAAAAAAGTATAATTAAACAGATGAATGCTGTTATTTTTAACAATGTTTGCATGTATATATATATATATATATATATATATATATATATATATATATAGTAAGCTATGAAAATATAATTGTGGCAATTATGCTACATTGAGGCTGTGTAGCTTAATTGCCATAAATATATTTTCATAGCTTTCTACTTAGCTCTACTTACGTATCGAGCACTGTTGAAGTAAATACTGAAAATTGATACATAAAAAATTATATCTCCTTATAAAATTTTATGTGGATACATGAAATACTAATATATATATATATATATATATATATATATATATATATATATATATATATATATATATATATATATTATATATACTAGACTACACATGCTCCAACATATTTTAATTTAGGCTAATTTTATTAAATAACACGGAGTGTTTTTGATTGATACGACTTTTTATATTTTTTTCAATTTTCCGAATGGTCCATTTAGTGATTAATTAAAGAAACCAAAACTAACATCGTCTGTAGATGATTTGACAAATTAAATGAAAGTATTCGGAAAAAAAGAAATAAAATGGAACAAAAAGTACATGGAATTTACATACAGCAATTTGATCGAAACACTAAATGGACCATTCGGAAAATTGAAAACATAAAAAAGTCCTATCAAGCAAATACACACCGTGTTATTTAATAATATCTGCATAAATATATTAGATACTAGATGAAGTAGTCATCTATGTCGGGTTTCCTTACTTTTCTGGAATGTTATTGTCAAGATTTGGAAGGAATATATATAAAACATGTTCATCCATTTTCTTATTGAAAATAAATTTTCAGGTTTATGATGATAATCGATATCGGCAAGGGAATGGTTGGTACGCTATATACAATGTTTTTTCCAGTGTTAGGTGCGAATACATGCTTGCATGACATATTGCGACTAAGGGTGACTGCTTTACACAAAGGCCACCTATCTAACGGAACCAATTAGTCTCTTTAGTCTTTTTACATTAGTTTGGTTTTAATAAACAAAAGAAAAGAGTATATCTTCTCAAAGCAAATAATACGCTAAATGCGTACGCTGATTTGGCGTGAAAAGTAGTTGTTCGGTCGGCTATCTGGTAACGTTAAACATGTCGGAACATTTGTTTCTATTATTATTTTAAGTACTTATATCTTTGAATAATTAGTTTTCACAAAATGTTAAGAACATTTGACATCGATAAGAATATCAGGTCGAAGGTGCTGATTCAATATGTGCGATTATTTTGGCTCTTAGATCAAAGGTTCAACTCTGATGGCGCGACACACATATACATATGCACACATACAAACAACTTTGCTGTAATAATATGTAAAAAAATATATAAAAGATTTGAATCTCGTTGGCAGGTTTTTTTTTAGTATCACTCATGCGAATGTTGTGTTGCCTGTTAAGGTCATCACGTATATTCTAACAAGCTGTTTACATTCCAAACTTGACCACCTAAACAATCGTCCGTCTTTTCACAGATGAATTTTTGTACGATGACAGATGCATACTCCACAAAAGTATCTTTTGGACTTATGGTAATTAGTGCATAATATTTTCGGATGATTGATGTGAGATGAAGCCAACTGATTAATTAAAAAAAGTCCGTATTTCTTGACAGGAGAAATTAAAGACATTTTTCTATTTATACTAGTTCATTTTCGCTCCTTAAGCAGTGTTCGTATAGTCCTTTCCGAATAAACCTATGCTCTACCACAATTTTTAAGAAAAATATTTCATGAATTTAATGGAAAATATATGCTACTTAGTATGTGTCTGAGAGAGTAAGTAACTATTATGAATGTATTTATACAATATTTAATTGGCAAAACTATTCGAAATTTGTAAGCAAAAATAATTCACTTTGAACTAATTGCGAATACCCTTTATGTCTACCCTTTGCTGATTCTCTAAAAAATGTCACTTAGTTTAAAACATATCTATCCATTATGTATTATAGAAGCTGCTTCACCAGACTGTTAAAGGGTGAGGAAGCCACACCAGCATGGCTAATAAAAAGTTGATACGACCCTCATACCCAAAACGAGTGAAACACAAAACTTTACAAAATACAGACCGATCTGCTGCCTAACTACAACCTACAAACTCTTCACTGGCCTGATTGCAGACAGCATCTACGAACACCTCTCTTCTGGAGCATACCTGGAAAAAGAACAAACAGGATGTAGGAGGAAGTGTTTAAGCACCATTGACCAATTGTTGATCAATAAGACTATCCGTGAGAACCGTAGAAAGAGACAGAGAAATCTAAGCATGGCGTGTATCGATTACAAAAAGGCATCTGATAGTATACCCCACGCATAGCTCCTGCGCTGCCTTGATCTATATAATATCCATCCGGTCATTAAGAAAATCATGGCAGTGCAAATACATATGTGGAAAACAACTATGGAATTAAGACACCCTAATAGAATAAAAATATCCTTGACGTCAAGATCCGAAGAGGAATCTTCCAAGGAGATATCTTATCTTCTCTACTATTTTGCCTGGCAATTGACCCACTTAGCAAATTACTAAACAAAAGCCAAAGTGTCTACAATCTGAGCCAGGACCGCAAACAAGATTGAAACAAAAAAGTCAACCTTATGCTCTTCATGGATGACCTCAAGCTGTATGCTAGTTCAGATGCTGACTGAAGCCGACTCTTACAGGTTGTACATACCTTCTCCAAAGATATTGGAATGAAGTTCGGCCTGGGCAAATGTGCCAAGTGCTCCCTCAAAGATTGGAAGAAGACCCAAACGGAAAACATACAGCTTGATGAAGATACAGACATCAAATATCTTGAAGAAAAGGAACAATAGAAATACCTTGGCATAGAAAAAAACGATTCAATTTAACATGCCAAGATGAGAGAAAAAATTGGCAGAGAATATATCCGACGTGTTAGAAAAATTTGTAAAACACAGCTAACAAACAAAAACAAAGTTGCTGCCATTAACCAATTAGATATGCCAGTGATAACATACAGCTTTGGAATTATTGATTGGCCACAAAAGGATATTAATAGATTAGACACTAAAACGAAAAAAATGTTGACAATGTACAGAGTAATGTACAGAAACTAGTGTCTACCAAGGCTGTATCTGCCAAGAAGAACAGGGAGTATGGGTCTCTCAGAAATTGACCTTCAACATCGAGCCACTATTGTGAGCACCGGCCAATATCTGATGAGCCCCCAGAACCCAAACCTTATAATGGTATGCAAACATCAAGAGACCAGAGCAAGCAGAACAACCTCTATCACAAAACTGGCCAAACATTTTGGACAGGACTGTCTTACAGATTGGGCAGAAACAGACAACAATCCTGCCACAGAAATATCCCGCAAAAGCCGCCAGAAATATACAAAGGCCTTTCATTCCAGAAAACTGGAAGAATGGGCCAACCAACAATATGCTAAGTATTTTTAAATACTAGAAAAGCTAACGAAAGGTTTCCAAGGTGATTTGAAGCATTTATCCTTCAAACAATAATTAGACAGCTTTGTAAGAATAAGAGTTCGTTCAGGTTGTAGATTTTAAAACACTATGATTAAAATATTGTGAGGTCACGTTGCCTTACTAGCATCAAGATTCTTGATTAGTTTGCCAAGATTCGGGACAAATATATATGGATGTCGCGTAGCGTGTTTTTAATCATAGAATGGACATTCAGGGGGAAGACGGCCCTAATCGCAAAGGGTGGAATTTGATGTAAAGTTCTTTGCAAAAAGTTTGGCTTCATCGGATGCTGAGGAAATCACCTCTGGTCCATTGATGATTAGGAAACAATCTATGCTCATAGTAATTAAACAATCTTATTCCACGTGTACTATGATGTCTGCATTAATTTTGTGTCTTGCTTTTTTTTAGATTAATACATTGTTTTAGGGTTAAAAAAATGAACGTTTTAATGTGTTAGTCATCTCAAAATACTGTATACGTTGTTTAAGAAAAAGTCTAAGAAACAACGTGTTTCGTAAAAGACTGTGCAGTATTAGTTTAGGTTCAAAATGGAATCTGTTACTAAGTCTTTAGCAAGTTGACGAGAGTAAACGGTACTGTTCGGAAAACGAAATCCTAATGAGTTAGGAAGGAATTGTCAATTATTCGCCATTGCAATATGAGTGTAGGTAAAAAGCGAATAAAGTATAATTTTTTTATCTGTTTGACTGAAGAAAAATTGTAGAAAAGTTAATGTGTTTCTATTTCTTTTTTATTAAAGAGTTTGTTGAATGAGGAAAAGAAAGTAAATTTTTTATATCTTTGTTATTTATCTGATGAGACGATCGTATTGAAAAAAAAGCCACCTGTTATTTGCAGAGATAAAAATACAAATGTGAAAAGGAACTCAGTATTGTTGTTTTAAGTTTTTGTCAAAAAGGCAATCTTTGTTAAAGTACAATTCTCAAGATTAAAAACTTTATCTTATTTTATTTGTGTTTATTTAACCGAAGACTTTTTAAAAAGTATTATTTACTTGTTTAAAAAATAAAATATTAAGTCAGAAACGCAAGAAACATCAGTTGAAAGGTAATCTTTCAAGTTAAGAATAAGACATTTCAATGTATACTTATAAAATAACGAATACAGAAAGTAGTAATACAGATAAAATGTAAATTACTTACACTGAAAAATGTTTGAAGCCATGTAAAATGTTTCGCAACAATTACATTGATCAATGAACAGAGATAAGTGTACATTGAGATTTAAGTCTTACTAACGGAAATGTCGGGCCGGATATTGCACGCACTCGAAATGGAACATGTTTTCAATTTTTGTTCAAAAAGAACACGTACAACAAATGACGTGTATATATATATATATATATATATATATATATATATATATATATATATATATATATATATAAACGCCGATGTCTGTAGGTAATAAATAATTAATATTTATTTATGAATATTATTATATAGCCCCCTTTATAAAGGGTGGGCACTCTGAGTGAATTTAATAACAAGCAGTACTACTAGCTTTATTGCGAGATTCAACACTGTTTGTTGTTGTTGTTGATCACTCTTCGCCTCTTGCTGTGAATACTCGCCGACTTGGTATTTACGAAGTTAAATTTCTTCTAAAATTCCAAGCTAATTTCTGGTGGGCAATTGATAACTTTCTTGACTGCGAATCAGCGGAGTTCGTGCCCGTCGACCATCGGGAATTAGCTTCATGCACTGAAAGTTGCATAAGCATGACACATCGATGTCTGCAGGTAAGAACTAATTAATATTTATTGATAAATATTATTATATAGCTCCATTTACCGAGGCTGGGCAGTCTGAGTTAATTTAATAACAAACAGTACTACTAGCTTCATTGCGAAGATGTTGTTGTTGAGCACTCTTCGCCGCCTGCTGTGAATACTCGCCGACTTATTATTTACAAAGTTAAATTCCTCCAAAAGTTACAAGCTTAGTTCTGGTGGCCAATTGTTGAGTCTCTCGACTGCGAATCAGCGGCGGTTTGTGATTGGAGTTCGCGCCCGTCGACCATCGGAAATTAACTTCCCCACTTGGATATTGTTTAGTTCAATATGAAGAAATCTCGATTTCTTTTTATATAATTGTATCACGGGCAATAGTTTTTTTTCGAATGTCTGGCTGGCTTAACAGGCTGAGAGCAAACTCAAGGCGTTTACAAGACTAATGGCGATAGAGTAGCGCTCGTTAAGCCAAGACAATTCGCGATTATCTCCGGTGTTGCTCATTATTAATAGACCAAATCTGCCGAAGAAGTCGCGCGTGGCAGAGCCAATCACTTCACTCGTCTCCACAGCAATCTGTTGAAATACAAACCTGTCGAGAAGATCGGCATAATTTGACCGATCTCTAAAATTTAACGAAAGTTAACTCCTTCCTTTACTAAAGAAATCACGAAAATTCAGGAAATCAACCAATTGTAATTATATTTTCAATATTTATTAACTAATGATCAAAGCTCATTATTTAATTATAAGACATGATGAAAATGTATTATTTCGTTTAACAAAAACACCACTAAACTTTTATTTCACGATACTAAAAAACAAACACATAATTAAAAAGATTTATTTATGAAAATAAAGCACCGTAGATGTCAACAATCCATTATTTTAAATTTTTAAATATAGTTTTTATATACAACGAAGAAACCCTTAAATTATGTGTAAATAACATCATATAACTCGAAGAAAAATTAATTTCTCAAATTAACTATATTATCATTTAATAACGCATTATTTTTTTTAATACTTTCACAAAACATAGTACGATTGCAAGGTATTATTATTTTAACGATAACATTTGAGTTAGAATATATGCGGCAAGATTTTGTAGTATTTCCATTTGGCGCATTAATGTGTAGTAACCAGCGCAATAAATCTTTTATCTTAAAAACAAAAAAAATCAGTAATTGAGATATTAGCCTATTGCGAAAAAATAATTTAAAAAGTGGGCTAACTTTTACTTACGATTAACCTCAAAATCTTTCGTGAGACAGTGCTATAATTAACAGATGGGACTACCCGCCACCCATCACTTGCCGTCATCCAAATTTTACTTTCAAAGAATGAACGTCGGCAATTTCACAAATTACTGATACATCATTTGAAAAATTAAATGTAAGATTTCATTTTTAGGCATTTCTTTCATTAATAAATAATATATTTCTTTCAAATTTGAATGCAATTTAATTATTAATAAATAATTGTTTTACCTCGTTTTTTCAATTAATAAAAAAATTGATAGTGTAGTCAATCAATTTACTTTACTTTTCCACATTTAAAATTAATTGTAATTATATTTACGAAACGTTAAATGTAATTACTAAAGACTCAGTCATCATGTAAACAACAATATTCGTTAAGAAAACAGTAAGCAACATTTTATAAAAGTTTTATTTCTGAATTCTACGGAAAAACATTGGTAAATAGACAGTAGTTGCTTACGACGTAAAAAATAATTTTAGGGTATTACTGAATTTTAAACTAACACATAATTAAATCTGAATCATTTTTGATAAAAATAAATAAAATCTTAATTGTGTATATTAAAGAATATTCTAATTACATACACATTTCCTTTTTTATAATGAGGAAATAAGTGTATTCAAGCCATGCACCTACTTACATTAATTAACCATATCATAATTATATTTTCGTTTAATTTTCAGATGTTTTGCTAGCATATATTCCGGAGCAGTATCCTATTGTATGGAGTGCCCATCCAGATTTAGTTGGACAAATATTGAAGTAATTTGTCGATAGAAATTTGCCGTAATAGAGGATACATTAACTATTTATACTTATTCTAATAAAACTATAAATAAATTATTATAAATACGGAGATTGTTAAAAACTCATCTGTTCAATGTTAAGTTACAAATAATATAATGGAGAAATATAAGTCCGGTTTTCTATACTTGTAAATTTAGTGTTTAAAAATATGTCATAAGTTTCAAAAATAAAGAAATGAAAGCATAATAATTTTGAAATTTCTTTAACCTATTACAAAAGAAAACCTTTTATATAAAATTCAAAAATAATATGACGAAATATAATTGATTGTATTTCATACTTTCTTAATGTCAGCAACATATTTGTTTACCTTTCACCGAAGACGGGAATTTACTTAACTCTCACATTATTTTGACAATTATGAAATTTTTAGTAAAAAGTAAGTACATTTTTTTATTCAGTATCTTAATAATTTAATTTACTATTTATCTTAAAACATTTCCAAAACGCTGATAATTATCTTTCAATAATTTTTTTAAATGAATTCATTCAAATTTAGAATTTCACTGAATTTGTGTTTTTTTAGCCGCTGTGATAACATTTATTATTCTAAATCCATTTCACACATATAAATACATATTTTTCTTTTTACAGATTGACTTTCAAACACAATAACATTTTAACGGAAACGAATATGCCATTTTATAATAAATCCCTTTTTACTAAGCATGCCCTGTATAAGCCATTCCCACTCTTGCAGATTTTTAATATTAGATATCAATTAATTAATATTCCCCAAATTCCAGTTTCTTTGGAGTATTTTAAAAGCTTTTAGGGCATAATTATATGGGCAAAACTATTTATTTGACAATCCAAGTTTATCATATTTACATTGAATTTGAACATTAATCAAGAGAAATGAATGCAGTAAGTTCCCTGGATTTCAATTTCCTCTTAAGACATTCTTAAGCTTAATCCTTAGATTTGAAGTATTTTCTAGAATCAAAATCATGCAATGGATTTTGATCAAAATTAGAATAACGATTTTAAACATAAATTTTAATAGCATTATATCTTTATTTTAATCTTTGTGATGTGACATTTTTGTTGGGAGAATTCATGTTACCTGTCCTCCGACTTGTATTCTTCTAGTTTCTATATACAAAAACCCATATTAATTTTCTTGCCCTCACGAAAACGATAGCGAGTAAAAAACCGTGCCCTTTTCTATCCGGACAAAAGCTATTTCAAGCTATGAGGAAAAAACAGTCAACGGTAGATGTTTTTATTTCATAGGTCATCAGAAATGATAATAATAATTTATATATGATAAATTAAATTACTGACCAAATTCTATCATTTCATATAAATATTTTTAGTAATATATCTAGATATAACGTGAGTGCAAACACAGGCGGAGCATATATTTTATCGTCATGTTTTGACGGAGAGTGTACACTAGTTATGCATAGTCTTTATCTAATACACACCTAAAATAATAAATGTTAAACGTCTGACTACAAATGATATAAAAATAGATAATCATTTTGACGATTTTTAATATGTAACATTTTAAAGAGTTCTTTCTCAATAATTACTTCATTACAGTGTTTGCAGGATTACCGGTGGTTTGGAAATTTCAAAAAAATGGTCGATATTATTTATCTGCCATTCTAATAAAATTAAAGAGTATTGATGAGAACACTCTCAGAATATGTGAATTATTTTTAGCATGGGACAAATTAATCTTTGTAATTTTTTTAATTGGATTTAGTTTACCATTATTCTACTCATATGTTTTGATTAACCAAACGAATGTTTCTTCTGGAGCATGTGTCTGACAGAAAGAAATACACTGTTTTCTTTCAGATTGAAATCTCAACGGAAGACGCGTCTTAAAAACCTCTAAACTCTTATATCTTCAAGCCCCACTATATAATCACTACTTATATGAATTTAGTTTATATGAATCAAGGGAGGCGCGAGAGCGTTCTATCCCTTAATAGACGAATGGCCTATGCTGGAAATCTTATTTCTTTGATCAATCATAACTCAAAATCCGATAAACCAAATTTGTTAAAACTTTGCACAAAATTGTTATTTGATAGGTTCTATAAGTATGTAGAATTTCAGCATCATTAGTCAAGACAATGCAGAGATCCAGAAAGTTCAATCATGAAATCATGTTATCTGTGTTTACGTACGTACATACGTACGTAAGTACGTATGTGCCACCATGTATCTCATCAAGTATTTGATGGATTGAGCAGATTTTGGCAGAGATAGAGGTTCTAGGGTCTAGTTGATGGCATTTTAATTTCAGTTTACCATATACCTTAGTTTTCCAGAAATTTCCAAAAAGCCTTATGAGAAGGCATTGTATTGAGGCATAGCCTTTACAAAAGTAGTGACATTCCCTGAAAAATGCCAGTATACTGAAATCATATACCCTTAATAGGGTTAAGATGAAAATTCATATACACTAAATGTAAAAAAGCATGGAAATTACAATTTTTTTTACACTTTTATTGTCATTAAGGGTATGATTACATATCAACAAAACCATTTCATTATCACATCACTACAGTATACATCTCTATGCATGAGTGGATGCAGTGTGTAAGGTGCGCTGAAGAAAAATTCCTACCAGTAAAATACATAGCCCTGTTGTGCTAGCATACCGTTAATGACAATAAAAGTGTACACATTTAGGAATTTCCTTGCTTTTGTACATTTAGTGTATATGCATTTTCATCCTAACCTTATTAAGGGCATATGATTTCAGTATACTGGCATTTTTCATGGAATAAATATATATCTGCCTCGTCACAAAACAGTACCTAGTATAAAACTGCATGACGAAATTATTTATAATATTTAGGGAAATGGTGAAATTAAATAGCAGTTTGATAACCTTCCGCCGTAAAAACTGAATTCAGAAAGAAATTCTTCGCTTTATTTACATTATGAAACGTTTTCGTTGATTTTTCCTTTCTTCTTTTTATCGCGAATGATACGTTTTTTCTTACTATTTTCTGTTTTAAAACGTTTTACTTTGAGATATTTTCTTTCTTTCATATTTCGTGTTAATCTTCACCGATTGACACGTTATAAACACTAATGAAGAAACATTTTCCGGCATTTTCGAAGGAAGGTGTACACTTATTTTAAATAAGGTAATATATCAAAAGAACAAGCCACACAACATTTGAACCATAATGCTTTTAATATTTTAATATATCCTTAAGTTAGTAAAATAAATCTTTAATTCATATCTTAAATGTGAAATGCTTTAAAAACTATTTAGATAGAAAACTACAGATATTCCTACAAACTAAAGTTAAAAGGGAAATGATTCAGTTCATTTGATGAAGTCTCGGCAACAAAATCCTACAGCTTGTTCAATTATGATAACACTTTAATACAGGGTGGGACAAAATAAGGGTCCTATCTTTAAATTTGAATAACTTGAATTTGAATAACTTCCACAAAATAAAAGTTAAACTCACCAAACTTTATGTGTGTGTAGACTGACCCTTCCGAGATTTTTTGAAATAAACAAAACAAATTTTAGCCGAAAAACACTTCTTAAAACTTACAAAAACTAAAGTATTGTTTTTTACACTGTTTTGATTTTTTTAAGCAAAAATAATGTTTTCTAAATGAGGGTACGTTCCTTAGGGCTAATACGGCTCATGCTTGCTTCGGAAGGGGTCCTTTACTTATTCTAAAAAAAAAATTTTTTAAATCAATAAATAAAAAAGTTATGAATTTTTAAAAATAGGACCCTTATTTTTGCCCACCCTGTAGATAATGTATCTGATGAAAATATCATATAATAAGATATTCGTGTATGGATATATGTTTTGACAGGGTATTTTATAGAATAGGCTTACGGGAAACGGCGAAATACTTCGGGGAATGGAGGACATTTTTCTCCGGCTTTTTTTCTCTTCCGATGTATCTGATCGATCGTTAAGTAAATAATGCGGCATTTACTTTTTTTTAAATAAAGGAAGGTTTTATTTATATACATACTCCCGTACAGAGAAAGGTAACCACGAGAAAGAGCGAGAGAGAAAGAGAGAGAGAGAGACATACATACATACAGACAGACATACATACATGAGCAGAGAATGGAGAGGGAGGTAGTTACAAAGAAGGAGGTGAAAGAATAAGAAAGAGGGGAGAGAAAGAAAATGAGAGAGAATGAGCGAAGGGATAGCAAAAAAGAGAAATTTACATCCTTGATGTCTGTGGATAGAATCAACTTTATATAATTGCTTACTGGCTACCATCATTGAGCGATCGTTGACTATCGTATGTCCTTGCTTTTATCATGATTAAAGAACACGCATTGAAGACGCGCATCATTTCGAGAGTATGTGATTATTTTGACTTTCATTTCCTTCTGAAAATGTTCAAATATTATTTCATCGGAAATTTAGCGCTCGACTCTTATAGTCTTGTTAACGGCCCATCTATAATACAACATTAATATGTTTCGATTAGAAAATTTTATTGAATTGCATGCAGATCCGTTAAGAATAGTTCGGAAATAGCTGAAGTATAATCCGGTGATCTCATGAGTAATATCCAAAATCTTATATCTGTAGTTGTAATACAAGTTAAGCTGTTCTAAAATATAGAAATGGTAACATTTCCATAGTAAATTAATTTACAGACGTATCTAGGTGCATATTAAGTCAACTAATTTAATTGCTTTTTCCACCCTTACAAATATGTATATGTCTTTAAAGTATTTATAGCGTCGATAGCTTTGTGCGTTTTGAAAGGTTCCTAATATACCAGAAGTCAACCTGTTATGTTTATAGAAGAAGATTCTTCAAATAAACAGAATTTTACAAGCCCGTTTGGTAAATCTAACAAAAGGTGATTATATCTTAGAAGATGGACCATATGAAAGTCACTCCGTTGTAACTAATTATAACCTGCTTTTGTGAGAACTCATCAAAATAATGCTGGTACAGTTGAATAACTCGTACAGGAGATGCATTAATGCAATTTAAGCAACATGTACAGCGTTTTAGCAAAGTATATGAGTTTAAAAGTCAATTCTTCGAGATTTGCAATTGATATCTGCATTTCTCTCCACTCTCCTGAACGCATCTTACTGTTTTCATGGATTCGATACCCGTGATCAGTAATATATGTTTTATGAGAAAGTAAAACAACAGAAATCGATATTATAATGTATGTGATCCTTTCTTTTGGAGTTATTTATCTTGTTTTCAAATTACCATTTCCACAGCTATATTTTAACGTTGGAGGGTAACTACATTGGATAAATTGATCGATAAATTTTAGCTGAGAATAGTTCCAAATAAACTTGTTTAGCCACACTGAAGAGCTGTGATACAGCGAAACAGTTTGTCTATAAATGACTATATATATATACTCATTTATAGACAAACTGTTTCGCTGTATTACAGCCTTTCAGAAGAAGCCTAAAACATAACTTTACTGAGTTAGTAATTTTAAATGATTTTGATGATATTATGAAGGATATATGCCTAAAATATGTTTTTTATATGAAGGCAGACATATATATATATAACTCCCCCTTGTACCTGTTTAAATGCCCATTCGAGGAATGCTTCCCCAAAAACCAAACAGACAAACACAGCACATACATCGGCCACACCACGACAACACTCTCCCGACGTCTTATGTACCACTTGAATCAAACCAGCGCCATACAGAGACACATCATCACACACAATAAAAATATAAAATCCGCCGAACTTCGGAAAATACTAATCAACAACACTCGAATTATACACAGAAATAACTGCACTAACAGACTAAAAGTATTCGAAGCACTATATATTAGAAAAATGCAACCCACGATAAAAAATCGCATTTACGACCTGCATTAATGCCCTTTCCGTATTTAACAATTAACACTTAAGGAAAGAAAAAAAAGCTATACATATGTAAATCAATAAAACATAAATAAATTAAAGAATGAAGAAGAAAGAAAAAAAAAGCTATAAAAATGGAAGCGGAAAAAGACCCATATTAGCTAAAATCAACCTCCTGAAGATGGACGAGACGTCCGTAGGCGCTTGAGATTTGACCCAAATTATAACGATGGGTGCTATGCTGCACCAGTTACTACCACACGATCGTAAAATCGCTCGAAGATTCGAACGACTAACCAAGAAAATCTAAAAAAAGCAGAACTCCGTGGATTTTAACGAAGCCTGTCTTAATGACAAATTGCTGCCAAACTATATATATATATATATATATATATATATATATATATATATATATATATATATATATATATATATATATATATATATGTATATATATATATATATATATATATATATATATATAGAGAGAGAGAGAGGGTATTGAAAGGCTATCAAAATGTAGAAGGAAGACAAAAACAAGTATTTTTTATTTATTATTTTTTTTAATAGTAAATATTACTTGATTAGTCAATATTCTAAAACAGTGACGTAATCTGTTTGATGGTGTTTCGTAATATATTTCGAGGAAACACCTCTTTTCAAATAATAGGTGTTGTTTTTTGATAATACTGCCGTAAATATCAATGTCGCCTGCAGCAAATAAAATAAAATTAACTTCTTAAAAATGGTTTTATTTGATTTAAGTGATTAAATTGTCCTTGTTAGATTTATTTAAATGAGATTATTTATTTATATATTTTTGTGTGCCTGGAGGTAATAGCGAGTCTATGTACAAAGTATGTTATTCAAGTAATTTTTTTATTTTACCGAATTAATATATATTTTTATATGAAGGGTATACCAAAAAATGATATACTAAGTCTGTTATTCTATTAATATTATGATTTTTCTTTTCTTTTATTTAAATCATATTCGTTTAATGTTTTCCCTATTTTATTCCTAATTAACCAGTTATTTGGTTTTGATTTTGTACCACGGAAAAGGTCTACGTGACCCACAGCAAATGAATCAAAACAAAATTACATTCTTTTAAATGGTTAAATGGTTCTTGTGGCATTTATTTGTACCTGTTATACTTATCTATTTTTTCCTAAATTAATTCATTAAACTTTATTATTATTTTACCAGAAATATAGTTCAATTGCCTACTGCATACCACCGCAGAAAATGTCGACGGGCCAAATGAAATAAAATTCTTGCTACATTTATTCGAAATTCTTTAATTTATTTATTTACTTTTAAATTATTTAGTGTTTTAATTAGGCTTTAATAAATTGTTATTATCGAAATTCCACATCTAACTCGTTAGCGTTTTATTTTTTAATAAAACATTGACTTTTAACAAGGAGATATAATTTCTTAAAAGTTTTTATAATTACTTATAACCATGGTATTAGTATGTAATTAAAACAATATTCACATATAAACATATATATATATATATATATATATATATATATATATATATACATATATACATATATATATATATATATATATATATATATATATATATATATATATATATATATATATTTCTGGTACATACATACATGCATATGCATATGTATACGCATATATATTTAATTGTTAGAAGGTAATGGTGAATCTATATATTAACTCTTATATTCTATAATATTTTTCATTATTATCATATTTTTTACTAACTTATTTTATCTAATATTTTTTTTAAATGTTCTATTTATTTAGGCGGTTAATTTTAATATTGCTATCACTATTTTAATGGGGAGATAGTAAAATGTAGATCTATATACTTAGTGCGTTATTCTATTAATATTCCGATTATTATTTTGATTTACTTTATTATCATTTAATGTTTTATTATATATATATATATATATATATCAAAGGACTCTCTTTCTGTCCATCCAAACACCTGAATCCAGTGGATCTATGCTACGACATGGAAGACTACATCAGACGAATCAAACTCAAAGAATACTTCTACAATAAGAACCAACTAGTAACTTCCAACCACATAACAACCAAACAGACAGGGATTTCTAAGACTACACGTTGGACACCCCCCAATGGACGCAACCCGACCATAGATGCACACAACAACACAGCCCAAAAGCACCTTGACAAGTTCATCAAAGACAATCTTCACAGAAACACCCATTACAACATCACAAAAGACGAACAACAAGCCATACAATCCTTACGAAACAACACACACATCACCATTAAACCAGCAGACAAGGGAGGAGCAATTACAATAATGAACACCGACGACTACATAACAGAAATAGACACACAACTAGCTCAAGAGGAATTCTACAAAACACTCCCCACTGACCCTACTCACACATTCAAATCCAAACTGAACAACCTCATTAGCACTCTAGACCATGATACTAGAACAACTATAACTAAATTAATACCAGAACACCCCAATCCGGCCACATTCTACACCATCCCCAAACTCCATAAACTCCCCAAAATAGTCAACAACATACTAAAACACCTCCCACCCGACAATACCACAAATACCGAAATATCCATTAATGATCCCTCAAGATTATATCATATCGCTAAGGCTCTAAAATCAACACCACCCGGACGACCTATTGTTTCGGGCATCGGAACCCTCACTGAACACATCTCGGGACACATAGACAGTATCCTCAACCCCCTGTTGACAAACATCCCCAGCTACCTCAAGGACACCACACACTTCCTACAGATTCTAAACAGGATAAATAATTTACCCAGTAACTCAATTCTCGTCACAATGGACGTATCCGCTCTCTACACCAACATTCCACACGAAGAGGGAATATCCGCATGCAGGAGTTTCCTACACACCCAGCACCTACAAAATACCCACATCAACGACATATGCAACATCATACTATTCATTTTGACACACAACAACTTCACATTCAACAACCAGCACTTCCTACAAGTCAAAGGCACAGCCATGGGTACTAAAATGGCCCCCAGCTACGCCAACATCTTCATGCATATATTTGAACAGAAACACATACACAACTACCACCTCAAACCGCTACACTACCACAGATACATAGACGACATTTTCCTGATCTGGCAACATGGAGAAGAGTCACTAATGGACTTCTACAGACACCTTAATAACTGCCACAACAGCATAAAATTCACTACAGAGCATTCAACCACACACATCCCATTTCTAGACGTTCTCGTCAACATCACCAACAGACAGATCACCACATCACTCTACACTAAACCCACCGACGGACACGGTTACCTCAACTTCAAGAGCTGCCACCCGATCACCACAAAAAAATCAATTATTTACAGTCAATGCCTACGCATCAAAAGAATTTGCTCGGATTCCACTGAATATAACACACAGGTAGGCATCATAGCCAACCACTTCCTCCACAGACACTACCCCTTCAAAATAATTAAACAATCAATAAAGAAAGCATCAACAAAAAGCAGACTAACTCTTCTAACAAACAACAAAAACAAAACTCTATCCTCACAAATACCAATGGTATTTGACTTCAACCCTAACACCAACAAACTACAAGACCCTCTCAAAAACATATTTAAACAATTACAACACGACATCAACATCAGCACTATATACAACAAACCACCCATCTGCGCCAGACGACAGCTTCCAAACCTACACTCTTTGCTGACATCGACCAAAACACGCAACATTCCCGTACCACAGGGAAACAAAACATGTAACAAACCCAGATGCCAAATATGTCAATGCATCAACACCAACCACACATTCACACCTCCAGGCACTAACATCCAACTTAATCCCCCGCCTCTTATCTGCGACAGCCCCGACGTAGTTTACTTATTATACTGTACTAGATGCACGAAAGGTAACTATGTCGGGGAAACAAGCCTGGAGTTCCGCAAACGCTTCAATAATCATAAACAAACCATTAGAGACAAATCCACACGATTCCCAGTGGCCGAGCACTTCAATCTACCAAGCCATTCCACAGATGACATGAAATGCATCCTCATAGCCTCCAAATTCAGATCACAACAACACAGACGAAAATATGAAACCAAACTCATCCTCAAACTCAACACACACAACGCTGGACTTAATTTGGACCTGGGACTACTCAACAAATACACTTTCCACAAACAGGGTAACTAACCTATGCCATTTTCCTACGGGCGAAGTCTTGCGTGTGTCACGGTGGGATTTTAACTCTTAACTTTTAACAGTTTTTATTACATCTATTTATTTCGTTGTATGTATGTAGGTTTTATTATCTAATATTTATTATAGTCATTTATTTATTTATTTATTCATTTATATATTTAAATATTGATCATTTATCTACTGACTTATTTATTTATATTATTTATATTATATTATTTAGATTATTTAATTTATTATCTTCATTAGTATTATATTTATTTATTTGAATTTTCATATATATTTGTTTTATATATATATATATATATATATATTTTTATTATTATTAGACGCTAATTTTAATAAATAGAAAGTTAAATAAACGTTTTTTTAGAGAATTAAATTTTAAAAAATAAATGACCGCTGATACGAAGAAAGAAAGAAAGAAAGAAAGAAAAGAGCGAGTAATTAATTCAATTAACAGTTAAATTGAACGCAGTAACAGTAATTTCAAACAATAAGTCGACTACAACGCTAAAACATGTGTATGCTGGCCTGCACAGGCATGTACGAGTGTGTGTGTGTTTGTATGAGTGTGTGTGTGTATGTGTGTGTGTGTGTGTGTGTGTATCGAGCAGTAAGAGACAAAGAAAGAGAGAAAGAAAAAAGGCACGCAAGCCCAGACGAAGAGAGAAAGAACGAAAGGGAAAAACAACTATTCTTTAAACGGTTAAATTGAACGCAGTAGTAGTAATTTTAAAACAATTAAGTCAACTACAACGCTAAGAGATGTGTATGATTGATCGCATGGTGTGTGAGTGTTTGTATGTATGTATGTATGTATGTGTGTGTGTGTGTGTGTGTATCGAGCAGTAAGAGAGAAAGAAAAGGAGAAATAAAAAAGGTATTTGTGAATGGGTGTATGTATATATGTATGTATGCTTACGCGCATACGCACGTGTCGGTGTATGTGTGTGTGTGTGTGTATCAATGTACATGTACACGTCCCATTACGTGTGTGTGGACGCGTATGTGCGTGTGCTCAGTTATACACATATTTAATTTATGATTTTTCTACTCTTTCCCCCTCATTGCCTGGGAAAACCTCCCACCGTACACACGCAATCCCCAAACACCGATGAAGACTGAAGGATCAGTCGAAAATTTTGTTCTCCATACCATCAACAAGAAAAAACTATTTTTCTTTACAGAACAACTTATATTCCTACACGTCACAAAATAAATAAATGGAAAAATAAATAATAATAAAAAGTTATAACACTATATAAACTTTTTTTCATTTTATTTTTTTATATACATACTTATATATATATATATATATATATATATATATATATATAAACGATTTGAACGGTAATACGGTTTTATTTCATTAAATGTAAATGTAATATTCAGTGTATTATTCTGTTAACATTATGGTTATTATTTTGTTATTTTTCATATTCTTTTACTATTTTGTTTGTGAGATGTGCTACTTGTTAATCCATATACTAACGATTTAGTTCTATTTGTGATTATTTTTATGTTATTTATTAATTTGTATTTACACATATCTAAACCGTATTCAAATCTGAGTGGAAATGTAATTATTGCAATGTGTGTTGGCTAACATAACATAGGATATATACTATATAAATGATAGACCAAAGGTAAGTCTGCTTTTAAGTTCTGGGCGTAACCTAGAGAAAAATAAAGCTGCTTTAATGCGAATATTTCTAATGCTCATATCTGTGGCCAAGATGCTAACTTTAATTAATATATTAGTATTTCTGCAAGTCTTAATTGGCTTGAAATATGATGTAGCTTGTATTTGTGTATGTTCTTTATTCCTGATGTGTAGGGGTCTTATGGTGCAACCCACGTAAAATTTGTTGCAAGTGGCGCATTTTAAGATGTAAACCGTATATAATTTTCGATTATACTCTTTCTATATTAAAAATGAAATATTAAATAGATAATATATAACAAGTAATTGTTTAACATATTTTGACCCCACAAACACACACACACACACATTCATATATATATATATATATATATATATATAAATAATTTAATTAAAATGTATATGACATGACCATTTCACCACTTAATCAAACAGAGAAATAAAAATAAATATTCTATTTGCTGCGGGCAACATTGGTATTTACTCTGGTATAAGCACCAAACAATATTACCGGTCCACATGGACATCAATAGATTTAATACACCTAGCATTTGATGAAGAGGTATTTCCACGAAATATATCATAGCAGACTGTCACATAATTAGATAACTATGTAGAAGTCTAGACTAATAAAATAAGATTTACATAAAACACTTGTTTTGGCTTATTTCTAAATACCGACACATTTCCATTTCTTGAATTTTGTTAGCCTTCTAATACTTTTCTATATACATATTACACGCAATTCTCCAAGAAAACGACATTACTTCATAATATATATATATATATATATATATATATATATATATATATATATATCATTATATCATTCATACAGGTTAGATTAAACAGAAGTAACAGTTTCTGATCATTCTTTTATATCCAATTTTTTAAGTTGTCCGACAAACAGTTTGATGTTATGTTATAACTTAAATTGAAACTAGCCATAATTTCAACCGTTCTGAGTCGTTCTCAAGAACGTAATAATATTCCGAATTTAAACTGATGAGCTCATTAAGAAAGTCGATGAAGAACGTTTTAAAAAAAGTTATATTCATTTCTCACTTTCGTATAAAGTTTGGTTGATAGAGAGTTTATGCGCTCGAATGAATAATGCCTTGATTATAGGGAGGCACAGGTTACAATTTCAAAGCACGAGGATGGCAATAGTTTTTATTTAATATATTGCTGAGGTCTTTTGGGGAATTGTGCGTGCGATTAGATGTTAATAGATGAAGTTTTGGAGTGGTTAGGCGGCCAGGGATGGTTGCTATTCGGATATATTATTTGTAAATGCACATTCTCTCACTGAGGAAGTAAACGCATACATGATATAATTAGTTTTTAATAAGTTGTTATTGTTTGTATTAGTAAGTTAGCTGTTTTAGATTTTGTTAATGTGTCGGAAATCGTAGTTTAGAGTTGTTGTCAATGGGGGACATATGTTTATATATAATATTTTTAATTATTCTTATAACATTATAAATAATTAGGATGCATTTGATTACAATAATATAAATGGATATTATTTATACTATTAATACTATTGTTGTTGGAATTTTTAGTTATGGTAGTATGGGGGTGTTTAATTTGCTGTCCGAAGATGTTGTTTGCGAAGTTATTATTTCTTAGGATGTGTTTAATGTCACACTCTTTACACTGGAACATAACATCAGATCGTTGGTCTGCAGATACTTTTTACGCTTTTCGTGTGCAGTTATATAGTTTAGTTGAAATCTTTTAGTTTTACTTTTTTTGGATAATTTGTAATTATTAAGATAAAAAGTAACTGTTTTGCTATGTTAAAATTTTAAGAGATTTTTGTCGCGCGAAAAATATATATGATCTTAATTAGACAAAATATCGAAAAGATATAATTTTTACGCATTAGGTTTTTCTGGTAAATAGAAGTAACATCCTGTGAAACAGATTTAACAATCCTTGTCGTCCATTTTTTTTTCAGTCTCTCTTTTTTTTGTGCTTTTATTTTAACGCTAGTTATTTCCCATAGTTCTACTACATATTATTTAAAAGCTGTTGTCACTGTATAATGACATTATAACTATACACTTAATATCGTCTTACGTCTTTATAACGACCCCTATCTACCAAATCAGAAAATGAGCCATAATCTCTTCCCGTATTAAAGCGTTGTTAGAACCAATAATTTCCGCAAGGCATTCTTGACATTCAATTTCATATTTCACTATTTCGTGCTTCTGTGTTTTGTTTTATTCAACGACAACTTTCTAAAGAACTGGTTTGAATTGACTGAATTGATATCGATTACGAGTTGTGTGGATTTAATGAATCAAATTGCTATGTGATGGAACCTTTAGTGTGAGATAAGCTAATTATCGATAAGAGCTATTCTAGCCCGGGGAATAACCTAAGGATTCGATCGAATTGCTATTTTCTAATGTAAATTATTGTCACATTTTTAATTTGATTTAATATTTTGGACATATAAATTCATCATGTCAAATATATATATATATATATATATATATATATATATATATATATATATATATATATATATATATATGTCTATATATATATGATACATATATTTATATATATATATAATGTAAGTTAGGTATGTCTATATGTTTTTATATTTCTATGTATAAGATTTGATCCTAAACTAATCAATCGATTATTATCATTTCATAACACAATTGTTTAGCGGGAGGGTTGGTAATGTGGAATATATCAGTTTAATTTAGTTTTAGGCAAAGTGAATTAAAACAAATTAGAGTCGTTGTACAAATAACAATTAGACCCGAATTAATTAATATTTTCCAAAATTTCAGTTTCTTAAAGGCGTTTTAAAAGGCAGGATTTCTTAAATTTCAAATTCTTCTTAAGACCACTTCAGCTGGAATCTTAAATCTTAGACATTTTCTATAATAAAAAATAAAATAATAGAGTTTGATCAGTATTACAATGATGTTTCTAGACATCAGGTTCTGTATAATTATTTCTTCAATTTAATCTTTGTAAGTGGATATAAAATATCTTTGTATCTGTATTGTGACGAGTGTTCTTCCAATATACATATATATATATATATATATATATATATATATATATCTTTATATATATAATATATATATATATATTTATATATATATAATATATATAAATATATATATCTTTATATATATAATATATATATTCATATATATATATATATATAAATATATATAAATATATATATATATAAATATATATAAGTATATATGTATATATATAAATATATATGAATATATATATAAATATAAATATATATAAATATAAATATATATAAATATAAATATATATATGTATATATACATATAAATGTAAATATATATGTATATATATATAAAATTATATAAATATATATATATATGTATATATATATATAAATGTAAATATATATGTATATATACATATATATATATATGCATATATATATATATATATATATATATATATATATATATATATATATATATATATATATATATATATATAACGTATGTGTCCATGTCAACATATTTTATGAAAGGGCCTTACACGGGTCGAAGCAACCGATGTTTGTATTTTTTACAATACGTATCAGACATCAATTAATAATTTCTAAAATTTAAGTCTGTTTTGAGTATTTTTAATTTTGTTTTAAAGATAAATAACATTGGTACAGTTGCATTGAATTTGATCAATAGTAATTAAACAACAATCACCCAAGATTCCATTAATTTTAATTTGGTCTTAAGACCCTTTAAGCTTGACACTTAAATCTCAGACAATTTCTCGAATCAAAAGAGATTTTCATCAAAATTAGAATAATATTTCTAGTTTAGTATCATTATATTTTGATTTTAATTTTCGTAAGAGAAAATAAGAATTGTGCAAAACTGTTCTCAGGAATTTATTGTATCCGTCCTGGGACGGGTATTTTTTCAGTATTTCATGTTAGTGATCCCATTCGAAGGACCACCAACTGAAATATCGTTAAAATATTATCAAACGATATTTTAGTTAAATCTACATTTTGAACACCATTTAGTCTAATCTAATTAGAATTCAGTAATAATAATGCCCATTATGTATAAGCATGTTGAGTAAATATTCGCCAATGTCGCATCTATTCTAACTGTTAGGCTATCTTCGTCAGCACACTAGTAAGAAGACTCCTCATGTTGATATAAACACAATTAGCACCTAAACGTGTTCAGTTCATTTTTACGCAGTTTTGTATTATTGCTAATGTTAACTTCCGATATATACATATATCTAGAGATAGATAGATAGATAGATAGATAGATAGATAGATAGATAGATAGATAGATAGATAGATAGATATAAAGTACTTCACAAAGTGACTGAGACAAACAGATTGTTTCGTTGTAGCACAGAATTTTAGTCTGGCTATACTGCCAAGCTCTTCAAGCCAAGATAAAATAAGCCAAGAGTAAGTGAAATCGTAATGTTTATATAAAATCTATTTGTACTGAGGAGTGTGATATTCCTTTATATATATTTATATATATATATATATATATATATACATATATATATATATATATATATATATATATATATATATACATATATATATATATATATATATATATATATATATATATATATATATATATATATATATATATATTAATATTAAATAAAGTGTTACAACAACATCCGGACCAAGGTTTCAGATTAAATCGGACCTTCATCAGCGGAGTCGTATAGCTAAATGAGTGAGAACAACCCCCAGGAATTTCAAAATATTGTCCGTTGGAAAGATGGAACACTTTCAGATTTAAAATTGTCACGTGCGTGGAATATTCGTAGTCAGTTATGGAAAAGTTTCAGATCAAAACAACAGCAACGCTGTACATCGAAAAAGCAAGAAATTAAATGGGAATAACGTTAACAGTTGTACAGATGGGAACCTAGCATGTTTAAATTGTCACGTGCGTGGAATTACGTAGCCCGTTATAGAAAGTATTAAAATTTAACTAATAGAGACGCTATATATGTTATCGAAAGTAAATGGAGATAACGTTAAATATAAAAATAAAAATAAATTTATATTAAGTTAAAAATTATAAAATTAAAAATTATATTGAAATAATATGCTAATGTAATATTTCTAAAAATGTTTAATAATAAATCATTAAAAATAAAACCTATAATTAAATAAATTGTAGTCACACCATTTATAAATTTATGAAGTCGCAATGGTACTAATTATAAAAAATTATATATAAATATATATATATATATATATATATATATATATATACTTATTAATTTTACGAATGTACACCATCAGCCAAATGTGAACAAATTATGCTTCGCCTGTTTCACTGTTGCTATCTATCTCGATATATAACTAACATATTCATACAAAATCATATAATTATTTTAGTAATTTATTTTTTCACATATACATTATCATGATCATTTATGATAACCTAAAACATTCACCGATTCTTTTATTATACAGTTAGGGTTTCCCTCCAAATTCATTTCAGACGGCGGGGTAAATCTGAGGTTGACATGCTATTTGTTTTCTCGCATCGCTTCACCTCTTGTAATGGTTTTGTCAAGAGGTAGAAAATGGACGTGTTATACATTTCTTACTTTTGTTAAACTGAAAATAAAACTACAAATCTTAATTTATATACATACAGAAATCAATTAACAGTAGTCTCTATTATGTAGTATGAGTATATATATATATATATATATATATATATATATATATATATATATATTATATATATAATAATATATGAATTATTTATTACCTACAGACATCATTGAGTTTATATATATATATATATATATATATATATATATATATATATATACATAATTTCTTTAGATACTGTATATTACATATTTCAGCAATATACCGCGGTTTCATCCAAAAGGGCAGATTTAGACATCTTTAGTAAATCTCTGTGCCCAGTGGAATCATCTGCAAGCTGAAACAATTGTAGTCACATCCCGATAGGGAATAGCGTCAACAATGACAGAAAACGGTGTATCTCTGAGGGGGTCCCCGAAAAAATCCGGTGTGGGATAGTGATTAATATATACGACAGTCTTCGATACTACGTTGACACGTTTTTGAAATTAAAGAAAAGAGTCATATCATGGGTAAACATTGATGTATTTTGAAAATTTAAAGTGCATATCTTAGATAATCTGTTGCTGAATACAACTCACATGAAGAAGCTGCCCTTACTTAGTGAAAAGTATCTTACTTGACTTAAAACATAATTATCTCTATTTTTTTCAGATATATAAGAAATGTAATACTTTAAGTAATTAAAATGAATTCCTTTTGATAGCATTTAATAAGTTCCAGACCTAACACATAGATTGAACCACTAATAATAAAACATGCTTTTTCTAAAGAAATTACTTACTTTCAAATGCATGTGTCAACATTGGATATCAATATGGTTTATTAGTTTACAAATAACGGTTATTTAAGTTAAGCTACTGCTTCACATTTTCAAAACAATTGAAACATCTGAATTTTTAGTGTGTATAAAGTATAGCTTTCTCATAGAATTAATACTGTTTAAGCAATAAATAGCCTGAAAAACGGTTATGGCATGGTGTGAATACTTTAAACGCAGTCGTACAGACACAAATGATCCTGGACGCTAACGTCTCGCAAATCCGGCAGTTGTCCTGGAAAACATTTTAAAAAGTCCACAAACTTGTTTTGGCTGATCGTAAATTAAAGTTGCGTGAGATAGCAGGATTAGTTAAGATATCAGAAGACAGTGTATTCATTTTTCTTAATGAGAAAGCTGTGTTCACCAAAAACGCGTTAACCATATATAGAGTTTTTCTAAACAGTCTCAACGCATGAAAAATGATTTTCTGCGTCAATATGAGACACTAGATTAACATGGATCAACTATATCACTTCGGAGTCAAATTGGCAGTCAACTGAGTTTACCACAGCAGGTAAAATCCGCCCAAAATGACAAGAAACGAAAACATCAGAAAGACTTTTACCTCCGTATTTTATTATGTAAAAGGTTTGTGATCATCGATTACTTTGCGGATAGCTTTTATTATATGGCATCATTGGAACGTATAAATGAAGAAATCGCCCCCCAAACAGACACAAATAAACAGATATATGTGCTCTTTCAACAAGAAAATGCACCGTGTTTAAGTTAATCCCAACGATCGTAAAACTACATTTATTGCACTTTCAATTGCGTCGGAAATGACCCTATTTTCCCGATCCGACCCACAGCTCGTAGACCTCAGAGGAAGCTTCAAGAAAAGAGATGATTTTTTAATGAAGAAGTGATATCGAAAACAAAGGCGTACTTTGAAGGCAAAGACAAATCGTTCCACAAAAAGCCATCGAATCTTTAGAATCAGTGTATCATCCTAGAAGGAGATTTTGTTGATGAATACAATCGAATTTTGCCTCAAAGTTGTTTTACTCGGAGGGTTCGAGACTTGTTAGAAATTTTTTTTAAATATAAAAGTTTTACAAAGTTACATAAAGGTCTTTGTGACAAATAATTTTAGTTTACCTTTGGTAAACATAATTAAATTTAGTCTTTAACTAGTAAGCAATTAAAATAGTCACTAATTATTCCTAACCTTTAAACTTTCCAAACGTTTAGATACACTCTCTATTCTCCTATGATAGGCGTTTTATTGTCTTTCGCTCTGTCAACCACGCTTAACGTTTTTATTGAAATAATTAGTTCAAAAGCAACAATTTAAATTTTGTTGACATACGCGTGTCGGTTTTTATAACAGCCCTGAATATGTGCCTACAATTTAGGTTAGATTGACTCAAGAAATTTTAAGTTACTTTTAGAAAAGGGCCATTTGCTTTAGTCTGTCATGCTTGAAATTTTATCAACAAAACTTAATATTACTAAAATCTTAATATGGACGATTAAGTGTGAAATAGCATTTTTTCTGTCTGTCACGCTTAAATGTAAAATCGTATTTTCATAGATAATTGCACAGATTGAACGATCCTGTATTAACAATATATGTTCCTGTTTATTCACTGCATTTTCATTAATTGAAAGTGGGATTCGCCGTAGGAAGCACCATTTTGGGCGGGAAATAAAGTACGTCGACGTAGCCGCAAAGATTAACTATGTTTTCTTATGTTGACACATTTTAATCTTATTTAAAAATCCCGATAAATGTATAGATAAGCAATAAGAAAGAAATTCCGATTACACAATAACTGAATTTTGTGCGTAAATGAGGACATAGATTAAAGAAATACCGAATCTTTATTTCATGCTATTGTATATTATTTCCGAAGTGACGTGTAGATAAGTATAATATATGAATAAATGGCGGCACTGCCGACACCAACGTTTGAACTCTCATCTCTGGATAAGGGAATGGGCAGCTGTCATTTCAGATAAATACAGTTGAGTGCAACTGAAAGTGGTGTTACTAATTGCTTATTATGTAACACAGATTATTAAGTCTGGTCCGGACATTCAGTATTTTTAATTATGCTACGCGAGCTTTGTATTTATTAGTATGTAACACATTTTATGTTTGTTAATTTGAAGTATTTTGTTGTATATTGAATATTAATTAAAAGCTTGCAATTAATTTTTTTTTCAATTGAGTTCTTTTGTTGATTACTGCATGTGACTTCACAACAAATAAGAGTTGCCAAGTGCGGGTTACACGGTATAATTGAAAAGGGGCGAACTTAGGCTCAACTAATTCCATAAAAAATGTAGATAATCATTGAGTTGTTTGCTCAGATCACATGGACGTTAGAAGAGTTGTTGCCAGAAATTTATCTTAGTTATACGTAATGTAAGGTATTAGGATGTCTCAGCCATAAGCAACGTTATTCCTTAAGATGAGTAAAATATATTTTAAGTAAAATATGGATTCGCCCTCTTCTTCATGAAACATCTATCTCGCGAGAATAGAACCAAGAGAATATCCTCACCCCTGGTAAAAGAAAGTCTACAAAAGTACGTGGTACTACATATTTACTAAAACAATAAATAAAAAATACGATACTGTAGAATATTATCTTTCTTCATGCCTATATTATATTACACTCGAGCATAGCGTAAACACCTGATACAAATTTCACTAGTTTACCATTTTTGGTAAACTGTTGTTTGTCTGTACTTAACTGAAAATAGAGAGAAAAGGTATTTTTATGAAAAGATCTGATAAAGAATGCTAATTGCTTAGATTAAACTACTCGTTCTTCAAAACGTTATATATCGTTGTTTTTCACTCTGAACAGATGAAAAGCAGCCGCGGATGTATATTAATGATTAATGGCTACGGATGCCACATTATCCAGAGGTTATTTTCAGTCAAGATCAGCCTCGTATCTGGTCTTTTCAAGTATGTGTTTAATAATTTATTTTGACAAGCCTTTACTCCAAATATCGCACAAAAATACAGTGGTCGTCTGTCTAAGTTAGATGTGTCTCCTCAAACCGATAGTTCCCGTCTCTTGTTTACCCATACATTGTTACAGGATCTCATCTCCTTTAAGTTAATAAGAGCCATTACGAATAATTTATAGTTTTACTCGCAATATTTGACTGCAAGTAATTATCTATATAACTAATGGAGATTTGGTATCGGTTGTCTGAACCTGAAACTATACCATTATGTCTATATATGAAGCAAAAACTATACAATTATGATATTTAAAAGCTAAATTCACTTTACTATACTATTGAAGACTAATCTACCTTTCAATGTTTAAATTAAGGAATAGTTTAGTATCTGCTATGTTGTCATGATACCAACCTCGTAAGCATTACTTCGCCATTTTTAAAGGGGGTGTAGTGTAGTATGTTTTGTTGGTAGTGTAGTATCTGTTCTATTGTCACGAGACACTCTTCTATGCATTACCTTATGCTTTAAGAGGTAGTGTAGTATTTGTTTGTAGGTCATTATACCATTCACTAAGGTATTACCCCTCCTTAAAGGAAAGTGTACTATATGTTCATTTGTAATATATATTAACAAAAATATGCGACTAAAACGATCATACTATTGCAAAGAAAAATAATAACAAAACGATCACTTACTAATATAAAAAAAGTTTCATGCATAACAATAACAGATCTATATTTACATGAAAAATAGTACCAGTTGTCTGAATGCTGGTATATATTTAATTGGTTCTCACTGAAGCAAGATGTTGCACAATGCCGGAGGTGAGGAAAACCAGCTCACACAAAGGGCCGCTTTAACTTGTATACAAATAGAATACAATGGCTTGGTCCATATTTACCGGTAAGGACACCGAAAAAGGATATGATGCTTGGAAAGATGCACCTCTCAGAACTGAGCCTATCCATACCGCATTGTGACGAAAGAAAGGCCTAGTCACCAGCGAGGTAGTATTTATTTTCCAGAATGATACCAAGGACGTATCCTCCATTTATATGAACGCAGCTGGCGAACCACACATGCTGTTATGATTCCATTCAGTACCATTGTAAGCAGACGATGCAGAAGGCCGGGATGTGCGGATAGGTAGTTTACGCGAGCAGATATTATGGTAGGATACAAACATTTCCCAGTACGCACTGTCAGCCTTCCATGGTAGGCAATAAACTAACCTCCTTCTTAAATAAGAGGTAATGCCGATGTGTGGACACTTCCTCGGAACGAGCCGAACTGTACTTAACTCTGCAGCCCCTATTGAATGACGCCAATGATGTGTTATTGACAAGTGTAAACACGACTGGCGAACGAGTCATTCGGAATTCTGGGTAATTGTTTATATTTACTTCCATTCCACCACAGAAAAATATGATACAAGGGCGGAAGGTTAAAAATGAGAAAAAACATGTCACCAGATGTGGGTGCATGGTGGCTTTTGAAAAAATAGCCTGAGTAGCTTCGTCGACATTTCCCAGTAGGCGGCGCCTTAGACGATTCGCAATAAACTATCCCCTCCTTAGAGAGAGAGAGATAGTAAAGCCTGGAAGGATTTCTACGCCAGGACTGAAAAGGGCACATACCTAACACCAAGAGAACAAGGCCAGTTTATGCTACGGTGGCCTAATCTTTGTCGGACTTATTATCAAGGACGTATCCCTGACTGGTTTAAATGGTATGTATGTTATATCGATCAATAATCAGTTACTAATTAGTTAATAATTTGGAAGATTTATTGTTATTTATTCAGCTGAATTACTGACTAAACTAAATATATAGATAAGCTGGTTGGCTTGTTTTTACTCCACAGATGAATTCTTTGGCTTAGTTTTTTTTGCAGCATAAAAATCGCACTGCATCATTCAATACTGGCTAAAAGGGAAAATAAAACGAACAAACATTCTTTATTATTGCCCTTCTAAATCACTATCTTGGTAATAGCTTAAACGAATGGCATTCAACCCAATACATTTCACCAATATAGGTTCCACTGTAAATGGATCACGACATCTAATAAAGAATGGTTTAAATTACTGTTTAAGAAGATATCAATGGATTACGTATGTGGAGTTGGGCTTGATTAACTCTCTCTTTTCTGACTTTTCTACACATCAGCTATTTTTCTGTGATCAGTTTTTAGATTTTTTCCCGTTTATTGTTCTTGCCGATATTTCAAAACCTTTGCCATTTGTTAGGAATCTTTGAATTGTTAGTTTTAGATCCGTATATGGAAATTTGTTGTTTGTTTTCTGTTTATGGAAAACCACGTCCGTTATGAACATAATAATAACTGTACCTTTTTCGGTTGTCCGTGACGTGTATACACAATTATACACCAGGTGTCGTTGTGGTCGGGAACCTAGGTTCTTGATCGTCTGTGGATACAATCACTCTGACGCTGATATTAGTTCATGAGAAGTTTTATTGATCAGAAAGGAAGAGTCACAGAGAAGATGAGAGAGAGAGAAAGAGAGAGAGAGAGAGAGAGAGAGAGAGAGAAAACATTGTTTTAAAATGACCGGTTACTTCTGGGTGCACTAGAGTGATAAAAACAAACAAACACATAGATAGATAAATAGCTTGTCTCATAACATCATTGTACATTCCCATCGATTACAGCGTATTTTACGCGTCCACGTTTCTTGAAATGTCGCAATGGAGAAGGAGAATCTTTTCCCCCCGTGATTTCGCTGACTTCCGTTTTATGAGGTCACCTCTGAACCCTAGGTGGAACTCAAACTTTTCCATTTAAATAAAAGCTTTTGTTATATAACATAAGATAAACAGTAGAAAAGGCTATGTAGTTGAAAACTGATGTAGAACATCGAATGCCTTCTGCCAGTATTTGATGATACTAATCTAGGATATATTAGAGGACGTTATCAACTTGACCGCTGTGAGTTGAGAAACTTACACTTACTTATTTGATGGGTAATATATCAGGTGAGAACACACCGGATCATGCTACGTGTTGGTGTGCTCGATCCAGTAATCAAGAACCAAGACACGTAAGAGAGATTCAGAGAAAATGCGTAAATGAAAAAAACACAAATTCAGTGTTATTCGCAAATAAGGTTATACGAGACTGTGATCTTTCACCCTTTCTCATTCCCTTAGTTTACATTAAGTTAACCACGTCTGATAGAGAAACCGTTAATGATATACGAAATAACGTTCCTTCATATAAAGAAAGACGTTTATCTTTATAAAGCTATTTCTTCGTCACCGACATACTATGTATATAACACTAGCTGCTAGCTGTTAATAGAGTACAAATATAAATAAATAGCCGTACCTACCCGACATTTACCGAAATTCATTAAATAAACATTTTACTTTATACTTTTGTCTGCACATTTTGTACACATACACAGTAGAATTAATACACTTTTAGTGGAAGAGAGAACATTCTTATTTATATTATTCAATTAAAAATATGAGTTATACCCATTGATGATTTTTATTTTCTGTTAATAATTGAAAAATACTCATATATTACCAGTTGCCCGGGCGTAATTGCGAATTATTTAAAATAGACTTTAGGAAAGTACGTTAGTATTGTGCCAAGAACATTGGACAACAATAACAAATTAAAATTCGCTAGTCAGACTCTTATTTCAACTTAAATGCTATTTAGGGCTATTTTTTTAAAAATCTAATAAAATAACTTAATATGTCAGAAGACATAGACAAGTTAAAAGCGGCGGAGATTATGGTACATGTATCATTATCAAATATAACAATCTCTTTTAAAATCATCTTCATATAGCTTTAGAAAATGAGCAATATTATGAAAAACATAACATTGTTCACAACGTAAACAGGACACCATGAAATCATTGAACAAAGGCTCCAGACGGGATTAAGGAAAAAATTGTATAAATTTCATGAATCTCCTAACATTTTTTCTCTTTGTGATTCCGAATCCCTATCTTATGATGCGAATATGTGATGAGAGTGTTTGTTTCAACCAATCAATGCTGGCTTTTTGTCAGATAATATTATCATGTTACTGAGATTAGACATTTTCATCTTATCCAAGTAGTCCCAGTTGTGGCGGCATTGTTTACCCGGCCTATATAACAAAATAAACACAATGATTATTAGCGCAGAATTATTAGATTGCATTAGTCGATATTACGAACGTTTCCACAGGATTACATTTGTCAAATGATTATCAGGCTCTTTGGCATTCAGTTTAAAATCAGAGTTTAGATTACCTAGACAAAAGTTTGAGTTTGACCATCTAATTCAGAAGCAACTATAAGGAAGGTCATCCAGCCATGGACAATAGACATTAAGGATAAAAGGTTATAATCATATTATCGTTCAACATATTACCAACTAACTTTATTTCATGGCTTCTGTCAGGAAAAGACACATCTAAATAAAAGTTAATATTTATTCGTGAGTGTTATACAAATCGGTATGTTAACAGTCAGAAGATTCAAATAAGTTCCAATAAAAGTTAAATCTTTCACAGAATCTAAAGACACAAGTAAATGTTTAATTCGAATCCATCTAGGGTAACTAGGGACAAGTATCGGTTAAGTCGATAAAATAGCTGAAATATATTAGAAGGTAAAAGAAACAATTTTCATTTGTAAATAGATTTTCTTCGTGTTTTAGAGCAAAAACTAAAATTTAACAGAAAATATATCAGGGAAGATTATATTTGAAAACGGCTTTAAACATTTAAATAATTATTTTTATTGATACTTTAACATTTTTAAATAACTAGTTTATTAAGAACACCACCGCGCTGAGATTATTTTCTCACTTTTCTTTTAGGGCCAAATTGTAAAAATGACAGCATTCGAAAGTATTTTTTCAAAACACCTTCAGCAATATATCTCTACACGAGCAAACCGGTCGATTATCGCTAGTGAATAATAAGATTAAAAAAGTCTGGTAACATTTAGTAATTTCTAAAGTTATGTTAGAAAATCGGACAACTTCATATAGAAATGAAGTAACGAGTTTATTTTTGTGATGGAATGGTAAAACAACGTAGATTTTTAATAAAGTACCTGAACATAAGTGAAAAAGACATAAGAGCAAACTATTGACAATTCTGATATATTTTATTTCCTATTTTGAAACAATATATTATCAAACAATATATTATAAAACAATATATTATTAAACGATATAGTCAATATAATAATTACATAATAGAGTAGAAAACATAAAATATAAAGAATTACAGAAAAAAATGTGTATTGCTTTTATTAATAGTCATTACATGACATAATTCTGCATCTCTTTTTATGACCATATATAGATAGCCATCAAAACACAGACTGCTTTATTGTACTATCACTCTTCAGTGTGGCTCGACAGTAAATGCTTACAACTGAGACCGAATGTCTACTGTTCTCCTACGATCGGACATACTAGCCTATGTGTATTTATTCGTATCGGGTTATCTCCTAAACAAATGCACGTATTATTACGCACTTTCAAATATACATTCTAAAAATACAGTGAGTAACATGGGCACATTATTTTTTGTACATGTTAACATGTAGTGTATATATATATATATAAAACGCTTTTTTATTTATTTTAATTTTACTTTAACTAGCAGGACTCGTGTCCTGGCGTTGCGCTTGGTGAATATATAATAATTATTTAATGATAAAATATACTATTAGAGTATTAATTCTGAAAAAAAAAACGCAGTAAAAAACTATTTTACTATAATAATTTCAGTAATTAAAATAGGATTTATCCATGTTTAGCTATAACCTTAGAAAACGTAAAATAATGATTTAATTTGATAAAAAAGAAATGTTAAAGGATATTTGAAAAAATTCTAAAAGCACCCATGTCACTGTAAATAAATTAGGTGATTAAAATAAGATTTATTAAATAAGTATTTATTACTTTAAATCAAACAACATAGATTTATCTATATTGTCGGTGATTGGGCTCTCGCTGTATCGTTTAACGTAGTGGTGTATTTAAAAAATAAAAACCACTGCACCAAAAAATAGAAATAAAAGAAAATGGTACCGAAGAATATCCGTGAAGCTTTCCGTGTAAGTGAAAGAGACATCCTTCGAGACTGACGTAACTATTAGTGTGCCCCCATCGCGTAAACATCTATTGTAACCGCCTAAATCCTAATTTTCTTGTTTACTGTTCGTTTTATTTTATTTTTATTTCCATCTCAAGGTGTTCCATCCGTGATCAGTTAAGTTGAAATGCTAGACTGACGCAATTGTTATTTGTTTCGAATACAGTAGACCTTATCTTATGAACGCAGAAATTCTAATTTCCCTCCATGAAATTGCAATAAAAACATTTCGTTACACGTCTCCAATTCAAAGCCTCTTCTGAATGTTTAAACCTATTGGAGTTACGTGTGATCTATTTGCGTTCATAATATTTAATCGACAGCACTTTTTATAGCCGACACTGCCAGCTTCCACCAGCTACTCTCCGACGAAATCATAATCTCTCACGTGACTCAAATTAACCAATCAATCGTAACCATTGAGAATGAAAGGAAATTGTCTCCCCCTGAATATTAAAAATAGATAAACCGGTGCTTATTTTTACATACTCTCTAATTATTAGCCGGTTTTACATTCTTTTTTTTTGATTCGGTTCCTTTAATTTTTCTTCTAAAAATAGAATTAACGTTAAAGTGTACTATCTTTTTTATACTATACTTAATCTTTTCTCTCATTGGTGAGTGAAGGAGAACTCCTTCTTTTATGCGACATCAAAAGCCGACATTGTGTCTAATGCTGCCTGTGTGGAGAGGCAGCTTAATAGAAACAATTATATAAATCGGCAAATAAGTAGCCATTTTAAATTAAAGGCATTCATATGTCTGCAATATTTAAAAAAATATAAACCGGTGCTTATGTTTATTTCCCTCCTGAATATTAGATAGCATTACAATATTTTTTCATTTTCGTCTATTTATATTTTACTTTTTTAAGTAGTATTAACGTTAAAGTGCAGTATCTGTTCTGATACAATACTTATCTTTTCTTTTCTTGATCGGTGTTGACTGGTGTTCATCTTTTTGTGTTCTCCCATGCAAATGTCTAATTCTTGAAACGGATATAAATAAATATGCTATGAATTTGTTTATATCTAAACTATGATATATATATATATATATAATTATCCACGGACGTGTTTCACAGTCTACGGTTCATCAGCGTGACTTGACCTAGCGAGATTCAACACGGAGACTCCAGTGAGTGGAGCCCAATGCGCTTACATCTGGACCACATACAATTGCTAGTAACGCACGAGGTCCATCGCATATACATTTTTATTTATTTATATCATTGTTTTTGTTATAGCTATATTGATAATTGGACGTATTCAAATAACATTTTATAGGGACGCATTTACCTAAATGGAAAAAAGGAAACATTGTCTCTTTTCGCTAGTGTGATACCCAATATTTGAGCGTATATATTTATAAAATATAATGATACATTAAAGTGAATCGTAGTTTGCTTGAAGCATTGCTGGGTATTTATGAAGGTTAATAGCAATGCAGAAAACTAATAACCGAAACAATATCTGACGTGTGTAGCTTCACAGTTATTTGTTTAATTTTTTGATGACATTTCACATACAATATCAGTAAGTATAAGCTATACTGTTTATGTTAATAAAATCCGGGTATCATTGAAAATCTTTGGATATTTCAGGTGATTATCTTCCGTTCTAAAAAAGAGAAAAGTTCGATACGTCTAAATGAAAAAAGAAACATCAGACTATTTTTCTTTTTGTTTTTTAGAAAGGAAGACTTCTCCGAAAATATTAAAAGATTTTTATCATCCCGGATCTTATAAATATTAACAATATATCTGATATTTACTGATATTGTATGTAAAAGATCAATTGAAACATTAATAGATAATTGTTAAGATTAATACCTTAAATATTGTCTTTGATTATTTGTTGTTGTTTATCTTATCTTTTAGCATTCTGGTTTTCTTGCATTGCTATCAGTCTTCATGAATAGTCACACACTTTTTTGTTCACTAAAGAGTCACCACTAAAAGCCATTTGATGATAAGGGTTCATGAGTTTGTCAGGTCGACGGTGAGACAACTTCCACTTTCAATGCACTGGTTTAGATAAAAACGGACGGACACTTCGATAACATCAATGATAAATAAGAGCTGACTAATTATAAAAAGCTAATACTTTTACATTTGTTATAAAACACTTTAAATCTCTGATGAAAGATATGTTATTTGAAAAATTTAAGAGAATACTAAAGTAAAAAGTGGATGACATTTAATTAAATACATTTTTGCTTCCTATACGTATGTTGCATTACTCGTTCTTTCAGGGTACCCAGTAAGGTCCAACAAGAATGACAAAGAACAGAACATATATGAAACAACTTTGGTTTTCTTTATTTGCCATTACCGGATGGTTTACGCCGACTACGCACACATATTAAACAATCTTTTGACATACTTTTGTCTTATGAAAGTATTTTTCTTGCTGAGGTCACAGACTGGTTTACGCTAGAAACTCGTTCGTAGAAACATCCGATTGGAAAGCAATTTGCTCTGCATTGTCTATCCGAGCGTGAACTGGAGCAATTGTTCTACAAGCGCTTTGATGAAGTAGAAGTCAGAGGATTCCTTCATTCCGCATGTTTAGTCAGCGGACACAAAACTCGCATTCTTCCGGTACATCGATACTCCGATCACCAAGCGTTTCGGCTCTTCGCGTTTTTGAAACCGTCGTTGTTCAAGTTCCTTTTGCACTGCCAAACCTCTTCTTTTAAACAGTTATCAAGTCGCCTTTATTTTTTTCTCGACGTCCCACCCACAATGGACTCGTCCACGATTCATTTTTGCCAGTCTTCATTATCTTACACGCAGGTTCAAAGGCATGTTGCCGATTTATATATATATATATATATATATGAACTTTTCCAAATTTATACCTACCAGCCACCATGCGAAATTTAAGTTCAATTTAAAACAGAAATTTGCACCGTTAGTCCACACAACATCGGACGTCACTTCTGGAAGACCAGGAAGGATTATTACGGAAAAAAAGGTTAATACCCCTTATTTGTCTGAAGCTCTGTGGAGGCTTGTTATATCAACCAAAATATTAGATGAAAAAATTAAGATAAAAAGAAAAAAAAAATTTTTGATTTTGATTTTAATAAAAAAAATATCTGCATCTAACACATGGTTCTTTGAAGCATTTTGCCTCTTTCTTTATGTTTCAAATTCTAAAGATGCTAAAAAAATGAACTTTCCCAAATTTAAATATATATATATATATATAAGTATACATTTTTATTTATACAAACATTATCGGTTACCTATGTGCATACATATTTCGGTTGCACTCTTCACAGAAAGTCAACCTCATCAGACCAAGTATTCCAGAGAAATGGATTGGATTTGGAGACTTTTCTTTTCTAAATAAATCTTTGTTTGGGATTGGTTATTTTCTATTTCTTATGAATTAGTATCGGATTACCTATTTTACTTGTTGACTCTTTGAATTAGTTCCTATCTTTTTTATCTTTGTTATTCTTTTTATGACTTGCCTATCCTCTTTTCCTTGTTTTATTACTTACTTAGCTTGGATACCTTTCAACTCTATTTAACCTTCCTAGTTATATAAAATACACACATGTAAACAAATTTAATAGATACACAAGTACATATAAACACACAGATATAAATATACCCACACATCTAAACATGGACACACACAGATCTACTTTCGGCAAAAATATATTTAAAATACATACGTTCGCATGAATATACTTTCAGTATATAAAACAGTTTTGATATATAAAATAATTTCAATACAAAAATGTCTTGTATTGAAATGTAATGTGTACACACCACACACACATACACACACACACACACACATATATATATATATATATGAAGAGTTCGCGTGCAAAACGCGATAAACGCCATTTTAAAAAATTTTCAGTTAACGCTACCATGGAGTTTACATTTCATCACTCCACCACACAACATAATCATTTTTTACAAATTTGAATATTTTCCCTATTTTTTTTGTATTAGAAAACTGTGTTTTTTTGCAAAACGCGATAAGTGCCATACTGGTTTTACTGCAAACCCCGATATATCCATGACGGATTTAAACATAAAGAAAACACAACCGTAACTTTGTAACTAAATCAGAAATATCTCGTTTCAATATCCGAAATTAAAAAGATTAACGTTTAAGCACTTTTAAATAAACAACAACTATATTTATAATAAAGTAAACGGCTGTGAAATGCAGGAAATGTTAATTTATTGATTACATTCGATCGTAGAGTTTAAAGCGTGAGTTAAAAATTGATAAAGATTTTTAATATGGTGAAGGAATTTTGAAAAATATACGTAAATAAAAATAATAATAATAATAATCATAATCATAATAATAATAATAATAATAAAATAATAACAATAACAATAATAATAAAATAATAACAATAATAGTTATAATAACAATAATAACAATAAGAACAACACGTGCGTTTAGAAAACCTACACTGTTTTTACATAGAATGCAATAATTAGAAATTGCTCTGCAAAATGCTGTATTTCGGCTTAATTCTTTTCATTTTTAAATCAACAACTTTATTTTAATTGTAAGGAAATATAAAAAAAATAAAAATATACATTTAAAAATTATGTTAGAGTTAACTGTTTAAAAATGGTTCTCGCTTCTAGAAAAATAATCGTATAAAATTTACATTTTATATAACTTGCCTTATGTTTAAAAATGTCAAATTTACACCGTGTTTAGAATTTGTGTTAAAAAAAATAAATATCTTAACTGTAACTTGCTAGGTTAAAAAGAACCTATATAGGAGAGGAAATATTATAAAAATGAAACACATGTTTATGAGATTTTTGTCATTTGAAGTGAGCGAATTTGTGTCTACAACTCCGTCCGCGGGGTCTATTTATAAAATCAGCATCGCGTGTAGTCGGTCAGTTCAACACTGGACGTCTATCAGAGCAGGTTGATACGCTACTCAACCTAGCAGTTTTTAAAATTTCGCCTGTTGCTTTCATCGAAAACAATTCCGTAGACTTTATATTTTAATATAATTTCGAATCGAAAATGAATCAGTATGATTGTAACGAGGAGCCAGTACTTGTTTCCCCAGTGGGGAGGAAGCGGATTATCACTAAAGAAAATCACAAACGAGAAAAAATCAAGAAAATGCGACATTCTGGTGGCGGTAAAATGCCAGCAATTTCTTGTTTTCACACCAAAAATACTTCAAAATTCTGTCACGCTGATCAACTAACTACTGAAGATCTTCTTAAAAACTTTGAGTTTTTTTATTCTCGGAAAAACAAGATTGAACAAGACAACACACTCTTGGATCGGATAAACGTTATGCAAGTGAGACGCCGCCGTCTTAAAGTTCCGAATGAAGATGCTCAGAAGAATCGACATGTCACAAACGAGTACACTTTATTAACTAACAATCACCCAACGACAATTAAAGTTTGTAAAGCGACGTTTTGCTCAGTTTTAGGTAAGTCTCGTTTTTGTTTATGTATTTTCTTTTGTAAAATGTTACCTATGATGCATCGTACTTTACGAGAAAAAAATGACATATTCTTTTAAACGATGACATGTAAACGTTTTTGAAATCCAGCAAAAACAGAATAAAACAACAATTAAACTTCAAATTTAGGAGTCATTTCCCCATATACCTTTCACGTAAACAATTGAAAAGTTCGCATAAAACGCGATAAATCTAATTTTTTTCAACTGAGAAAAATATGTTTTTATAGCGCAAATATTGTTGGATAAAACTCACTTTTTTTCTTAAGAACTGAAATCTCAATTTTATTTTTTGCTACATTACACAGTATTTAAATGTATATATTTTTAAATTCTACTAAAATCAAAATTTAATTATTGATTTAAAATTAAATGAATTAAGCGGAAATACTAAATTTTGCAAATAAATTTTAACTGTTCTATTCAGTGAACACACGTGTATTATTTTCTAAACCGTTAATAGTATTGTTATCATTTTTGTTATTTCTACTCACCGATACTCACACCAGTTAGTATTCGGGAACCTCGCTGATAACAATTTAACATATAACCTTCTTTGTCTTTTGGCTAAGATCAAAGTGTAGTATCTGTTCTGATGCAACACTTGGTCTATTCTGTCCTCGGTCAGTGAAGGAGAAGTGTTTTTAGACTGAGGCAATTTTAATTTTTGTTGCAATTTAAAGTGCCCCTTTTGGGGGAGCTGGATTTTCCTCACATTAAAAACCGACCTTGTGTCTAACTTTGCCCTCGTGGGGAGGCAAGTAAATAAGAACAATTTATTATCATTTTCATTTTATTCCTATTCTATTAGTGAATTGATGAGACTAACGAGAGACTAATAAATTAAATGTTTGGTTTCAGGTGTTGGCAAAGATCGGGTTAGTCGTGTTGCGTCTTACTATGCAACAAATGCTGCAACAAGGCCGGAACGCAGAGGTGGTGTTCGAAATGCTGAGTCGAAAGAGGCGAACACACAGGCCATAATAAATCATATACAGAGTTTCACATGCCGTGCAAGCCATTATGGAAGAAGAGGGGCACCTGGTCGTAAATACCTCCCAAACGACCTGAGTATTAGAAAAATGTACGAACTTTTCAAAGGAAATAGCAGTGTCAGCTATTCCCTCTATTATTCGGTATTTACACACAAATTTAATTTAGGATTTGGACACCCAGCAACTGACACATGTGCTATCTGTACAAAGTTCCGTTCGCAGATAAGAGACAGCGATTTAACAGATCAACAGAAACGAATGAAATGGGATTCATTCAGTTTGCATCGAAGACGTGCACGGAAGTTTTACGATTTATTGGGAAACGTGGAAGAAGGTGCAGTAACTGTTTGCTTCGATATGATGCAAAATTTAGTGCTCCCCAAAACCTCTATTGGAAAAGCATTCTATTCCAGACAGTTATATATGTATGTATTTGGTGTTGTCGTCCACCATGGGAAAGGGAGTACACAGGAAAAGACAGATATTCATTTGTACACATGGATGGAACACGAAAACAGAAAGGGCAGCAATATGATCTCCTCAGCTCTTGACGATTGCTTTCGTTCCCATTTGTATTCCCCGATTCGCTCTCTTGGTAAGCTGAACTTATTCAGTGATTCCTGTTTTGGGCAAAATAAAAATATGACTGTAGTATCTATGTTGTTCGCTTTACGAGAACAAATTTCACATTTAAAAATACAGTATATTTTCCCAATTCGAGGACATAGTTTTCTTCCAGCAGATCGGGTATTCGGTCGAATACAGCAACATATAAAAAAAAGAGACACTATTCTCATGCCCGATGAATATTATGACATTTTAAAGGAGCATGGGAATGTTCATATTTATGGCAAACATTGGAAGGCTTATGATATAAAAAACGCAGCTCATTCCCTTGTGAAATCACAGAGACAATTTAAGCTGACAGACGTAAGAATATTAGAAATTTCAAGCAATAAACTTGCCATTAAACAGTATTATAATGGTGAATATGAATACCATCCAATATTAAAGAGAGGAAAACGTTGGGCACATTTAAAACCAAAGGAACTGCCTAATGCAAGCACGGTTAAAGAAGAAAAGAAAAAAGATATCCGTGTATTATTAGATGAAATAGGGGTAAATGACAGTACACATGCCTTCTACACTGATGCACTATCACGTAATAATGACATCAATATTGATAGTGATGAAGAGTGACACCAGTTTTATTAAGCAGAATTAACTATTTTTTTTTAATAAAGAAATTTAGAATTTAAATTATTTCGTTTTATATTATTTCTTTTTAAATATTTTCAAAGGTATCATCAGAATTTCTTAAATGGGACAAAGGATATGTAATGTGGCGAAGAGATATTAAAATCACATTCGGGAACAATACAAACAAAAACATGAGCTGAAAAATTTACTTTTTTATTAAATTTCGTGGTTATAACTGATAGGTAATATTTAGATGGAATATGTGTTAGTACCCCTAGATAACACTTCTGATGATACCTCTGCACATGCCTACGCTTTCTTATGATAATTATTTTCTTTTTTTGTCAATATATTGTGTTAGTCGAAGTAGAAACATAGTTTATACAGATATAATGGATGTATCGGATTTTGCAAAAAACACATTTGGTGGATTTATGTGGTTTTGCAAAAAAAAGACGCTTTCAATTAAAATACACTTTTACAGTAAAATTCAAGATTTTTAATTTTTGTCTTCTTATGATTAAATTATACCATATTAATGTTTCCAAAAGAAAAAAGTGAGTTTTATCCAACAATTTTTGCGCTATAAAAAAACGTCTTTTTCTCAGTTCAAAGAAATTGGATTTATCGCGTTTTGCATGCGAACTCTTCATATATATATATATATATATATATATATATATATATATATATATAGTCTCGGAAGTTTCTCAACCATTAAATAAAAACAAGAAAAAAAAACTTATAGTCCCAAGTCTTCCAGTGGAAAATCACTCATGTAAGTCAATTTATTTTTTACAGTTATTATATTAGTTTATTTCTAACACTATTTTTAGGGATCATCAGTTGTTTACCATAAAAAACTGTTTCGGGAATTTAAATATATATATATATATAACTTTTTATGGATCAAATGAATATGTTTTCTTTTTGGTGATAAAGATATGGTATTAAAAATTGTTCTTATATCAATAAGCATTTGCCCAAATATTTGCATTAAAAACGCACTTCGACGAATACCATACACTGGTAATAAGCAATCATTTTCTTTTATCTGAGAGGTGACGACTGTTTAGTATTTAACGACACGGACTGACAACCTGGGTGTGCCAAGTTCGGATTCAGTTCGTTCCACAGAAACACTTTCACTTACGATGTTGGCAACCTTTACGTGGCCCATCCAGTAAGTACCCGATATCTTTCTAAAAAGAATTCTTACTAGAAGATATCGGTCAAACAAATGTAAATAATATAATAATCTGATTCATGAGAAATTAATGACTGCTCTCATATTTTAGAGTGAGTGAAGGATATTTCCACATTTACAATGACAATAAAAAAATAAAATAAAAACTTCGATGCTGCATTGTGACTAAAATCAGAAAATAAACTAATTGATCGAATACTTCCAAGAATAAACTAAATTAATGGCCAACATTTCGCTGTTCAAATGATCTATTTTAAGGATAATCCTAGTTTTATGCCGAATAACAAAACCTTGTACTTCTTAATGACTGCATTGGAAACATCCTATGACAAGAATGTTCTATATTGATGTAATTGGAGAGAAGGGGAAAGTGACTGAGAATGAGAGCCTGAATTAGAAAATGGAATAAACAAGCAAACAGTTTGCATCTGAAACATTAACAGAAGAAATGATGAAGATATTCAAATAGAAGACAATAATAACGTTTTAATCGATTATGTCTATAATAAAATTGTTTAATCCACATACGCTATTCTTTCATCTCATTTCTCTCAGTGTGTATATATATATACACACACACACACACATATACATATATATATATATATATTAGAGGTAAAAGATGAGAATAAAGGATTGTAAAGATACAATATTTATTAAAACATCGATAGTTCAGAGCAATGAGCCTCTTATCTTAATCCATGGATATGAGGCTCCTTGGTCTGAACTTTTGATGTTTTAATAAATATTGTATCTTTACAATTCTTTATTCTCATATTTTACCTCTAAAATGTATTGCTCTATTAAATATATTGAGCTTTACACTATCACGATAGATTATTATTATTAAACGATAATTCGATTATCGTTATATAATTCAACATTTAATATCATATATATATACATATATATATATATATATATATATATATATATATATATGTATATATAATAACAGTAATAATACAATAATAATAATAATAATGATGATAATAATAATAATAATAATAATAATAATAATAGAATGTGACTTATATTAACGCTTTATTATTTACTAGACCAATCTTGGCCATTTGTGTCAGTATGTATTATATCTGTACCTATATACTTCTAAAGCTATAACACAACAACTATACACATATATGAATATATATAGAGAGAAGGTGTGTGAGGAAGAAACGGAACTCGGAGAGAGAGAGAGAGTAGGTACATTATTACATAGTATTCTGAAATCTCTAGATTTTGTAATAATTAAATCAAATATTTAGAAGAGATTGTGATGTTATACTATACTACATTTCTCTCCCCTCGTTCTCTCTTCCCCTTATGTGTCTCTTACATTTGTTTCTTTTATTGTGTCTCTTTCTTTTAATCACATCCCTTCATTCTTTTTATCACTTCTATAACCATTCACCATTTAATTACGTCATTAGCCATTCATCCGATCATCTAAAACATTCATGTACAGATGACGTGTACAAGCAAGATAACAACTTCATCGGAGTTTCAGTAGCATATAGTTGAATTGTTATTATTTAAAAATCCTTATATGCTATTGCAATACTTGTTATTTTGATTCGGCTCTGTTCCGATTTTGAGAACGTGTTTTTAATGTTATTTTACATATATATTAAATATTTTAACAAAAATAAATTAAAACATACGGCCGAAACATTCCGTTCGTTTATACATAAGACCATTCTTGAGTATGACATGCAAGAAACAAATGCTCATCTACATCAAGATATCATGCGCCCAGAGCGTATTCCAGGATGGTAACGTTATTCTTCACACCTACTTACAAAGAGCGGCTCAAAAGACTGAGTCTGTTTTCACCTGAGTAGCGGAGATGGGAGGAGACTTGATTCTGGCGTACATGCCCCTTAATGGGAATGTAAATCTACCCTTTGCCGTGGTTTCAACCCCATCTTTCAATAGAAGAAAAGCAGTATTCTATGCTCGTGTTTCCGCTCCGTGGAACAGCCTTCCATCATATTCAGGTTTACAGCGACCTTTGACAGACAGTCAGAATGTATATAGATAACATACATCTCCTACATGTCTGTTTACAAAAATTTTAACTTACTACAGAAATGTAAAAGTTCTCCTTACCTTTGATTATATATATATATATATATATATATATATATATATATATATATATATATATATATATATATATATATACAGTACCGTCCAAAAGTAAGGAACAACAATTAAGTCTTCTGGATCTAAACAAAATTATATATTAATTTTGGTGAAAAGTCTACTGAATATACACATTATGTAGTTGGACTTTTACCGAGATTTTCAGATGAATTAAGATAATATTTTTAAAGTTATCCACCATTTTTCAGATTTCAAATGTCTAAAATTAAGGAACAAAATATAATTTTTAACTAAATCATATTAAAACAGCAAAATAAATTTAATATATGGTACCTCCACCTTTGTTTTCAATAACTTCTGCGCATCTACGACTGCAGGATTTCACTAAATCTTGACATTGGACCACAGTTATTTTGGCCCATTTATCTTTCAGTTTCAGCCACAAGTCTTCGATGTTTTCCGGATTCTTTGCCATAACATTCTGTCCTAGAGTCTTCCATAAGTTTTCTATAGGGTTCATGTGAGGACTCTGAGCAGGTCAGTCCATTACCTCTACTTCTTGATCAGGCAAATAATTAATGACCAGCTTTGCCTTATTGCAGGGAGCATTATCCTGCATAAAAACAGGCTTTTCGATATCATAATTGTGCAACACTGGTAAAACATACTGTTCTAAAACATTCTTGTATACAGTGGCATTTACTCTAGTATTTAAGCGTACAAGTGGTGATGTATCCTGTCGTGATATCATGCCGGAAACCATAACTTTCGCATTTTCTTCTTTTCACAAATTGTTTTCCATCACTGCCAAATACATTAAATTTCGATTCGTCACTGAATAAACTTTTTTCCAATTTTCTTCTGACACTATAACATGCTTTTTTGCGAACGCCAATCTAGCTGATTTGTTTTTTACTTATTAGCGGCTTTTTTCGACGAGATCTTGCAAAAATATCTATTTCGTGCAAACGTCTGGACACAGTTTGTCGCGACACATTCATAACACCTTCCATTTGTTTAGAAATTGTGCTAGCTGTAAGGAAACGGTCTTTTAACACTAATCTTTGTATAACTCTCTCCTTTTTTGCCGTTGTCTTTCTTTGTCTACCAGGTTTCTTTGTGTTACTTAACCTTCCAGTTTCTTTATAGAGTTTGAGAACTCGGCTTACAGCACTTTTTGAACGTGTCACACGTTTTCCGATTTCTTCTATTGTCAAATTTTCTCTTTCTTGATTTGACGATTTTTGCCTTGTCGCTTCAATTAGTTTTATTTCTTTTTGACATGATTGATATTGCGTGACTTGCAGCAGTGATAGTTATTAAGTTTAGAGTATTTATTTTCATCCTTTTATACAAAAAAACCCTACTGTTTTAAACTTTAAAAAAATGTTGTTCTTCAATGTTCCTTAATTTTAGACACTTTAAATATGTAAAATGGTAGATAACTTTAGTAATATAATTTTAATTTATCTGAAAATCTCGGTAAAAGTCTAACTACATAATTTACATATGTAGTGAAATTTTCATAAATATTAAAATATAATTTATTTGAGATTAGGAATATTTTATTTTTGTTCCTTAATTTTAGACGGTACTGTATATATATATATATATATATATATATATATATATATATATATATATATATATATATATATATATATATATATATATATATATACTGTTTCATGTATGTACATGAAATCTTATAAGGAGATATAATCTTTTATGTATCGATTTTCAGTATTTACTTCAACAGTGCTATATACGTGATTAGAGCTAGGTAGTAAGTCATGAAAATATATGTATGACACTTAAGCTACACAGCGGCTACCTCCTTTCATCCCTGTAGGGAATCGTCAGGCTAAAATAGTCATTTTAACCTGACCATTGCCTACGGGGATGAAACACGGACGCCTTAGTGTAGCTTTATTGGCATATATATATATATATATATATATATATATATATATATATATATATATATATATATATATTAAGGCTTGCAGTTCGGGGAAAGAAGCTATTAGAGTAGGAAGTCCTCGAGACTCTCACTTTAGCTGATTGTCAGGTTTGTCGGGTGTATTTACATGTAGGGGACAAAAAGGCAGCAAGTTCGTCAGAGCACATTTCATTGAAGTACTTGTAAAACAAGCACATGGATGTAAAATTGTGGCGATAGGACAGAGGCTGGACCTGTGTAGAGAATGTACTACTTATAATAATACAGACCGTTTTTCTTACCCTGTCTAGAAGGGAGAGACTAGTTTATGGTGCACCAACACAGATGTGACAACACTACCACATATATGGGCGAATGGTGGCCTTGTAGAGATATATGATACTGACAGGTGTGATAAGTTTCTCGCACGGTAGAGGTACATCACTTTCTTTGCAGCAGCCTTGGCAATATCTTCTATGTATCTGTTCCAATCCATGTTACCCGTGAATAGTAGGCCGATGATTTAGAATGTTATAGTATCGGTTACGATGCTATTTACTGGCAATAGGTGGTTGAAGACGTTTCCTACAATTAAAAAAGCATTGTCTTAGCATTAATTGTTACCATCCATTTATGTCCCCGTTCAACTACAGACTTAGAGTTATTTTCTAAGGAAATTGTCTGTGATATGTGCGCTTTAGTTTTACCCATATGTCGAGAGTAGAGCGTGGTGTCATCAGCACACATACATATTTAGAACATGATTCCGTCAGGGAGGTCGTTGATCAAAAGCAGGACAATAAAGGTCCAAGGATCGACCTTGCGGTACACCCGTATTAATCAACGTTGTTTGGATTTACGGCCATCGAAGACAAAGTTGATCTTTTCTTGTCTATGAAGGATCTAATTATAATAACTATTCGGAAATACTATATGAATTAACTTTCATAAGAAGACCTTCATGTCAGACCTTGTCGAAATCTTTAGATATATTCAGCACTACCGCCATAGCTTGTCCAGTGTGTGATATATGCGTTCATAGATGACCGTTAGGATATCCGCAGTAAAACCGGTTTGCCTAAAACCGTATTGATTTTCAGAAAGAAGTTTAGCATTAACGAGGTTGCGGACTATTGCTAAACTGATTAAAGATAAAAATATTTTAGCGAAAATCGTTAGTAGACTGATGGGGCGATAATTACTGGGATCAATCCTTTCACCAGAATTCTTGAACACTGGTAGCAAAGAGGTAATTTTCCATCTATCAATATAGCAAGATTTAGCTAGGCATTTGTTGTAGAGTTTGAAGATCACAGGGGCCAGCTTAGCTGATCATTTTTTATTACTTATAGTATAGTATAGTATAGTATAGTTATTACTTATGGGATAAGATCGGTCTCACATGCTTTGGAGATGTCATGGTTTTTTTATGATATCCCGAACATAGAAGTTGTGATAATTAGATCATCAAGTCTGGCTTCAGTCCAAAATAGAAAATTTGTGAGGGAGTGGTTTATGGAGTCCAAAGTGGAGTTCTAGGTAATCCGCTCAGCAAGCAGTTCGACTTCATCAGTTGCCGTGCAAACGACATCATCGTTGTGAGATAGTGAGGAAATTGTTGATTTCTCATTGTTCAGCACACTATCATTGATCCTCCAGAAATCGCGAGTTCCTAATTTATGCGGCTCAATAGGTTGTCTAGTCATCTCTGTATAACGTCTCTTAGCTTGGACTATTACAGTGTTACTATGACGTGGCTCTATATTATTCTGCCTATTTGTAATTTTCTTATAGCGGCTGAATTGACGGAGTGCTTGCTGCTTCTGAGCAATAGAAGCTGCACATTTCGAAGAGTACCATTGGGGAAAGTTAGACTTGCTATAACATTTTCGCGTGGGGACATATGCTTTACTGCCTACTTGGGCTAATTCAGTGAACTAATTTGCGCACTCATCAGCAGGGACAGAACAAAATCTCACTCCACTGAGTGTCTCTGTATGATCTCTGATGGAATCCCAATCAGTCCGTCTCAAGTATCTCGACATTTTGAGTAACGACTGATCGGCTTGGGGTCGAGACTTTAGGGCGATGCCAACCATCATCACAATGTGATCAGAGTTCCCAAATGTGCTATGAGCACTCGTCACACAAATCTCTGGCAGTGAGGTTAAGAATAGGTCAAGAATTAAGGCTTTCTGATCATCACTATCTGGGAAGCGGGCCAAGAAAGTGACGGTCTGTGAAAGGAAATGTGCTATGGATAAACTATACGTGCTGTTACTAGCTGAATCTATATAGCTCGAAAATCCAAGCCAGTCAAGGTGGTGGATATTAAATACCGCTCCAAAAGAGAAAGTATTTCCGAATGTTGTAGCAACAGGGTTTTTTTATGCGAATGTCTTACAAGTGTAAAACAAAGATTGCGGCTCTTCTGATAAAGAAGGATCAATTAGAGAAAGATAAGCAACGTCTCTTCTGTGTGAAATGTGCTGTAAAAAACAGGACGGACCATTACTCACTAGATTGTGAAGTCAATTTTTTATTCGATCAAGGCAAGAAAGAATACTCTTAAATTACAGCTATTTATATCAATTCAATGCTGGAAAATTCATATATTTTGCTAGTAGATATTCATTTGGATAAAAATAAAACTGTATTTATAGAAAAAAAATAATTACCAAAAATATCGGTTTTTCGTCCCAATTAAACAATGAAATATTCGATATAAATACTTACGAGAAATCCTGATTAAATATCTCTCTAATAGATTGTCTTAATTGTAAAAAAATAATTCGTGGCATGGGGTATAATATTTATCGTTTAAACCCGTTATTTTTCTTCGTAATATTGACAAACAATTTCAGCAGATATGCTCTCCGGCCTTTTCATGTATGATTTATCTGTAATGTTTCCGCTTAATGACGGTTTTAAATACGAGTGTTAAATGTTCTTTACAACTACGGTATTCAAGAGATAGATGATACAAACAAGAATCTTGTAGTTTAAAATAAAAATGGGAATTTTTTTAGAAAGCTACGATGATGCAGGAATAATTTATCTAATGTCAGTTCTAATTCATAAAAAGAATAAATCAAACTTTCATTCCCTATCAAATGAAATGAAAACATAAAAGAAAAGTACGTACGTATCCGCATTTATCATTGAATGTGTGGATAGATAGCGCAAATATAGCATCAATAATTCAAAACACTGACTCAAACATTTGCCTAAGTAATAACTTTTAAGAAGCTTTATATTTGGGTTCTGCATTAATCTTTTAAAGTTGTCATCACAAAATCGTTGCTCCCAATATAGATTCTTCGCATACATTTGATTTACTTCTGCTCAAACTAAATAGATAATATTGCGTCATTATAATGCGGTTTTGTGAAATAAGTAAGTTGTTTGCCAGATTGCAGAATTATCATTTTGAATTTTACTTATTACCAATATAGATCGTGTATCTGTCTATCTGATACTATACTATTACGCCTATTAATTGTGCTGTTATACTTCTTTTACTAACGGATATTGAGTCTGAAGCCGAAACTAAACGATTACTTCTATTAATTGTACTCACTGCTCAATTCAGTTGACTATATTATTGCAAACTAATGTATTTCCTGTAAATACTGAATTCAAGAGGTTCATTAAGTAACGTTTCTATTTTTATGATATAGACCATCCAGGTATAACTTCCTTCTTTTGGGGAATAGTGTGGTATCTGTTATGTTGTCACGAATTCATTCTTCCATGTATTACTTCCACCTTTGGAAGTAGGGTAATATAGTATATGTTCGTCCGTTAGGATACCATCCCTCAAGGCATTCACTTCTTTATTTTTAGGGGAATATGTAGATGAACACTTTTTCTGTAAAAGGATCATATGTGCAATAAGTCTGATGTTACAACATACACCAACAAACCATCAGAAAATGGCATCAAACAAATATAAAACCGTAGGGTCCAGGAGAAAAATATGACCGTTACGTTCTGCAGGGGTTCATAAGGGACCTAGTTGGTATCCTTCGAATGTTGGCCCCTCTTATTCCAGATAAAAAGATACAACAGATTTAAGCAGGTAATATATGTGAAAAGTTCGAATGTAAATCGCGATAAACGCCATTGTCAAAATTACGAAGCCATCACCACAAAATGTATTGTATTTTAACACTCTACCACACTCTCAACTCATGTTATGCATACTATGATTTAATCTAGGCATACCTTCTATTTGCTATCAATTAAAATAAGCTTTTAGTTGAAGTCTAGATTTTAAGTAATTGTATCAATGTAAACACATTACATGTATCACGTTTTGCAATCAAACTCTTGATATATGTATATATATATATACATACATATATATATATATATATACATACATATATATATATATATGTATATATATGATACACGTATTGTATTAGTTTCTGTAGTTGTAAACTCGTTGAAACTTCAGTGTTTATAAAAAGTGCTCAATGACAAGTAGAGCTGTACTTTAGTATACATTTTTATTCATACAAACATTATTGGTTACATATGTGAATACATGTTTCGGTTGTACTCTTCACAGAGAGTCAGCCTCTTCAGACCAAAAAAGACAATAAATTCATCTCATTTCCTTGTCTTCTTTGGTCGGAATATGTTGACTCCCTGTGAAGAGTAAAACCGAAACATGTATGCACATATGTAACCAATAATGTTCATATGAATAAAAATGTATACTATATATATATATATATATATATATATATATATATATATATATAATAAAGATAACATTCATATAATACTGTTATTTAATGTCAATTTCCGAGCAGGAAAACTTACAAGCGTTACTGGAAGAATTAACACATAGTTGAACAAATTAAAGCAGCTAGACGAAAATCTCGTCATTACAGTCTTTTCCAAGATAAAATAACATATCCTATCAAGACGACAATTTATTTTTTGAAAAGCCATCAGACATGTTCAGAAAAACGCCAAAACCATAATGACGTAATAGGGATGATATAGCGCCAACACTTGCTTATCCGAATAGTCGAATATTCACGAAGAACTCGAATTACTATCAAAATTCCACTGAATAATTCCCCAAATTTCAAAGTATACTAAACTAAAATATCTCAGCAAATATTTTTTTTAAATTCTTATACAGACACGCACAGCTGATCCTATCTTCTATTCGGTAGCCTTTTCAAAACAAAGATTTTGTTAATACCAAGCCTAGATAATTCAATAACTACCTTAATTACGATGGAAGAGGGACAGCTATTCCAAGAGCAGATTTATAATTAGAAAGTGAAAGAATTACAGATGTTTTTTGATTAAGGATGATATAGGCAATTAAAATAAATGGATTATTTATAAATTACATCTTAAACTTAATTTAATGATTATTATTTAAATGGAAATACCAATTAATAAAATAAAATCTTTTTTTTTAAATGCTTTTTCATTTTTATAAGATTTATTTGCCAATCTAGTTCTGATAGAGATAGGGTCAGTAAAACTATTTTAGACTGTGTAATCTTAATAATAAAATTAATATTATTTTAGACTGTGTAATCTTTATAATTAAATTAAAAATATTTAATTTAGTGTACATCTTATAATTAAATTAAAAATATTTAATTTAGTGTACACCTTATAATAAAATTAAAAATATTTAAGACTGTGTAATCCTTATAATAACATTGAAAATATTTTAGACAGTGCACTCATTATAATAAAATTATAATTATTTTAGATAGGGTTATCCTTATAATAAAATTAAAATTATTTTAGATAGTGTACTCCTTATAATAAAATTAAAATTATTTTAGATAGTGCACTCCTCATAATAAAATTAAAATTATTTTAGATAGGGTTATCCTTATAATAACATTAACATTATTTTAGATAGTGTACTCCTTATAATAAAATTAAAATTATTTTAGACAGTGCACTCCTCATAATAAAATAAAAATTATTTTAGATAGGGTTATCCTTATAATAACATTAACATTATTTTAGATAGTGTACTCCTTATAATAAAATTAAAGTTATTTTAGATAGTGTAATCATTACAATAAAATTATATTAGATAGTGTAATCCTTATAATAAAATTAAAAATATCTAAGATAGTGTAATCTTTATAATGAATAAAAATATTTAAGATAGTGTTCTCTTTATAATAAAACAAACACATATTAAAGATTAGGTAATCCTAATTATAACATTAAAATTATTTAAGCTAGTGTACTCCTTATAATAAAATTAAAAATATTTTGAATAGTGTCATCCTTATAATAACATTTTAATTATTTTAGATAGTGTACTTCTTATAATAAAATTACAATTATTTTAGATAGTTTAATCCTTATAATAAATTACAAATATTTTAGATAGTGAAATCCTGATAATAAAATTACAAATATCTTAGATAGTTTCATACTTATAATAACATTTTAAAAAATATTTTAGATAGTGTAATCCCTATAAAAAAATTAGTATTCGCTCTTACAATCGAGCAGTTTGATGTTTTTCTATTAACTTGTGATACATCTCTCTCCTTCATCCTCTCTCTATCTCTCTTACTCTCTCGCTAGATATACATTCTTTGTCAGAGGCTTTTCCAAGGCAGACATTAAGCATTACAAGGTGTTCTTATTCGTTATAAGACTAAGATTATCCTTAAATAAATCATTTTAAGAGCGAAAACTTAATTATTAATTTAGTTTATGGTCAGAAGTACTCGATCAATTAGTTTATTTACTGATCGTAATCTCAATTAAGCATCGACATTTGAACTCAGATATGAGTTGGTAATTGCTCATGCATTGGTCGATGAGCGTCGTCAATTCTAACAACAAATGCTTATTGATATAATATTATTTTAATATAATATCCTTATCACAGAAAGAAGAAAATCATTTGACTTATAATAAGGTTATATATATATATATATATATATATATACAGGTGTCTCAAAAAATGTACTCACTCGTAGAATGACGAGAAAACTTTGCTTCATCGCTCCACACAATTTTGTGTGCAAACTCGACATCTTCTGCACATTTAGCCATTCTAAGAGTGAGTACATTTTTTTGAGACACCCTGTATATATATATATATATATATATATATATATATATATATATATATATATATATATATATGGGAAGAGAAGGATGAAGTTAATCCGACGTGATGGGAAAATGAAAAAGGAAAACCAAAAAATAGATGTTTTTTATGTGTACATCAACGTTTCGTCTTTATTTATAAGACTTCATCAGGGAAAGGAGGATGGGTAGAGAGGGAGGGGGGCTGTGATTTTGGTGGATGGGCGAAAGTTATGGTCTTAGAGAGCGTTTTGAGAAAAAGAGGACATTTAAGAACGGGAGGGGTATGGGAGAAAATAGTTGAGAGGGGGTGAGGGAGGATTTGTTGTGATAGGGTGTGAAATATTTGAAATATTTGGAAAATGATAGCAATGAGTGAGGGATTTGAGGGGTGGAGGAGGGTGGTGATTGAAAGGGTGGGTATGGAATATTTGAAATATTTGGAACATGAGAAAGTTTATTTGGACTGCAGTATTAAAAGTGTGAGGAAAAAAACAAAAAAAAAACGGAAAAAAGTAAGGAGAAAATGAAGATTCAAGGAGAAAAAAGGAAGGGAATGAGTAAATGGAAGAGTGTTATAAAGGTTGGAGATGAAAATAAAAGTTAACCATGATCAGGCAAGAGTCTTTGTTCTGTGAGGATGATCTTGCTTATTAAGGGTGATAGGTTAAAGAAACCATTTCGTTGATTGATGGTGGTGGAGGCGGTGATGAGGGCAGTTTCCAATAATCTTCGCCGAGATTTGTTGTGGATGTATTTAGTGATTTTGGCTTGTTCAAATTTGAACGCATGACCATGTTCTAGTGCATGGGAGAAAAGTGCACTAAGAGGGTTGTTGTTTTTTCCTTGCATACACCCCCCATACACAAACATTTCAACTTACTTTTCCCCTTCAATCTTCAAGCCATCTGGTCAAACACCTCCCTCCCCCCTCTTCCTCCACTCCCTCTCTGCCATCCACTTTACCCCTGCTCATCCCCCACCTCTTTCTCTTACCACCAGCCACAGTAGTCCTTGCTCACCCCATCCTTCTATTTTTCCCCACTCATTTTCTTCAACATTCATTTCTATTTCTCCAACAAATACGGACGTCCACCCAGCAGTGGCCATTATTTCATTCTATTTTTCCTCCCAATATGTCTACCCTACATGTATCTGTGCTTGCATGACATTTTTTTCTCTATTTTATCATCCTGATGAAGTCTTATAAATAAAGACGAAACGTTGATGTACACATAAAAAACATCCATTTTTTGGTTTTCCTTTTTCATTTTTCCATATATATATATATATATATATATATATATATATATATATATATATATATATATATATATATATATATATGATATTATTTTGTAATGATTTTTACCCAAAGAAAGAAATTGGGCTAACAATTATTTAAAACATCTGTATAAACCATCATTCCATAAAAAAACAGATTCTTATCATTAGAGTCATGAAACAGAGAAAAAGCAGGGCTAAAAAATACAACATCAAATTAGAAACCTTTAATTGGTGAGATTGTATTATGCACACGTTACGGCAGGTCACAACGTTTCTGGAATCTCTCAACTCAATTATTACAACTAAGATTACATTTACATAAATACACATTCTCACACACACGCATATACACAAATACAAGTCACACAGAAACATACAAAGATATATATACACACATGCGCACATATGTGCCTATCTATACGATTATATATATATATATATATTAATTTATACACAACTCTACAGAAATACACACACACATATATATATATATATATATATATATATATATATATATATATATATATCTTTAAAGGTAACGCGACTAAATTCAAAATATTTTTATCATAGTGTGTCAGTTTTCAAAAAGATCCTCAAAAGCTGAAGCGTTAACGTGGTGTAGGGATGTACATATATCACTATCTTATGAAATCATCAACCACATACAAACACACATACAACTCTTAATAGGTAAATACGCGCACACATATACTTTACAATTAGATATACTTTCCGCGAGTTAGAAAATAAAATACATTTGACTTCAGTTAATATGATATTTAGGATAATATTTATCGGAAACCTACGTGGACAATCAAAAACATATTACTACTACTACTACTACTACTACTACTACTACTACTACTACTACTACTACTACTACTACTACTACTACTACTACCACAACGATTATTATTATTACTACTACTACTACTACTACTTAAATAATAATGATTATTATAATAATAAACAATTATAATAAAACAATAATATATAATGATAATGGTAATAAATGGAAAGTAATAAGTAATAATACAATGTAACACATGTTATGTTTATTTGTAATTTTTAATGGTTTTATATGTATTTTTTGCTACTGAATTAAATAATCACATTCGCTTTGGCAGAACATCGATATTTTTTTTAAAATTTCTTAATTTAATATTTTCGCGTTTTATACACAATCTTTCTCTACAGCAGTATGTTGTAAAGATAATTACACAGCATTTAGTACTTTTTTCATATATTGAATGGTATTTAGTAAATACAATGTTAGAACAAAACAAACCATACAACTTTGCAATGTAAATGTTTTTATAACTCTTTTCTTAAACTTAGAAGTGCTTTGGCGATCGAGATTTTCTAAATTGCACATTTTCACCTTTTCTGACAGGAGACCATATATAATCTCCAATCATCGCAGTATTCCATCGTCCTTGATATATTCTTTTCATTGTAGCGATGTCCTGATGAAATCTCCCACCATGTTCTTCACTGATATTACCCAAATTTCCGGGGAAGAAATCTAGATGAGAATGCAAAAAATGAACTTAAAGGTTCATTTTTTGCATTCTCATCTCATTCTCATTTCATTCTCATACGGCACTCCAGTTTCCTGAAGTTCTCAATAAGCTTTGATACCAGTTGTTTGTAATTAGGATCCTTGTGATTTACTAAGAATCCACGAACTACATCACGAAATGCGCACCAAGCTTCATTTTTCAACTTTTGCCATCGCTCTTTCAAGTTTCTCCGACTTCAACATTGCATTTACTTGGGGTCCAACAAATATACCACTTTTGATCTTAGCTATCAAGCTTTGAAAACATGAGACGAATTTCTTTAAAAGCTTCTCCTCCAAAATCTAAGGTCTTCACAAACTATTTTACTACTCCTAGTGGAGTGCCACTAAATAGACTGCCACTCAGTCGAGTGACACTCAGTCGAGTGACACTCAGTCAAGTGACGCTCAGTCGAGTGACATTAAGCATAGAAATTGTAGCATGACATCTCAGTCACCTGTTAGCAAGTTATTTCCTGGTCACCTGCTTTTTTCTCACTATAATAACAATACACATAGCAACATGTATCTGAAGAATGTTTACATCCTCTAGTAGCCATCTTAATAAGAACTAAACTTAGTAATTGATCTGAAAGAGAAAATTAGATATACATTTAGTAGCAGAACATATAGAATTTTCCAATATATGATGACATTGAAAAGCGATGTATTTCTATAACGGTCGATGATACAGAAAAAATAATAACATTTTTGGAGTCAGCAGAGAAAATTGATTAAAAAACAGTAAAAAATTACAATAAACAAAACTTTTGCAAAAAATTGCTACGTTGTGTAATAAACATAATAACAATACTACTATTACTACTAATAATAATACTTATGATGAGAATTATAAATCAGAATGGATGGATGGGATAAATAAAAAGACAATGGAACGTTATAAAAAACATTTTATAATGTGATAGCGTCTTTTGAACGATCCAAATAACAATATCAAACGACACATATACAATTAATCATTAAAAAAAATTATGGCAATAAAAAAACTATCTATCTTCATGAACCCATATATGTATGTATATACATTACATACACATATAATATGTAAGTCAATAGACCTAAACATAGGCACTCTAAGACGCATCCATCACTAAATAGTATCATACCTATCTAGCTACACTTATGTAAGCATATACGTGATCCGGTTTAAGATCTACATACAAAAGTGAAAACCTATTACACAGACGCCATCAAATATACTTGCACCGATGCTAGTACACTTCTATACGCACATACGTACATAAGTACCATCTGAATACACAAACACACATCACGATTAAACCTGTTGGTTGGAACTAACATGTTATGAACAATTTTTAGAATATTTTCTTGGTTTAGAATCTCATTGGATCCTGGATTTCCAGCTTCTGTGGTTTCCTAGCTGAGCTTATAGTTCCACGTGTCGATTTCATCAGATAACATACGGACGCAGATTAATCAACTAACTATAAGTGACTGATAACCATATGGAAATGCTCATAAGCAGTCTGAATTATAGACAAATATTTATACGATTAATGCCATGTTGTTTCTGGTATTGGTTCGTGTAATGACGAGTAATATGACGCAATTAGTCATGATCACGATTTTCTAGCGAATGTATGCGATACAAATTGAAAAATGTCAACCTTTGTTTATTCTCTGTGTTGAAGTTTAGACAGTAATTGATTGGTTGGCAGGAGTTGTCTGACGCAAACAAACAAATGAAGAAGAAATAAAATAATATAAGATACGCCATTATTTTGGCACATAAAACAATACAGCTATATTAGAACAAAATGGGAAGATGTAATTGTTTATTGCAATGCAAACGTTTTCTTTTATCCTGCGTGTGTGTATGAGTAAAGGAAACAGAAACATGGAGGGGAAGAGATGAATCGAATCAAATGGATTCACATATTTAGGTTTTAATCTAATTAACTTCATAGAGAAACAATATGCCTTATAAATCTACACAGTGACATTAGAAACATTGGCATTACATACTTTGCTAGATGAGAGAATACTATATGATTTAACTGTACATTTCAAAATAATTAACAGCATCCCTAATAGTGGAGGACTTTTAAAATGAATATTCTCGATCTAGAAAGTGATTGTAAAATCAAGTTTTTCTAGTAGAATAATAAATATATTTTTCATTTAAGTTAGCATATCAGATTATTAAAAACAATAGATGGCATTAACTGACTATTGACATAATTGCAAGCAAAGTGATTCAGAGGGTATTTTTTTGGAAACTATATGATTATTTGTTATACTAATTAATCACAAATTATTAAGGCAAAACACACTCGAGAATAAGAACTTATGATACGGGTCGATTGTCTGTAGAAGACTATCATGGGAGCATTGACAATTATGAATTGGATGAACAATATTTAATAAATGACAAATATTTGTTGACATTGGATTTTGAGACGAGGGTGTGGTAGTCTGTCGTAAAGCAGTCCCATGGTGATGTGTTCCAGAGATATCAAATTCTTGCAAACAACTCTGTTCATAGAAAGTTTGGCTGACGGTAGGCACACAGAGGAAAATAGGAAAGTTTTTTCAGATTTAATAACATTTGATCTATATATTAATATTGTCTTGCAGAACACAACATATAATTCAAAACTGTTTTATTATGTGCATTATTTATTTTTATGCCTCTTTGCCCATCTTTTCTAATTACCTTATTAATTTAACTATAAATACACATTGCACCAAACATTTACACTGTTAAGGTTAATTATTTCATGGAAGTCGCTCAAGACAAGGCATTGAGCCAGTTGATCTAAGGAGCTAAAATAAACTACTATTTCAAAGTAAAAAACTAGCAAACAATAAGTTTTAGATGGATAAATTCCAACCCATAAAACAGCAATTCTTCTCTCTTTGTCGGAAACATCGCTCCTGGAATGTGAGGACTAAAATATAAAATAAAGGCTGCCGAAAGTAAACCTAAGGTCTACTTTCTACTCTACTAGATAAGGTAATTAAGAAATAAGATGCCCTCAAATGCATACAAATAAATAATAGATATAATAAAACAGTCTTGAATTATTTATTGTGTTCTGCACTTTCGGGGTGTCAGCAAGAACAAAGCCATTTTCATCATCTGTGACTCACCTTTACGATTCCACCGGTAATCGGAGATGACGCTGGTTTTTATCCTTTTATGCTTTCGGGTAATAACTGTTTGGAGTTAGAGCGTTCACCGTTTTCTGAACTTCCGATACTAATGCAAGGGTCGACCACTGGTTTTAATCTGACATTTAGAAATATAATTATATCCTTACAAACTGAAGAAATCAGATTTCGCCAGAGGATAGCTTATGAATAGAATACAAATATTTAGGTTACTGACACATCTAATGCCTTACTAAACGGCGTATTATTAATTAATTAGTATTACTTACTTAGAATTATCAAACCATCAATTTCCTATGGTTTCAAAAAAATCTGATCAAAACGCTTTCCTTGGAGCAGGTCTCCACAAATGTTTGTACGATTTATTTAATTCTATGATTATTAGAACTGACTTGATGTTCTACCAGCAGCCTTCATCAATGATTTCTCATCCTTGGAATCTGAATGAAAATAATCCTTCTCAAAATGTTAGTCTTCGCTGTTCCTTTGCAGTTTAGGTTTCGATAATTTCATCCATCTCCGTCTGATTCATCCTATTAGACCCTTCACGGTGATCTTCTGTTGTATAAAGCGATGTTAATCAAACAGCGTTTGTAGGGAGTGTCATGTAAGAGTATACTTCTCATATATCATCAGACTTTTCCTAAGTAGTCCATTGGACACGGCTTACTATTGTTCACACCCCCTTCTCATTTTGTTGTTGTCGACTGTGTAACATAATGTATATACGACTTGGTTTAGGATCTTTCTTAATATATGGTTTTGTTTGGGATCTTTCTTAATACGTCTATTCTTTACTTCAGGTCGTAGTTTACATAAATAAAAACAAATGAACACGGCACTAAAGCAGTCTCCATCAGCCAAAAAGTTGTTACACAGACCATGCTACTGCAAAGAAAGTGGGCTTCCGCTACCCTGCTTCAAAACTTCTCACACCTGACACTATCCTATATATCTACAAATCCACTATCCCCCGATGCATGGATTATTGTTGTCTCATCTAAGCTGGTGCCCCATCTACTAGCCTCTCCCTTTTAGTCAAGGCCCAAAAGAGAGTCTCTAATCGAATAGAGAGCTTACTCTCCACCAAGCTCTAGCCGCTGTCCCATCGCCGCGATGTCGCATCCTTGTGCTTGTTTAACAAGTAATTCAGTGGCATGTGCTTCGATGAACTTGCTGCTCTGGTGCCCCCCTCAGCGTAAATACACTCGACCAATCCGACAATCAGCTAAATCCCATCCATTTACTGTGGACATCCCAAGATGCCGGAGAGCCTTTTACTGCAATAATACACTCATTCTAGGATTCAATTGCAGAGATAAAACCATTCTTGTTGTCTCAGTCGTTATTCATATCTGACTTTTGTTAATAATGGTTTGATCAATTCTCGATATGTACTAATGTTGACACACTCTTGTGATAGACTTGGTTTGTCTTAATGTCTAATATTATCGTGGAAATTAAACGTGCATGTTATTCTCACAACGTTTTAGCTGATGTAATCCACCATCGTCATCAGGTGCGTCTTGTTGAACTCTTGCGTCTTTTATATCTAACACAGGAATCTGTACGGAATTTTAGACCGAACCGTTTATTTAATCCACGTAGATTGATTGCTTTTGAGCCGTCAGTCAATATCGGGTAGAAGTTTTGGGTAATTCTGAATTGTATGCTTAGTATTGCCTAGAGTGAATATTAAAGCTTCAACTCCCAAAATATTGTTATTTAGAACTGATTATTACTTAGTCCTTCATACATGCTATATTTAACTGATTATTACTTAGCCCTTCATACATGCTATATTTAACTGATTATTACTTAGCCCTTCATACATGCTATATTACACTGATTATTACTTAGCCCTTCATACATGCTATATTTATACTTTAGGAGATTCGGCAGTTGATCTTTCGCTTAATATGCCAACACTGTAAAATCAATGAGTCAGTCTATTCACAAACGTTGTCAGTATCGTGTCTTGTCCTTTTATAATCTCTAGTGCTATATACTCTGTCAGTACATGATAACAGATGTCGGCTAATTTATGTAATATTCTTTATAACAAAAACACATCTTTGTGTTTTGTTACTTCTTGTTCTGGTGTTTATTGATTCGCATCGTAAAAATTAGAAGTTAATTTGTTCTTTTAGACGTTTACACCTTTACTTATATTCTTAAATAATTGTCTGCTTTGCTATCGATTCGATCAGCTAATTTTTTAAATTTTTTATTTTAATCGCCCTGAGGTTCTGGGTCTTCGGTGAGAAACAGTTAAATGTCCACCCTATCCTACATTACTTTGATCTTTTTGAACGACATAATTCATCTTGATTATCTCAAGTTCTATATCGATTAGACCTCTATTTTACTTATTATCTAGCCATTTAGCTGAAACATAATTGTACGCTAATTATCCGGACAGAATAGTATATCCTGTTTCGGGCAGCAGCTTGTGATCTTTGTTGCCTTTGAGAGTGGTCATTCTTGGTCCATTCTTACGCTTCACATTAATGATTACAACGATTCTTAATGTGACAATTATACACAACTTTAAGTGCCGAAACTACGGCTTGCTAATGACACACTGCAGCATGGAAAAACATACGATGCAAAACCTATCAGCAATGATAATCAACCTCTTACACTATTTATCTAATCTATACTTAAACTCTATTCATTTTTCCTCTACACTTTGTAAACTCTCTCTCGCTCTCTCTATCTCTTCTTCTCTCTACTAGACTAACCGTGCCGGGCTGGATCACAACAACAACAACTACCACTTTGATTTTATTTGAAAATTAACAAACGGTTTTATATATCTTGTAAGCAACTTCTCTTGAATAGCTAAAAAACATGTCTTTACTTCTATATTATTTATCTTGATAATAAAGAAATAGTGAAATTTACTATTTTGATACCTAGTTAATATACATGTTTATGGTGTGTATGTTAATATACGTGTTTATGGTGTGTATGTTAATTAGCTGACAAGTGAAAGTCTCACATAGACATACTAACCTATTAGAGAGTTGTTAAATGAACATAGAGTAAGGGAGAACGAGAGAAATACATAGATAGTTACATACACATTACGGCTAATCAATTAATATTTTAATATATAACTAGATTTTAGAAATAAATTATTATATAACATGTAGTTCGTGTCATAAAAGTATATATCAACAAGACTGTGAAAAGTTACGTTGATTAAGCCAGTCTATGTATGATATACATATCATAACCATCAGAGGTTTTGATCACTCCTGGAGGAAGAAACCCTTCACTAGTTTTTGTCCACCTTATTGATTACTATCATTCAGGGGGGTTCCATACATGCCACACTAGGCACTGCGGGTAAACGACGCTATTTGACAATAGCTAGGTGTCCACATACACCACCTGGTATTCTCAAATGGTAAGCCATCTAGTACTGATCAGGTTCAACGTCGCTAAACTTAGGTGATCTAGCGGGAGCTGGTGTATAAACCTAATTAAGCCGTGTATATATATATATATATATATATATATATATATATATATATATATATATATAATGTTAATATTCAACAGAAAGTATAGAATAACATCCATAGAGTCCGTTTCAAATCTTAACAAAGGGGACCTATAAAAGCCTCTCCATCGAAACTATCTTAAGCCTCTGTTTATGTCTGAAGACATACCTAAACAGAGCTATAGCGAGTTTCAAAAAAAAATTATAGGTTTCTTTTGAAACGGACGGTACCGATGTTGTTCTTACCTTCTGTAACACATTAATGAATAACTATTGCACTCATACTTTTGCTTTTTCTTTATAATCGAACACGGCTGGAATTCTCTTCCACTGACCTCACTTCCCACACACACACATATATATATATATATATATATACAGGGTGGGCAAAAATAAGGGTCCTATTTTTAAAAATTCATAACTTTTTTATTAATTAATTTTTTTTTTTTTTTTAGAATAAGTAAAGGACCCCTTCCGAAGCAGGCATGAGCCGTATTAGCCCTAAGGAACGTACCCTTATTTAGAAAACATTATTTTTGCTTAAAAAACTCAAAACAGTGTAAAAAACAATACTTTAGTTTTTGTAAGTTTTAAGAAGTGTTTTTCGGCTAAAATTTGTTTTGTTTATTTCAAAAAATCTCGGAAGGGTCAGTCTACACACACATAAAGTTTGGTGAGTTAAACTTTTATTTTGTGGAAGTTATTCAAATTCAAGTTATTCAAATTTAAAGATAGGACCCTTATTTTGGCCCACCCTGTATATATATATATTAATATTAAATAAAGTGTTACAACAACATCCAAACCAAGGTTTCAGATCCGAGAAAATCGGACCTTCATCAGCGGAGTCGTATAGCTTAATGAGTGAGAACAACCGCCAGGAATTTCAAAATATTGTCCGTTGGAGAGATGGAACACTTTCAGATGTAAAATTGTCTCGTGCGTGGAATATACGTAGCTAGTTATGAAAAAACAACAGTTATGGATCAAAACAACAGCGACGCTGTACATCGAAAAAGCAAGAAATTAAAAGGGAATAACGTTAACAGTTGAACAGATGGGAACCTAGCAGGTTTAAATTGTCACGTGCGTGGAATTACGTAGCCCGCTATGGAAAGTATTCAAATATAACTAATAGAGACGCTATATGTGTTATCGAAAGTAAATGGAGATAACGTTAAAAATAAAAATTAATTTATATTTAGTTAAAAAAAAAATTATATTAAGTTAAAAAGTATATTGAAATAATATGCTAATGTAATAATATATTACTAAAAATATTAAATAATAAATCATTAAAAATAAAACTTATAATTAAATAAATTGTGGTCACACCATTTATAAATATATGAAGTCCTAAGGGTACTAATCATAAAAAATTAAGGTACTAATAATAAGGGGGGGAATAAAGACAGATGAAAAAGAATAATGAAGAAAAATAAAAAAATAAAGAAAAATTAAGAAAAATAAAGATAAAATAAATACACTGTTAGATAAAATAAAGGATAACAAAGTTGTGTAAAAATAAAAATAAAAGATAAAAGGCAAGAGAAGGAAAAATGTGGATATGGGGTACTTCACATTAGAAATTTTAAATTAGAATTTAAAATTTAAAAAGAGTTATATACATAAATATAAAAAACAATCCATAATTAAAACATGCAATAATAGAAATCAAGTTTAGGGCCACAGTCGGGATACCATACAGTTCAATCCGAAATTCGGAAGCCGAATCCATCATCGTGAAATCCAAAATCCTAAAAGTCCGTATTCTGGGTACTCTGCGGTTATGACCTATGTATTTTGTTCTGCCCAATTTATCAGAAGTGCCTTTCTCCTGTGAATACAGTCCTTATATATCTCCCCTATTTTGTTTAGGCATATAATGTTAGGGTCATTGATGGTTCGCAAGATGTTATATTTTTCAGCATCGCAAAGTGCACAGCGGCCTGATATTGGGGAATATGGTTTTTGCCTTTCAATTAATTTCCAACTTATGGTAAAAGGTGTTCCCTCATCCTTTAGTTCCCATATACGAGCCCCTAAAGCTGTATTTACTTTATCTCTATATTTGAAGGTATGCCTGTGGGCATATAGTTATTGCTTAAACATGCCCTTTGTCATCCCAATGTATATCTCCTTCTTGTCCGTTGGTTGTCTGGAAATGCTCGCCTCGTATACTACTGATGTTACTTTGCAGTTCCCATCCAAGGGGCATTGATCTCTGGTTGTACAGAAGCTGGCTGTATCCTCTATTTGTTTAGGTTCGGCTGTTATAATTTTCTTCATAGATGGGAAGCATGAGTAACTCGTTTTTATAGAGTTCCTGTTAAAAAATTTGCGGAATTTGTGCTGTGGTGGGAAGTGTCTATCTAATAATTTGAGGAAGTATGGCCTACCTTAGTTTTGCAGTTTAGAGATAAAGGAGGGGAGAACCAGATAATGTTCCGATTTCTGTTGCGGTTCCTAGTGTTACAGTGTTGGGTGTGCATATATGAAATCTTATCGTTGAATCCGCTCTTAAGGAGTGCCTCATTATAGTATGGCGCCGCCTGTTCAAAAATTTCTCGGTTGGATGAGAGATCAGAAATTCTTCTACTGATGTTAGGGACAATATTCCTGAAAATTGAGGGAGGTGACAGGAGCCCTTATTAATATAATGGAGTGTTTCGTTCGGTTTATGGAATGGTCTGTGTGTATCGGCTGCCAGGTTTAGTGTAGTGTCTAAGAAAATGTATTGTATTGATGTTTGTGTCAATGGTGATTTTTAAACCTAAACTAAGAAAAAAATTTATAATGTCCTTCCTGAGTCTGTCTAGTGTGTTACCATTGCTGTCTCTTGAGAGGCACAGTCCGTCGTCTCTGTATAATCCGAAAGAATGGTTGGGAAATTTGCATCCGAGTGAGTTTAAAATGAACAGACCGACTAAATCGCAAACATCCGCACTATCATAGGCACCCATCGCCACGTCAAAAGGGTCCTCGGTTTTGGATTTTTTCACCCAGCTTTTTCCTTTAGAAAACAATAAGGTTTGTCTGGCATGCATAATTGTTTCTAATTCAAGCTCGCTGATATTTTTGTAAGTGGATGCAAAATTTAGTGCTTTATCTAGTAATTCTTTAGTGATGGAGGGGTAGAAATCCACTATATCAAATTGGGTAAATTTGCATCTTTGTTTGTTTGGGATGTCTTTGAACCAGTGTAGAACGGTGTTAGTATTGTCCCAGAGCCTTAATTTTTTTATGATTAGTACCCTAAGGACTTCATATATTTATCAATGGTGGGACCACAATTTATTTAATTATAAGTTTTATTTTTAATGATTTATTATTTAATATTTTTAGTAATATATTATTACATTAGCATATTATTTCAATATACTTTTTAACTTAATGTAAATTTATTTTTTTAACTAAATATAAATTTATTTTTATTTTTAACGTTATCTCCATTTACTTTCGATAACATATATAGCGTCTCTATTAGTTAAATTTGAATACTTTCCATAACGGGCTACGTAATTTTACGCACGTGACAATTTAAACCTGCTAGGTTCCCATCTGTCCAACTGTCCAACGTTATTCCCTTTTTATTTCTTGCTTTTTCGATGTACAGCGTCGCTGTTGTTTTGATCCATAACTGTTGTTTTTCCATAACTAGCTACGTATATTCCACGCACGTGACAATTTTAAATCTGAAAGTGTTCCATCTTTCCAACGGACAATATTTTGAAATTCCTGGCGGGTGTTCTCACTCATTAAGCTATACGACTCCGCTGATGAAGGTCCGATTTTCTCGGATCTGAAACCTTGGTCCGGATGTTGTTGTAACACTTTATTTAATATTAATAAATATCATGCTCTTATTAATTATCTAGTTAATTTTACTTTTGCATTAATAATGGAGTACTCTGCTGGGAAACTCTCCCAATTAAGAAATACGGTATATATATATATATATATATATATATATATATATATATATATATATATATATATATATATATATATATATATATATATATATTTATTCTGGTACAGAAAAATTAGTACATATATATATATATATATATATATATATATATATATATATATAATTATTTCCACAATCAGACAACGCCGCAGCCCACAACCTATGAAAAGAAACAAACCGGAAGTCCTAGACTCGAGTTTCGCCCTCCTTTGGGCTCATCAGTAGAACACATCCGAACTCAGGATTCGAAACCCGAGTCACTTGCATGGTAAGCGAGTACTCTGCCACTGAGCTACCTCGCCACATACAAGAATGTCTATTAATTAACACAGATTAAGTGAACCGCGGCGATGACCGACTGTGGAATATACCTACTCTTTTCTTTTCTTGTGAGACATCGGCCTGGGTTCATAGTAGTTGGATGACTACACCCCTTGTTGAAAAGAGTAGGTATATTCCACAGTCGGTCATCGCCGCGGTTCACTTAATCTGTGTTAATTAATAGACATTCTTGTATGTGGCGAGGTAGCTCAGTGGCAGAGTACTCGCTTACCATGCAAGTGACTCGGGTTTCGAATCCTGAGTTCGGATGTGTTCTACTGATGAGCCCAAAGGAGGGCGAAACTCGAGTCTAGGACTTCCGGTTTGTTTCTTTTCATAGGTTGTGGGCTGCGGCGTTGTCTGATTGTGGAAATAATTATATATATCATCTCACATTCAAGAAATCTAATATTTATTTGCTCGCTTGGTTAGCTTGTTGGATGACATCGTCCTAGCGAGTATAAAATCCTACTTGTGAGACATCGGCCTGGGTTCATAGTAGTTGGATGACTACACCCCTTGTTGAAAAGAGTAGGTATATTCCACAGTCGGTCATCGCCGCGGTTCACTTAATCTGTGTTAATTAATAGACATTCTTGTATGTGGCGAGGTAGCTCAGTGGCAGAGTACTCGCTTACCATGCAAGTGACTCGGGTTTCGAATCCTGAGTTCGGATGTGTTCTACTGATGAGCCCAAAGGAGGGCGAAACTCGAGTCTAGGACTTCCGGTTTGTTTCTTTTCATAGGTTGTGGGCTGCGGCGTTGTCTGATTGTGGAAATAATTATATATATCATCTCACATTCAAGAAATCTAATATATATATATATATAGTCGATCACGTGTGAAGACCTGAAAAACTTTCCGGAAAGAAAAATATGTTGGAATTTAAAATGAGGGACATTTTTTTGTATATAAATTTAAAGTAAAATTATCCCCATTTTCGGGCTAGTTTTAAGTCAGTTAAATAAATTCTTTTTTCTATAGTAATTAAATCTACTGCGTTTGTATTGGGGCGGTAGTAATTTTTTTAGTCGATTACATGTCGTTTTATGACCTTGCAACTCGGACCTGTGGTTTGTAGAAAAATCTTTTGGTAAGTTCCCTAAAAACATGTTAACATGCAATGGCCTAAAACAAGCAGAATGCCATATTTCAGGCGGGGGGGGGGGTATCGGAGGGTGTTAATCTGCAACTTTACCCATATTTAATTTTTAACAATCTTGTATATTTCTTTTAACTATACGTTCCTTTTTTTATTTTAATTTTAACCAATTGATTTAGTTGTGTTTACTGTTCCCGTGTAAATTTAATTACAATCTTTAAAATTATCTAACTTATTATATACCTTATTTTTATGGTATAAATAAAACATATTACAAGTTTGGATATTATTGTAGATGAACACCCATCTCTCGATAAAATGAGATTCTACTTTTGTAGGCGATTACGTATGAATACCCTAAAACACTAGCAGAGAGGGAACAACAAAACATATTTTAGAATTATGACTGGTGGATTAGTTTCGCAAATAAATTTAACGTAAAATGATTCGCAATTATAGTTAACCATGTTTTGCCTTTGGAGATGAATTCTGTGCGTTATTGTTTTGGGGCGATTGCGTGTGGTTTTACAACCTTGCCAGTCGAACTTAGGATTAGTGTTAAAAATATATTAGTTCCATACCCTAATAATTTAGAATGACCATAAAAAGAAGAATCTCATTTTTAGGTGGTGTAATTAAGCTGAGTGTGTTAATCTACACATTTACCAAGGTTTGTTGATAACATTTTGCAATTCTCTGAGTATTATGTTGTTTTAATTAACGGCCTCCCATCCCAATTAATTGCTGCCTGGAAGGCGGGTAAGTTTTGCTAGTATATATATATATATATATATATATATATATATATATATATATATATATATATATATATATATATATATATATATATATATATAATTATTTCCTCTTGTTTTTATACTTTTCAATTTCATTCCACCCCTAAAATGTCACACACGTCTGTATTCCTTGCTGTAATTAGATTTTGTACCACGAAAAATGTATATATATATATATATATATATATATATATATATATATATATATATATATGTATATATATATGTATATATATACATATATATACATATATATATACATATATATATATAAGAGATTTAAATTTTACTACAGTTTAGAAGCGCCGTTGAACGCGAGATTTTGTTAAACAAATGAAATATTTATTAAATCATTTTTTTTAATCTAAATTTTCGGTTTTCACAAACCTTACTCATGGTACAGACATTATTTTCCTTTTTTTTTCTTTTCTTCTTCTTTTTCATAGTCGAAGTCTTACGGCTTGACCGAAGATCGATATCTATGTGGTATGAAGATACATATATATATATATATATATATATATATATGTGTGTGTGTGTGTGTTTGTTTGTGTGTGTGTGTCAGAAAAAAACATTCTTTGTTCAAATAACGTTAATTCATATCAATAAATTACATGCTTTTAAATCAAAAGTCAAAATGTTTAGAGTTTAAGTTTATATCTGACTAAGCTTGTATATATATATATGACAATATTATTTATCTGACTAATATATAGATGTAGAGCATAATAAACTACATACGTGTTTGAATCATCAGAAATAAAATTAAACTCCTTTACAAATAAACACACTAAATGTATTTCTATAAAAATGTTATGTGAGGCTTGCGTGTCTTTATGGATGCCCTAACTTGATTACTCCTCGTCTAGTGATCATCAGTGGTTATGGGTAATATGAGTGTGAGTTGAGTCCCAGCGGAGCTGAAATAAAATTAATTAAGTAAAGCTATTTTTCAGTGAATTTTATTCACTGAAAAATAGCTTTACTTAAACTCCGTTAATTTAGATAATTAAATAGCTGGAAATTTATCCTGTAGTCTTATACACATTAACCACTAATGGGAAATAGAACGATAGTACTCTTACTTTTTTTGCTCTACAAACCTATATTTATTTATCTGTTGTACGTGGTCTCTCGTCACCCAGTAAACATTTAATTTAACAAACTTTCTAATTCCTCTCGGATGACGTAATTTATCATCCGGTATTTTCTGATTTCCACGTTCAGCTACTTTTTATGTTTTGTCATGCCAGACAGCTCCGCCATTGACAATACTCAGTAGAGCCAGATTATACAGCATAGTTATTAAAAATAAGCAAACTTAATCAAATAGATATATTACCCCAAAATAATATAAATATTTATAGAATAACTAAATTAAAACTTAGTATTATACAAAAAATATAGTAAATTACACTATTATACAAGGGAATGAAGTAAATATCTCTTTTTATATGAACAAATATGTAAAATGACTCATAAAGTAAAGTAACTATTACTCTCTAACAAAAAAGTAAGTTTGACTTTTATATAAATAAAAAATGAAAACATTATTTGTATAAAAGGAATGTTACACTTATACAAATAAATAAAGTAAATATTACTTTAGATAACTAAATCAAGTATTTTTCAACTATTAAACAAAGGAGGGGAAATGTTACGAAAATACGAGGAAATAAATATCCTTGCAAATTATTGCGTTCTAGTAAAGTTTAATATGTCATAAAAGATAAGAATTAGGTATTATAATAAACACATCAAACAGCGTATATCTATCTATCTATCCGTCTCTCTATCTCTCTCCTTCCTTCTCTCTCTCTCTCTCTCTCTCTCTCTCTCTCTCTCGCTATATATATATATATATATAGAGAGAGAGAGAGAGACAGAGAGAGAGAGAGCGCGATAGAAAGAAGGGGATAATATCTGTTATACTAAAATATAGTCATGGATAAGGATTAACGTGATAGAATGATTGTCAGGACCAATAATAAACACATCAAACAGTATCTATCTATCTATCTATCTATCTATTTATCTCTCTCTCTTAATATATATATATATATATATATATATATATATATATATATATAGTAAGCAGTGAAAATATATATGGCGGTCAAGCTACACAGAGGCTCCCTAAATGCCTGACGATTCCCCCCCCCCGGGGATGAAACACGGGAGCCTCTGTGTAGCTTGATTGCCATATATATTTTCACTGCTTACTACCTAGCTCTACTTACGTATCGAGCACTGTTGAAGTAAATACTGAAAACTGATACATAAAATATTATATCTCCTTATAATATTTTATGTGGATACATGAAGTACTAATATATATATATATATATATATATATATATATATATATATATATATATATATATATATATATATAGAGAGAGAGAGAGAGAGAGAGAGAGAGAGAATATTTTTTAATACTAAAATATGGTCATGGATAAAGATTAATGAGATGGAATGATTGTCAGGACCAATAATAAACACATCAAATAGTATTTATCTATCTATCTTTCTCTCTCGCTCCCCCTCTCTCTCTCCTTCTATACATAAGTCATAACCGCAGAGTACCTAGAATACGGACTTTTAGGATTTCGGATTTCACAATGATGAATTCGCCTTCCGAATTTCGGATTGAGCTGTATGGTATCCCGACTGTGGCCCTAAACTCGATTTCTATTATTGCATGTTTTAATTATGGATGGTTTTTATATTTATGTATATAACTGTTTTTAAATTTTTAATTTGTAAATTTTTTAAATTTTTAATTTTTAATTCTAATTTAAAATTTCAAATGTGGAGTACCCCATATCCCCATTTTTCCTTCTCTTGCCTTTTATCTTTTATTTTTATTTTTACACAATTTTGTTATCCTTTATTTTATCTAACAGTGTATTTATTTCATCTTTATTTATATTTATTTTTCTTTATTTTTCTTTATTTTTCTTCATTATTCTTTTTCATCTTTCTTTATCCCCCCCCTTTATTATTAGTACCTAAATTTTTTTATGAGTAGTACCATTACGACTTCATAAATTTATAAATGGTGTGACGACAATTTATTTAATTATAAGTTTTATTTTTAATGATTTATTATTTAATATTTTTAGAAATATATTATTACTTTAGCATATTATTTCAATATAATTTTTAATTTTATAGTTTATATTTTTTAACTTAATATAATTTTACTTTTATTTTTAACGTTATCTCCATTTACTTTCGATAAGATATATAGCGGAACTATTAGTTAAATTTGAATACTTTCCATAACGAGCCACGTAGTTCTACGCACGTGACAATTTAAACATGCTAGGTTCCCATCTGTCCAACTGTTAACGTTATTCCCATTTAATTTCTTGCTTTTTCGATGTACAGCGTTGTTGTTATTTTGATCTGAAACTTTTCCATAACTGACTACGTATATTCCACGCACGTGACAATTTTAAATCTGAAAGTGTTCCATCTTTCCAACGGACAATATTTTGAAATTCCTGGCGGTTGTTCTCACTCATTAAGCTATACGACTCCGCTGATGAAGGTCCGATTTTCTCGGATCTGAAACCTTGGTCCGGATGTTGTTGTAACACTTTATTTAATATTAATAAATATCATGCTCTTATTAATTATTTAGTTAATTTTACTTTTGCATTAATAATTGAGCACTCTGCTGGGAAACTCTCCCAATTAAGAAATACCGATATATATATATATATATATATATATATATATATATATATATATAGGGAGAGAGAGGTAATATTTTTTATACTAAAATATGGTCATGGATAACGATAATGGGATGGAATGATTGTGAGGACCAAGTTCGAATATTTGTGTGTACTGTTCAAGATAGGAATCTGTTGTCGTAGGTTCTGAAGACGATCAAGTTATAATCTGCGGTGAAGCAGTTTGGCAACAATGTTTTTCACAGACATCAAGTCGTCGTGAAAGAGCTCTTTTTGTGGAAATTTCGCCTGCCGCTAGTCACACTGAGGTAGAAAAGAAAGGCTTTCTTCGTCGTGGTAAGAAGACAAATTCATACAAAGAGGGAATGCCCATACACTTGTTTTGTCGTTTCTACGATTCATCACTGTAGCTAGACCAAGCGTATATATTCATGTACGTTTTTTTAATTATTATTATTTATGCACACTCATGCATAAGGTGAGATAAGTAGACAGGATGCATACGCGTGTGACAGACAAAAGTGGTCAGTAGTATTTATATTTTAATATTTAAGGCGACAAAACGGTTCTCGTAAGATCACCAAAGTTAAGCGAATTTATAGATGACTATTCAAAAAGTCCTGGTGCCTCATCTAAATCTCTTCGGATCTTTTGCGACAGATAGTGCAACGTAACTGTCCGTGCATAATTGTTATAATCAGACCAATCTTTATGGAAAACGTATAACCGAATTATGAGACGTATAACCGAATGGTTTCTCAATGTTAGGACGGGAAAATTAGGGTACATTTTCTTTTTTTCTGTACTCATCAAAATTATCTGCAATTCTCTTGCAACTAGAAGATGGAGACGATTATATCGATGGTTGTATCTGTCTGAATGAATGCCGCATTGAGATTCCGGGTAAATTCGTGTTCGATCTCGTGAGCAGAGACGGTCTATTCAAGATCCTCCCATTAATCAGATGTCCACAAAAACTCCTCAGCATCATAAGAACCTTTTACGATGGCATGATGATCACTGTACAGTTTAACGGCAACATATCTGCTGGGTTCGGGGTGAAGAGCGGTGTCAAACAAGACTGTGTGTTGGCTCCGACACTCTTCAGCATCTTCTTTGCCATACTCCTGAAGCATGCTTGCAAGAACACAGCGGATGGTATCTACCGTCACTCTAGATCAGGTCAGTCCAGATCAGGGGCATGCTGTTTGCCGATGATGCAGCCATAGCATCGCATCAGGAAGATGGTATCCAAAGACTGATGGACAGGTTTGCTGATGCTTGCAGCCTGTCCAACCTCACCATCAGCCAGAAGGAAACCCAAGCTATGGAACAAGCAACCGCCTGCTCACCTAGCAATTCAATCCAAGGTACAGCACTGTAAGTCGTTCGCCGGTTCCAATACCTAGGCTCCACTGCTTCAGACACCCTCTCATTGGACGTAGAGCTCAACAAAAGGATTGGTAAGGCATCCACAACCCTATCTAAACTAACTAAAAGAGTCTGGGAAAACTACGACGTGCTTTCTCAGTGTTCTATAGTATGGGAGTGAGCCCTGGACCACATACTCAATACAGGATAGGACATTGCAGATCTTCTATATTAGTTGCCTACGTAGGATACTTGGTATCACATGGCAGGACAGAGTGAGCAACAATGATGTTCTGCAAAGAGCAGGCATTCTATCCATCTACTCCCTACTGCGCGAGCGACGTTATCACTGGCTGGCCCATGTGTGCAGGATAGATGATGGGCGCATCCTTAAAAACCTTCTCTACAGCTCGTCCCTATCTCCGCTTCAAGGATGTCTGCAAGAAAGCTATGAAGGCTTGCTCAATTGACATTAATACATGGGAAGCCTCTGAAGCTGACAGACCTGCTTGGAGGAAACAGATACTACAGGGAATGATCATCAGTAAGAAGAACCTCCACTATGAAAACGCTGCAAAGAGAGCTAGGAGAAGACCGAGCCTACAGGCAGACCAACAAGCCGAGATGACACATTACACACACAGCCTTCGTATGTCAACGCTTTGTAGATCATGCAAATCAAAGATTGGTCTCTACAGTCACACAAAAAGATGCAGACAAACAACATCCAAACTTAAAAACGTAGCACTAATGACATTCAAAACTTAATCGAAAACGTGTTTTCAACTACGTTGAAAAATACTGAAGAATGTTTGAGAATTTCGAATTTAAAGTCCAAACATGTAGTGACCGTTTTGAGATGTATATTCTAGGAACGTCATGAAATAGAAGATTGTGGTTGTTTTTGTATCTTTCCCATCTGGAAATGTAAAGTTTTCTTTAGCCATGTACACGCTGGCAGGTGTAGTAATTAATATAAAGTTAGCGAACGAACTGTACAATATGAAAATCAGATTTCTTCTGTATGTTTGGACAATGTGATGGTTTGAAGTATAAGGACATTGTACAGCAAATAATTATTTACTTCTTACCCCCCCCCCCCGCTGAGATTAGTAATCAAAGAGAAAACGGCTGTTCGGATTTAACATAGAAAATCAGCATTAAAATATTTTTTTTAAATTCGTAACACTCATAGGTCTAATCGCTTACAGTGTACATTTTTATATGTAGTTGGGAAGTCAATGTTACTGGATAAAATCTCATTCAACCTAATATATAAGATTCACTTTAATCCAGACTTACATGTTTAAATAAGACACACATATCAAATTCCTTCAATGAATTGAGAATTAAGAATTTTAACGCATATCTATTGTTTCGATACTTATTTCATATTAATAATTGATTATAAATAAAAGTACATCTTAACCGAACAATAAATTGCTGAAGCACAACTCTAGAAAGTCGTTGACTGATGAGGTCAGAAGGTTAAGTTTTATGGGAGTGTGAACTGCGGAAGCGGAAGTGATAATAACGTGTGGCATTATGTCATGGAGAGAGTCATCATAGATTTTGTAAGGATACACCGACTTTGAATCGGGTAGAACGAAACGCATAAAATGTGGTCTTTAAATAAATTGATTTGGTGTGTCTCTTTCATCCACCGCATCACTGTAACGAATGGCATAAAAATAAAAGAACACGCTGTCGTAATTATTTGTCGGTGTTGATTATTTTGAATTAACAGAAAATGAGGAAATTTCCTTTTACCTTCAACAACCTTCAGACTCAATAGCAATCACTATTATCATTACTTTAGAGAACAGCTTCAATAGTCTCCGCTCAGAGCACTGGTTATGAGCTTGGCAAAGTAAAAATTGACTTCGAAATCTAGTAGGGAAAATCTCTTTTGTTCTCGCAGATGAGTCGTTACTAAGTCTGTCTCTATTCTATCGTCATTTCTACGAAAGATGCTCTACTGAGCTCACATCTCTGGTTTCCCTTAGTAAAATATTAACAGAAAGAACTCAGCTTCTCTACCACAATGGATAAAAGAATTCCGCACTTTACCCATATTTATAAGGTCAAGCGGAATTTCCATGAAAAATACTTTTGCAACGGCTTCTAGCCTGTTAGACATATTGCAATAGGACAAACATTTTACAAACTGCTTGTTGTTATGAGATTTGTTATATAAAGAAACAATTCAAAAGTAAAAATGAATCGATATAATAAATATATTTGAACATTGGAAATTTATGTGTGTTGTATCGTGCCAACGAATTATAATACGGACATATTGATAAACGTATTTATTGCTATAAGCATTTATTAGACTTTTAATCATGATATATATATATATATATATATATATATATATATATATATATATATATATATATATATATATATATATATATGATAATTTTATTTACACAGACATGTACAAAATCTGCGACACTGGCATGTCGATGTTATCGATCAACAGTTACTATAAACTGAGATCTCATCAGGCAGAGTTAGAATCCGATCTTAACCTCAGATCATATTTGGAGAGACCCTATATATATATATATATATATATATATATATATATATAGAGAGAGAGAGAGAGAGAGAGATAGAGTTATTTATTTAGTTATTAAAATTCATTATTTATCTTTATTTCTGAGAATAACAACAAAATGTAATATATATATATATATTAGTTATTCTGTCAATCTTAGAGGTTCTGAGTGCCCTTTTTTGGATAGGTACATCAGGCTCTTCCTTTTTACATTCGTACTTCTATAAATCACAAACCATGTTTACGTGTATGTCTTTTGTTGATAGTCTGATGCGCGTCCACTCTGCTGGTCTATAATCTATGTTTTGAGGATTCTTTGGATAATTAAGCATTTCTTTGCACGTGATATTTCCACTGATTTCTTTCGTCCGACGTGTTTACCCAACCGGATTTGTCACGCTACTGCATTCGTCCGACGTGTCTGCGACCTGTGACGTTCGTCAAGCTACGTGCCTCTATTTTCCATCAGACTTATCTGATTCGTACTGTATATGGTGTAGTCAGCCATTCTCAGCCGATTATATTTCCTTTTAAACTATTGTATTTTCCTTTCGCTACCACATTTCCTAAAAGAGTGCCTTATCTGAGAAACGGACAACGAGTTAGTGAGGCACGAGCAGGACAAACGGAAGTTGTAGAAAGATGCGCAGAAAGAAATACCTTATGGTAGATTTTCATTGAAAAGAAAAAAAGACTATAATGTCAGCCAGGCAATGATTGGGAAGTAAAAGACTTAGAATAATGATAACAACATATCGGCCAAAATGAAATAGAAAGCATACTGTTCGAAAGTCAGATGTTACAGTGGTTAGCAAGAAAATGATAGAACAGTAAATATCGAAAATGCATATATTTTTAAAGAAAAACAAAAACGTATCTATATAACAATACATTACGGGAGTTCATGTTCGTACGGACGTTATTACCTTATATGCACATATCAAAACTGATCAGAAAAAAATGTGTATTTCTTAATATTTTGCATTTAATTATTTACATATTTAATTGTTATCATAAATACCACAAATCCTCGCTTTTTACTCACTAGATACTAGAAATGAACATACGCGCTGATTAATGTAGATGTGTGTGTGGTCGGATTAATACACTTTCATGTGTGTGTGCATGTGTGGTGTAGTCGTAGACCAATTCGTATCTATATATAGACAGTGCAAATATTGGAAGGTTGACAGTCAATTTGCGTTGGAAATACCATTAAATAAAAACGCTGTATCATACATTATAACATTTTGCGAATTCCAGTGTTCATGGTATTCCCCACTTGACGGAAATTCGAGGAGATCATGTTTTACAATGAAAAAATAAAAAATAAACATAGATCAATAGCAAAGTTTGATTGATGAGTTATTGCTGCAATTCCAGCCTTATTTTATAGTTCGACTTGTAGATAAATTATTTAAGGCGTCAACTGCTACACGTGGCCATTTGTTCGGAAGAACAGTTTAGAATCTTATGTCGATATCTCTTAATGATTTTCTATGTATATTCCCAGTTCTGTCGGCTGAATTAAGTATTCATTTAAGAGTATGACTACCGCAACACATACTATCTATCTATGGTGTTCTATAAGCAATGCCTTTATATATTTAACTAGAGAATGTTAATATAATCACTCGTGTTATTTAACACCACATTTTTGTTCAATGACTATTATCACGAAGATAAGTAATTAGCAGTACTAGTCTATACAAAAATCTTAATTATTGTAAAGTTATATATATATATATATATATATATATATATATATATATATATATATATATATATATGTGTGTGTGTGTATCGAGGCAGCATTTTTTCTCTAAGGCACGTATTATTAAAAATAACCGACAACTCATGTCTGGATATTTTTGTATGAATCCCTTCCATTTTCCGGATTAAAGTTCTAATCTCGGATGAGAATTGGCTGATGAAACTGCCGTAATTTTCTTTTAGGTCCAAAGTACTTTCTCACCCATCTGGGTCCATCTTCAGTGGGAATAATGTCAATCAAGTAAATACCTAGCGTGAGTTTATAGTTAATTTTGCGGGAAAATTTAAATACGAAACTATATTTATTTAGTATTATAAACATTTAAGTATATTAGTACTAGTGTTGAAATTAATCCTGTTGATAACCGTTTTTTTTGTTTTAATGTGTAAAGCTTCTAGTATATTAAGTTTTTGTATATTAGTTTTGTGTTCTAGGATTTTGTGTTGTCTACAAGAAGTTTTCGGATTTGCAAGCGGGGGACAATTACGGCAGTTTCATCAGCCAATTCTCATCCGAGATTAAGACTTTAATCCGGAAAATGGAAGGGATTCATAAAAAAATACATGAGTTGTCGGTTATTTTTAATAATAATAATAATATTAATATATATATATATATATATATATATATATATATATATATATATATCATGATATGAAATGAAATAATAAAATAAGGTGCCAATCAAATTTTATTAGAATTCAAAGTTCAAGCAAAATAATAAAATTTGATTGGCACCTTATTTTATTATTTCATTTTATATTATGATATTAATACTCTATCCAGTATATTGAGCTTCAGTTTTTATCCGGATGTTTCACTAATTATAAGATATCAGTTGACTCTTATATCTTTTGTTGGATTACTTTATATATATCGACTGCAGAACGGTTACATGAGGCCGAATTTCCAGTGTTTCTATTAAAGCGAATGTAACGATGGATGATTAAACACACTTATAGGTCAATAGAAATAAAATATATGTAATTGTCTACTTTGTTTATTTCTCCTATAACACACTATTACATTATATATATATAATGTATTTTTATGTAATTATTGTTATTGGTGATTGTAGCGTTCGTTGTTATTTTGCTTACTATTATTTCGATTGCTTCACTTCCTAAGTGATTAAGATGCAGGACATTGCATTATTAGTCGCCCTTAACTTCATAGGACGTATTTTTCGTAAATATATAAATATTTTTTAAATTTTATACCTACATAAAAGTAATCCATGGACACGTGTTTCTGGCTATAAACATATATATATATATATATATATATATATATATATATATATATATATATATTTATATATATATATATCTGTGTGTGTGTAAGGTTAGTGGGAGAGACCTCCAGCAGAGTGCTCGAGAATAAAAAAAATAAAAAATAAAAGCGTAATATTAATTGATATATGCATTACAGAAAATCAGAACAATATCAATACCATCGGTTAAAAATCTAATCATAAAGGACCTGAAGTTGACTTCCTACGCCTGACTCTCTCTAGCCTCTGTTTATGTCTGTCTAGACAAATAAAGCTTTACCGATGTTGTCCTGATCTTCTGTAATAGTTCGCACCTCCCGACCGTCTGAAATTGTTACTTTTCAGCACTGATGAGTGCAATAAGCTTGAAACGCTAGCATCTGTAGGTATTAATAATTTAATATTTATTTATAAATATTATACTAAGCCCCTTTAAGAAATTAAAGTTGAGCACTCTTTGAGATGTTACAAATAGACTGTCAAAAAGCTCTAATGCAATGTTCCGAATACGTTCGTAGAACACTCTCGACTAGTTTCTATCTGTGCCCGCTTCTAGATATATATCTTAATTCCTCTTAATATCGTGACAGTTTCCCTTGGCCGAGTTGATATGGCGACTGCTTGTAGATTCTAGACTGACTCTGTGAACCGGGTTCGCGCCTTCCGACCGTTTGAAATTGTTACTGATGGGATAATAAGCTTAGAACGCTAGCGTCTGTAGGTATTAATAATTTAATATTTTTTCATAAATATTATATATATATATATATATATAGAGAGAGAGAGATTGAAATGATATTTCAAAGATATAAATAATATCTAAAATCTTTAATTAGTGAACTATCAGGAAAAAGACAACGCTCAATATATAAGATAGTGCATTTATAATAATGGATTGAATGAAAGAATAAAATGAGAAATTAATCAAACTGTATTACACATCCAACATCAAGCAAAAAGTACTGTAAAGTCCTTAACCTATGGTTTTCAAAGAAAAACTGCTACTCATGGGACTATTACAACAGTGACATCACTGTGAGTTAAAAAAATTCGCTTTGTAAATATATAAAACATAAAGTATTACGGAAAAAAACACACTTTTATGTTAACATACCCCATCAAGGTACGGGCTGATTTGATGTTTAATTCTTACAATTTATCCAAGTCAAAAAGTTTTTAAAAAACCTAGAAATGATAATTAATGCATACAATAACAAAATAGTAAAAGAAAACAGCAGAGGAAGAAAAAAATAACAAATTCCATAAAAAAGTGACCAAAAATATCAGCACTACAAATAGTACTAACCAACACCCTAATAGTAATCACCTAAATAGAAATGAAAAAGTTAGTAATGCAGAGAAAAGCTGTAACTGCATAAATTGTATACTTTTTCAACTACAAAATAAATGCTTAACCAAAAGTATTGTTTACCAAGCCATAATATTTGCCAACACAAGACCGAATAACAAGAAGTACTACTTGATTTTAAAAGCAGATATTACGACCACAACAGCACATTTAAAAACAAAACGGTGATGAAACGCGGAAGCCTCTGTGTAGCTTACTTGCCATATATATTTTCATAACTTACTATATATATATATATATATATATATATATATATATATATATATGAATACAATTAGTTGTTTCATTGATTATATGTATACTGGTTTCCAATACCGTCAAAAGGGACGGCATACTTTTTCATTGCTTTTGTTAATTGCATATTTCAGTATTTTTATGTTTATTTTTAATTACTGAGTTTTATATTGTTCTCAATAAATATCGATCTTGGACACCCAGCAAGTAAGGAAAATACTCATATAAACACTCTTAAATATGCGTGCTTGTACATGTATTGGTGTGTATCAATTGATTAGCTTGGTTAGCGAATTAGTTTTGTGTCTATTACTTATTTAGCGATTCCTCATAAATCATTGGAACTGAGAACTAATCAAACGGGCCGCTTAATTTTCATGTAATTGTTGACAGTTTAATTTCTGACCCTATCAATTCTCTTTTGATTCTGGTTATAACAAAATGACTTACATGCTTAGAATATATCTATTATTATGCAAAGACTGTGTTAACGAACATTGGTTTGCTAATGCTTTTACTTATATAGTTTAACTGGTTATTACTACCCGCCGTAATGTGGAGTTTAGGTAATCTTATTTTAATACTACATGGGTAATTGCAAAACTATTTAAAGCCAATAATACAAATTCATGAAGTAATACATAAAAAATGCTGATTTGTCTACTAAAAGACGGAAGTAGAACAAAATGTTTTTAAGTAACTTCAATGACATGTCTTACTTGTTTTAAATACATATAAATTCATTACAGTGTAACTCATTCATAAAGAAGTATCCAGGTTGTTATCGATGGCCGTTCATCTACGAAACATGACATAAATGCTGGTGAAACTCAGGGATCCATCCGTGGACCTTTATTGTTCCTGATTTTCATAAACGACCTCCCTGATGACATCAAATCTGAGATAGGAATATTTGCTGACGACACCACGCTCTACTCTCGTCATGTGGCCAACACGAACGCGTACATATCCGAGGCAATGGCTGAATCCTTAGAAAGTGACCTCCACGCTGTAATAGATTGGCGACATAAATCGTTGGTAACTTTTAATACCGCAAAGACAAAGCTCCTTTCCTTCAATAACTACAACAAACCTCTTAAACCACCGATTGCTATGGCAAATAACACCATACCTGAGAGTTCTACATTCAAACTACTCGGCCTTACATTCACAGATAACATGAATTGGAAGAAATACATTAAAGACATTGCCAAAGCTGCTGTAAAGAAAGTGGGCTCCCTCTACCGTGCTAGTAAACTCCTCAAAACTGACATTATCGTGTATCTCTACAACACCACCATCCGCCTATGTATGGAATATTGTTGTCAAATCAAGGCTGGTGCATTATCCACTAGTCTCTCCCTCTTAAACAAGGTCTAAAAAGAGTTGCAAACTTAATAGGTACCTCACAATCCAACAAGATCCAGCCCCTGTCTCATCGCAGAAATGTTGCATCCTTGTGCTTGTTTTACAAATACTTCAAATAGATGGTGCTCCGATAAACAAACTGCTCTAGTGCTCCCCACGACGCAAATACACTAGAACAACCCGACAATCAGCAAAATCTGAATGTTCAGAGATTGTCAAAGTGTCTCATAACATTTTCTACTTGCCTGCAATATTTCTCCTCTTTTTGATGTGCCGAACTAGGTGAAAGCAAAAGCAGCACATTGAATTAACTGACTCAGATTTAGTTCTAGACCTAGCCATCTATACAAATGCTTAGATCGGCTCTCTTACATTCAACCTTACACATTATGTTTCCGTAAAATACAAGCCTTGCTATGCTTCTTACACGTTTCTAAATTATCTTTCTCTAAACGTTGTTCAAATATAAAAATGGAAGTAAAATTAGACACATCACCACAAAAAGCATACCACTAGTTCAATTAAGCATATCAAATAAAAGAGAATAGAAGGAATAACGCTAATTTTGAACTCATCTAGTCTAAAAATACCCTAAAATATGAAAATAAATTAAATTCTATTAGTAAAACGTTATTCAAACTTAATCATGTAAAAACCGTGTACTTCAATATATACCAAATGTGGTTCGGTCAATCTGAAGTTGGACTTTTCCCAGCTATTTTTGCAGATTATGTCCAAGAATATACACACTTATAAGTAATTCTGTCAATCCAACATCTTCTGAAAGCTTATGTATGTATGCATGTTCAGGTATAGGTAACAAATTGTCTTTCCAGATGTATTGCTTGGCCCCTTGATTTTTCACTATTACCATCTGCGACGGAAGTCATGTTTTCGGTTGAGTTTGTAACTATGTTGATGTGATTCCTTTTGTACAGATTAGCGTCCGCATTGCTTGACCAATCGTCACCAACCTTCGTCAAAATATCGGTCATAGTCTAACTTAGAACTGATTTAATTTCAGAATATTATGGTCAAATCCAATGTCAAGGTCACGGAAACGGTAAAAGTAACATTCAAGCGAAAACTTCGTTTCTGTTAATAATAGATACACGCTACCCGCCGATAAAGTTCCGCATCTTATATTACCGTCGACCTTATATTTTACTTTGAGCCTGTAAATTTAGGTTACGGTCGGAATTTTACGAAATTTCCTCTTCCGATTTTTCCAAATTTAATGTATGGATCTGAAGCTCTTTGATAACAGTAACCCCATAAAAATTCTCAACATGATCAAATAAATATTATTTCAGAGATAAGTTACATAACTTCGAGAATACTTCATATATTATGGAGAAGAAAAGTCCAGATGAGGGTTTGGTCGATCCTTCCGTTTTCAGACGGAGTTATGCCGTCTCACGACTGACTCATGTTCTTGTTTTAATGGGTTTATTGCAAATGAACATATCTTATTTTTAATACATTTCAAACATTTCATTGTTTATAAATTAAAGTAAATATATATGAAAAATATTAGATAAGTATTCATATATCTAGTGATGTATATTAGGTTAAGCCATTGTAATATGATATTATATATATATAGCGTAAGGGTTAGAAGCGCCGACCGTCAGTTCGACGGTCGAGTTTCAATCCCGGCTTGAGGCACTAACTGGTCTAGCCGCACTGATGAGCTGTGAAACAGCGAAACAGTCTGTATGTGGATGACTATATAAAGCTCCCTCCCGGGGTAGAGCTTAATTTGTAAGGATATCGTCAACTGCCATTAGCTTTAAGGCATAGCTCATTAGGTAAAACTAATTCGAGCCATGGCAATTGCAATGTTTACATTGAGATATATCTTACATTCAGTCAGTGTCGCATGATAGCGTAGGAGTTAGAAGCGCCGACCGTCAGTTCGACGGTCGAGTTTCAATTCCGGCTTGAGGCACTAACTGGTCTAGCCGCAGTCTGTATGTTGATGACTATATATATATATATATATGCATATATATATCATGTATGAGTATGTATAAATGAATGAATGATATGTGCTTTATTTGTATTGATTCCTTAGGAAGCCTACTTCTATGATCTTTAGGGATGATAAATAAAGGATGAAGAAACTTCACCCGGAGCAGTTATCATACATAGCCATTTCATATTTTTAATAATAACGAATTTAAAATATTAAACATTTATATTTAAACATTATTATCTTATATTATCAACTGACATATATATCCAGTGTTTCCCGGGGGAATAGATAATAAAGCGAAAGATGACAGAAATTGTGCAATATCTTTAAAAACTTCTCTTTCGCAATCTCGACAAATTCTCAATCACGTAAATCTTTAAACATCCACGGCTATCCCTCTCTTAAGAATTGATATTTAATATTATCTCATATTTTCATTGATTAAAAATTAATAAAATCTAAATTGTGAATGTTTCCAATGCAAATATGTAATTACTTCTTTATTTCTAGAGTTCTGAATGCAAGCACCATTATCAAAATTACAAGATGATCACCAAAAAATGTGTTGCATTTCAACACTTAACCACACCACAAAATAATATTTTACAAAATACGATAATGCCAAATTTGTTTTTGTTTTTATTTCTAACTTTCCAGTGATTAAAACTGAAAATAAATTGTGAGTGGTGAATCAAAAGATTATTCCACCTGCTTGACGGACCTCACTTCTCCACCCATACACCATGAACATATATACCACTTTGTTATAAAGTATTTTTCTTGCGTTTATTTTGGATACTTGAGTGAACTTCAGTCATCCATGAACTTATGGTGAAACAATTATTTTATACAAGAACTGCATATAGTCCATGGTACTCCACTAAATTGGTCAGTTATGCCTTCCGATTTCAAATATATATGATCATCTGCGAAGCCATGCTGTTCTCATAACACGTCAATAAGTTAATCGAACGCGCAACTGAAACTGCTGCTACCCGTGGAATAACAGGATTTGTGCTCTATGTGTCTCCTGTAGATACGCTGTGTCCTGTCTATGCACATGTATATATACACGGTAACCTCGAGAAAGAATGTCACACGCATGCACGGAGACCAGTCGAGGACAATTCGAAAAAGTACTATCCCCTCCCTGAAACCCGTTTTCGATTAAACTCTTCTGTCAAACTTCACCTTATCAACAATCAAATGCCACTGGTGAAACTTGAATTACACATTCGTTTGCATTCTTAAATAAGAATATGAAAATGATGATCTAATTTTGTATTCGTACGATATATGTAGAGTCGCAAATATAAATGTTAAACTTTGTTTATATTTTGGCATTGAAAATAAATCATTAAATGTGAGTATTTCATGAAGTATTTTCGTGTATTACAAAATTCTTATGAAATGTACGATAGGGATAGTTTTTCGAGTTTTCTTTCATAGCACTATATCGAGTAGACCCTTGAACATTCAAATGCCTCATTTACACAAATCATAAAGGTTATGAAGAATAACATTTGAAAAACGCTATAGTTTCCATTCATTGGACTTTAAAATATGCTAGATGTCAGATGCCGTAAAGAGTATGCATGCCTAAAAAGCTTTTAAATTACATTCAATTACATATTTTTATGCAAAATTTATCAGAAATCACAATCTCTGTATTAATACAGGTGTGCCTCTTTATGAAGAAAATAAAATGGAAGAAGGAGGAAATGGAGGACAAGATTAAAAAAAAGGATGATAGAGAGAAGGGTAGTTGGAAAATGAGAAAAACTTTCCTAATTAAAATTAAAAATAAATGCGACATCATCTCATCAACAATGTCGTAGATTTTATTTCATTAACCACTTCTCAAATTGAACAAAATATAGTTGTCATTTGTTTTATGAGAAGTGGATAAGCAGCTTTTTTTAATTAACTTGTAACGAATGCATGATGTAACAATAACATCTTTACTTTTGCTCATACTAAACAAGCATATTGCACTTGAAAGCATAAAACACTACTGTGATAGAAGACAGATTTATAGGTGCAACCTTGGTGGAGATTACAGCAGCAAGATATTTTATCACATTACATTAACATTTTGACATGTTTATACGGCCGAGGAAACAGTGAGCAGGAAGAGAATTCCAAAGACAAGCAGTCCAAGGAAAAAAGCTATCAGAGTCGTAAATAATCCGGAATCTTGCGACCTGTACACTTAAATGGATGGTATTTCATTGCAAGTCGGGTGGATCGGGTGTATTTTCGTTTAATGGGTTCCAGTGCAGTAAGTTCACTGGAGCACATTCAGTGGGAGCACTTGTAAAACAAGCATAGCTAGGCAATACTGGAATTTGCCAGAGTTATTAGGTTAGAAACTATTGTTTTCATTCTGTCCAAGACTAGTAGTTGGTGCACTAGCCCAGGTGTGACAACAATACTTCAAACACAGGATAGAGATTACTTTTTAGCGATGTAGGATACTGGCATATGTGAGTAGGTTTCTAGCCTGATAGGGAGAGCCTACTTTCTTTAACGCAGACTTGGCAACATCTCTTTCATGTACTTATTTCAATTCATGTTTCCTGAGAATATCAGGCCGAGGAGTTTGAACGTTTTCCTATTCAGAAGTGAGCTATGGGTCATAATAAACGATGGTTGGAAACGGTTCTTATAGTTGCTAAAGGAAACGAGCTTTGTCTAGGTATCATTAGATTCGACTTACCATTTTGGGATCCATTCTACTACAGATTAGCGGTCGTTTTCTAATGATCCGTGCATTGACTTGCATGTGGTGGCATTCGTCAGATATAGATTATAAAATTTACATAACTACGACATATTCGGTATAATTCTATTATGAATTTAATTCGACTTCATTTTGATGTCACGTGCACACGAATATACGAATAAAACGACACAAGTGATGAAAAAACGGAAGATGGAAAAAGCGGACCAGCTCGAGACAAGACAACAAGCCAAGTAGATGATACGCGACTAAATTGGTTGCGGGTGAACAAACCAAAAAAAAATGAAAGAACAAGAAGCGAAGACACCGCTGAAAATATTTGTTGCTCTTAACATTCTGCATCTATTTGTAGTTCTCTTAAACAGGTAATGCGTTTAGCCGCAGTTTAGAAACATGCCTTCTTATTATCAGGGTTATATTTAAAATGTGTTAGAACACGAAAACTATGTGCTCTTACGTCCTAATCATATTTAACAGCTACGGTGTCACACTATAGCAGAACATGTGTGTCAGTTAAAAAAAAACAACATAATTTGCTTAACATTACTTTGCGATTAGTTACCTAAGTCATATTCCGACAATTTGATAAAACTGAACGACAAAATAATTATCAAATCTACCTTTAGAAACAAAACATTTTGCCCTCAATAGTAATAAAATTATATCGCCACTTATCATATCTCTGTGTATGTGTGCGTTAACTTCGTGCGACGTAATTTACACTTCATTCTTTTCAATTTACTATAAATTTGTTATTTATTGAAATCAATAACGTAATAGCGTAATGTTCTGAAACAAATCATATTTACAAAATATCATTTAATATAATAAAATCAGGCGAGGTCAAAAATTCACTACTGCATAACAAAGAGAGATAGATAGAAAAAGAATGTCTAATTAGTATTCAGTGTCTTACATTTCTCGTACTTTAGAGAATAAGTGGGTCACCAGTTCCCCCTTCCTGTATTCGGATGCAATCAGTATCCAATTTATCTTCATCAACATGCTTGCTGGTTTTGTACCTATAGAAATTAGCATTTTATGTCTATTTATATTAAGTTAGGTATGTGTACACGTTTATAAATTTCTATGTATAAGAGATACTTCTAATCATAATGAATTTTGCAAAATAGCTGCTCGCTGTAAGGGTGGGTAGTATAGCTTATATTTTGTATAATTTAGTTTCATGGAAAATCAGCAAAAAGGGGTAGACACCCTTCTTGAAAGTTTAGATACCTTCGATTTTTGTGAAATTTTTACAACATGAATTAAACATCAATTAATAAATATTCCCTAAATTTCAGTTATTTTGGTGTATTTTAACACATTGTGAGTTCATAATATTGGCGCAACTTAATATTTAAAAATTGAAATATTTCAGATTTGCATTAAATTTGTTCCAGAGTTATACGACATCAACTAAGCCAGATTCGCTGCATTAAAATTTCTTCTGTAAAACCTTTATGCCTAAGCCTTAAATATAAGACATTTTCTAGAAACAAAATGATGTCACGAATTTTGATCAAAATTGAGATGAGGGTTATTGAAAAAAGGTTTAATATCATTACATCTTGAGTTTAGTTTTTCTTAAGGGGACATACAAGTTGTTCAAAACCGTTACGTTTTTGGAAATTAATTTTACCGGTTCTGGGGCAGCTATTCTTTTTAGTCATTTATAAATGTAAGTTTTTACAAAAACTGAAAGCGTTGATGCAATAAACAAAGTAAAAAAGCGAAACAAAATGAAAGCAAATAAGACGACTTCCGGGCAAAGCAAGATATGTATATTAAGTTGTTTATTATTTCCCTTTACTATTTGTTTTTATGTAAGAAAAAAGTTAGGAAAGGGTTGCATTTTAGGGGTCATCTGCTACTGTTTTGTATTCCGTATGATTTGCCCGGGTTTGTCTGAATGTTTTGCTAATATGATTGCATTCTTTGAATTCGTTTTGTTACTTCATATCATTCGAGGATACGCCCTCGACGATCAGTCCGAAAGAGGGCTGAGATATTTGTTCTGAATAGTCCTAGAAAGACAATACTCTCAGGCTTTACCTTCTCTCTTTAAGAGGGGTTAGTTTATTGCTAACCGCCTGAGGCGTCCCTACCGGGAAACACCGACAGGGCTACTCATGCACTTTTTGCAGGGCCAGAGTGTAGTATCTCTTTTTCGCTGGCCTAGTCTCCCCACCTTCCGGTTTTGTGTCAAATCTTCTTGCGATTGAAGGGAGATTAATTACCTGTAGATGCTCCTTTGATTTTTGACTAGAAGAAAAGTGTAGATCAGTTCTGATATTATCTTTCATTTCATTTTTATCCTCTCGTAGTGAAGGAGTAATCCTTCTAGGCTGAGGGAACTTTTATTTTTGTTACAATCAAGAGTGCCCTCGTTCGGGTTACTGGATTCTTTCCCACGCATTAAAACCTGACTTTGTGTCTAACTCTGCCCTCGCGGGGGAGGCAAGTAAATAGGGACAACACCTATTGTAAACCATCTACTGTATAGAATGAATCGAACACAAAAACTAACCGGTAATATCTGGTTTTGTATTAGCACTGGGCGGGTATTCCAACTTTCTCCGAAGGAGATAGATGACAGGGAATAACAAATTCCCAAGCAGTCTCCAACTGCATGTATATCCCGGACATCGAAAGATTATATACAGAACCTTGTATTCCTAAATGGTCATCCATCTGTTATCGGTCAGGTTCTGCATTGCTTTACTTCGTTGATCTAACGAGAACTGACGCTGTACATTATAATCGAACACAGGTTTCTATTTTATCCATTGATGCTTTTAACTAATGTGTTACCACTTATCAAGGCCAACCTCCATGTCAGAATAAGGGTTAATAAAATTGATGGATATGCAGTTGAATGACGAAGAATATTATGAGAGAACCGAAATCGATAAATGCAATAAACGAAATATGATTACTTACGAAGACGGTTTATGACGAGTATTTGTTGACATTGGTTTTGAAGTGCACCATATTATAGTCTACAGAGAAGCAGTCCCGTGGTATTGCGATTCACAAACGAAAAACGAAAGATATAGTATACTAGCAGATGTTATGAGGTTTCTAGCCCGGTAGCGGGAGCCTACCTTATTTTACAGCAGACTTGGCAGCATCCTCTATGTGTTTATTCTAACTCATGTTGCCTGAAAGTGTCATACCGATGAATTTAAAGATTCGTCTCTCGGAAAAGGTGCTACTGGACATGGATATCCATGTTTGAAAAGATTGATTATAGTTGTTAAAGAAAAGGCGCTTAATGATTATTGTACGTAAGTAATCAGAATAGATACTTTAGGCTATTGAAATTAGCATAGTTGATGACAGAGGTCGTGACGGTATCAATTAAAATGTATATAGAAGGAATGTTCAAAGAACCAACGATATCGAAAAGTAAACACTCTGTCGGTCGGTGCCCATCAACAATAAATACTTGTTAAAAAGTGACCGCCACTTTTATTTTCTCACACAGTAACGGTAATCTAGCATTGGCAGATAGATAGTGGTTCACAGCACACGTTGATTAGCAGGCCTACACATCATTGGTTAATTGGAATGGATGGGATTTTTCCGAACACTCATTTAAGCAAATTCTTGGCAAACGTTGGCTGAAAACTATGGCAACCAGCTTCACGCGTCTCTCGCGAAAAAAACCCAACTTTCATTCTAACGATTCTAAGAGGGCGTATTTAGCCTAATGGATATCGGCACAGCTGTAATTATTAATAAAATACCCGAATATAAATGAAGTATTAAGTTACAAAAAGGTTTTGAAAATTGTTTCAGTACAAATAGCACCGATATCGCTTAATGTTTATATGCTCATCTATCTATCTATTAGAATGTATGGTGTTTTGAGTGTGTGATACTGTCTGTACGCAAATAGAAACATGAGATTGATTGTCGACGAAGGAATAGGCAGAGTACACATTACTAAGACAGTAGGTTTTTGATATCATTATTCTATTGTAAGGAAAGGTAAGGATATGCATACATCTTTTATGAGAACCAACAATTAATCATCAAATTCTAACAAAACAAAATTATACGATAAAATATATGCGTTAAATTGATTTTATTTTCTATGCTTATCTGTTTGGCAAATGTAAATGAAATAACGCGACACGTTTTATGTTCATAATTTATCTGGTTCTGTGATAATTCTAATCTAATTTGTAATGATTCCCTTCAAGGTGGTTGACAACTCACGATGAAAGAGAGAATTTTCTATAATTTACGGGTCATTAGATTTGATTTTAAGACAATTAGATTTGAGGAATTGAAAAAGATCTCCAGCAACCATCTTGGAAATAAAGACTTCTCCATTATAGATTCATATTAAGGTTTTTGATATCAATATTGTCATAAGAGTAAGTCGTGCTTCAGTTATCTACAAAGAATAAAGTTTTTATATTGGTATGCATAACAAAAGCGAATGTTTATTATTGGAGATACATTCACAGATTGATGCCTTCGTATATATATATATATGTATGTAACTGATGAGTCCCGATTAAAAAGGACGAAACGTATACATACACAGATAATAAACAATAACACATATTTATTATTTGTCGCTCCTCGAAAAAGTAGAGCACTGTAATGGTAGTATTAATACAGCATGACGTCACTTGCTTATAATGCATCGTTCCTTCCCTTAAAAAGAAGTAGAATGCTTAGACGTTGAGCTCGCCGATAAGGTGTTAAAATTATTATAGTTTATTCGCTGTTTACAATTAGCCTAACGGATCAAAAATATTATATATATATATATATATATATATATTTATGTATATGTATATATGGATATATACACACATATATATATATATATATATATATATATATATATATATATATATATATATATATAATATACGTACATATATGTATGCATATATATATATATATATATATATATATATATATATATATATATATATATATGGATACATATGTATATATATATGCATATATATATATATATATATGCCATTTTGCTGTTGTAGCAGTGCAGCATATCTTACAACTGCATTCAGTCTTTCTCCAACTATAGCCATTTAGAGAAACGTATATACTATATAGAGTATAACCTCCATGTGCGGTGGTTAGTCTGCAATCCTTTGACGATTTTTGTTTTGGTAGGGAAGGCTGTGTGAAGAGACCATCGTCCTCTTACATACAATACCTGATATTTCTAAATGGTCACCGATCCCGTATTTACTGTTTCTATTTACTCCCCACCCCCGCCTCGAGCGCAGATGTAGACACAAAGTAGGTTTTTAATGTGGGGAAAAGGCAGCTTCTATCAAACAGGGAACTCCGGATATGGACAAAAATAAAAAAGGCCTCAGTCTAAAAAATCTTTTAACACTGGCTTAAGATATAACAGATAATCCATTCTGATCGCAGTCACAAGGCCGAGTAGATTTTACTTGATAGGAGCGTAATGCTCCGTTTTGTATTATCTGCCAGTAAAATGTTCAATAAATGCCTATGTGAATGTGTTAACACTGTATACCATTTTAAAACGAACTATCGTTTTTAAATTTATCTCTTATTAGACACTGGCGTTGAGACTCTATTGTGCTTTCTACATCAATCTGTACAATATACTGTTAATAATGATATTTCTTTTACATTAATCAATGTTTTTCAGAGTCAATACTATTAATAAGTCAATAATTGCTTTTTTCCTCATTTAAACTAAGTGTCACTGTCAGCTAAATATTCTTTAAATAAATAAAACAAGTAAGCCACTTCTTTATTTTTTTATTGTAGCAATTTTATTCTTTTTAACACAATAAATAACCCCAGTCTTCTTACCTTAAAGTAATTTTCAGCTTAATATTCTTCAAACCAATGGAACGATTGTAATTTTTTAAATGTATTTTTTAAAAATGTACTGTTTTAATCGACGAGACGAAATAATTTGATTTTAGAACAATTCCTTTTAAAATGGATACAGTCTGAATTGTTTTTCTTAATAATATCAGATGATTCACCAATCACAATCTCTGTCTATCGAGCCGTCTAATTTATTTTTTAATTGTGTGTGAAACGTGTTAACATAGTAAACGCATGAACTAATTTAGGAGCCATATAAAATGAATGTTCTTAAACAATACTATATTAGGCATTACTAGAATATTCTATCCCAGGAAATGTCAACAATCGTAAAATGACAGGTTGGTAAAAGGGTATGTCATTATGGCGGTCATCTCCACGACGACATTCAGGAAGACGTTCGCGGGCGTTTAACTGCATTTGACAACAACACATTGAAAACGTTCGTTGAAGCAGATTCGTGGAAAACTGGTGGATAACTTATCGAAGAGTAAGGCGTAAATAATGCGACAGTTCTGGACAACCTAAGAGCACTGAGAAAACCACCGAAGCTTTGGAAATTACGTCTGCACGAATCTCGTGGGGGAAATCGTCATGAAAAAGGTTTCGAGAGTTTTTTTTTCATTTACGGACATCGTAAACTTTTAGCACTCGAATTTATGCACTTGAATGTTTTTTTAATCCAATTGAGTTTAAGCTTAACTAAATGTTATTTATTTTATTGCATACTTTATATTATAGAGGCCACATCTGTGGATCTGTAACTTTTAATTCAACATTTTTTAAAACTTTGATTATATTATTTACGTATTTTATGTTTTATTTATTTAAAGGTAAATATGTCTAAATAGTAAATAAACGCATTTAAATATTTTTAGTCCTCACATAAATTTAAATGTGAACACCGAATATTAGAATATATTTTCTTGAGTTTATCTTTTCTATAGCAAAGTGAATTTAATTTTAGATTTCTATATTAAACACGCTGCCCGGGTGACTTGTTACCTTCATTTTTGTCTTTTCTCTTAATTAATACATTTTAAGAATATATTTACATTTTTTTAAATAAAATTCAACGATGAATTATACTTATTAAGAAAATGATTTCACAACGAAAATGGTCTAACTTTGGAAATATTTATATTTAAATCCCACAAACACTTTCAAGTTTTCTTTACACTTTGATAACTTTTAAATTAATAAATAAATAGACCCAACGGTTATAGACCGTGGTTATTCTATCTTATATATATATTGTGTGTGTGTTTTACGACATCATTATTTCATTTAAGACAAACATTGTTAAAATAATCATTCTTCTGGTTAATTATACTGTTCTTTTTTCACTTTTTCGAATGATCTATTTTTGTATTTAAAAGATAACTTATTTTGCATATATATAACGAACGCTTTCGATTTTTCGTCAAATTATCATCAGGTGACAAAAAATGAACAAAAATGCTGGATTAAAAAAGAGAATGTCATAAGACAGCAATAACGCGCACGTGCAGTCAGTTAGACTCAAAATAACGGATTCGCTATTTCCAGGAAATACGTTAACAATTTAAATTCCGGGACGCCCGAATTAGCACCAAATGGTAAAATGGTATTAAATTAAGCATTTTAAAATATTATTACTGCTTTTATATCTAATGTTATTAATTCTAGGTTGCTGTGTTTAAAAAAAAAAGATAAATTATAATAGTTTTTATATATTGGTGTTGGAATGTATTATTTCCGTGTTATTAACTTAAATTTGTGATTAATCAGATTAAACTAAAGTTACGTTTTTGTAGATTATGGTAAATTGAGCTAGAGTTTACGAATTTCCTGGTGAGGCGGCGAGATAGGGTAGTGGTTATTAAACCAATGTAGCTATCTATATATTAATACGCTAAGGTGTACGTACGTGTGTCACGCTTCCGGCAAACGCTCTGCGCATGCGTGCCGCACCTAGATTATTACTAACATTTAATTAGCCTAATTTCTGCATCATATTTTAATTATTTCCGTTTAGCGCAACGGTAAGCGACGTAGTATTTTGGTCTTTGGCCTGACTGGTTTATAGTTCGATCCCGACCAACCGCTATAATTTTTTTTTCTACATTTCGAGCGGAAGGGGAAGAAATAATACATTTTTTTTAATCACCTGGTCAAAAAGTACTTTTTTGTGTTGCTTAAAACTTAAAACTATTTTTTGTTTTTTATTTTGGCGTTTTTAGGGCATGTCTATTATTTTTTGTTGTTGTTTTTGAACGGACGTTAAGCAATGTTTTTTTTTTCAATGATAGTTTGAACTAAGTATTTATTTTTTATTTGCACCACTTCTTAAAGTGTTAAAACATTTATTTATTATTTTTGGATGGTAAGGGACCAGTATTTATTTTTAAATGTTTTGAACGGACAATAAGCAATGTTTGTTTTGTTTTGTTTTTTTTTCTCAGTGAAACACCGAGAGCGTGATCGAAAGAAAGAGAGAGTGTGTGTTCGTAAGAGAGGGAGAGGGGGGGAATAGAGAAAGAGTGAAAACGCAATAAAAACAAATAAATAAATCGCAAAAAGTAAACTTACTAACAAATAGAAGGTGCTTTGTTACATTAGGACCCGCGCTAACTTTGACCCCCTCGTTAGGGTTAGGGTCAGTGAGGGGTTAGGGTTAGCTATAAAGTTCAGGGTCATTGGGGGTTAGGGTTAAAGTTAGGGTCAGGGCCAAAGTTAGCCCAGGTCCCAATGTAACAAACTACCAAATAGAGACGTAAAAAAAAAGACAATGACAATGATATTGTATAGTTAACATCTGAGAAGTTAAGTTTCTTATTTTGTGTCACGATCTGACACTCCCATTTAATAAGATTTAGTATTTACTTTTGCCCCTGACAACGGGGGAGGGGAGTCGCGACCGATAGTGATTGCTGAAGAGACAGCTTTTACCCCGACAACCGAGTAATATAATAAATATATATACTTCCATCCCGTCACGCAAAATTTTGGTGAGTAAGATATGTGCATATTTCTAGCCACCGGATAATATTATTAACAGTAAATTATACAGATTGATGTAGAAAACACTGTGGAATTCCTTTTTTTTTTCAGTGAAACACAGAGAGCGCGTACGAAAGAAAGAGAAAGTTTGTGTTCGTAAGAGAGTAATAGAGGGGGAAGATAAAGAAAGAGAGAGAGAGAGAGAGAGAGAATAAACGTAATTGAAAAGTGAAAACGCAATAAAAACAAATAAAGCGCAAAAAGTAAAAAATTTTTTAACAAAAACGAAAGTGATGAAAGTCGTGATTCAAAGCAAAATAAAAAAGAAAATCTAATCGAAAAAAAAAGTAACAAGTATAATTTCGTTTTCTTTCGGAAGCCTACCAGTTTTTACGGTATATCAACCCTTTTTAGTAGAGTGTCCATCGTACACGCGTTATTTGAATGCAAATTATTAATTTTTTAAAAAATATTTCACTCTTATCCGGGGGGTGCTCATAATAAAACAAGCGTAACTTACTAACAAATAGATGGTGCTTTGTTAGATTGGGACCCGCGCTAACTTTGACCCCGTCGTTAGGGTTAGGGTCATGGAGGGGGGTAGGGTTACCTATAAAGTTCAGGGTCATTGGGGGGTAGGGTTAAAGTTAGGGCCAGGGTCAAAGTTAGCCCGGGTCCCCATGTAACAAAGTACCAAATAGAGACGTAAAAATAAGACAAGGGCAATGATATTGTATAGTTAACATCTGAGAAATTAATTTTTTTTTATTTCAAATATTTATTTAGTTATATTGTCAAATTCGTCAAACAAAAATGGCGTTCGCTTATTTTAGGTGAGGTGGTCGCTAATTTCAGACTTTATAAAAGGCTAAATTGTCCGATTACAGTAGAGGATCTCTTTACATTAGCGGCTAACCCGAGATGTAGGGGAGGGCGCCACTCTTTTTCCCAGGACTGCTTCATTGTCCTTGATCCTGACCTTATAATACTGAGAGTTTTAGCAATGTTCGTTTTAGTCTTTGCTATGACTCAACCGAGGATAGAACTCTGGTATCCCGTTTCATTAGCGGAAACGCTTACCAAATGGGCCGGTTTCAGGCTTACGGTATTTATTTATTTATTTATTTATTTATTTATTTATTTATTTTATTTTTTAATATTTGAAATTTCTTCTTCTTCTTCTTCTTCTTCTTCTTCTTCTTATTATTATTATTATTATTATTATTATTATTATTATTATTATTTATATATTAATACGATAGAGTGTGTGTTATTTATTTTGTGTGTCACGATCTGACACTCCTATTTAAGAAGATTTAGTGAAGAGACAGCTTTTGCCCCGGCAACCGAGTAATATAAATTAATATATATACTTCCATTCCGTCACGCAAAATTTTTGTGAGTAAAATATGTGCATATTTCTAGCCACCGGATAATATTATTAACAGTAAATTATACAGATTGATGTAGAAAACACTGTGGAATTTCCACAGGGTCCCGCTAGTTATTATTATTTGTACTAACTAGGAGTTATCACACAAGTCATCGTCAGTGATTGCTGACTTACAACAACCGGTGGTGTTCACTGGAGTCTGAGTGATAACAATCCTCACCAGACTTCCAGTACTCTCCACCTCTTTTCTATACAACCGCAAATATCCATGCGGTATCGCAACATCAGACTACCATTCATTTATCGCTGGTAACGACCATTGGTCTCCTCTTGGATTTTGGTGGGTAGAAGCCTCTCAAAGTTCCCAGTACTCCTTGAACTTTTCTAGTGGAGGTCTCGTTAGTTCTCCCCCTCCTCGGTCTTCCCATCCTCCTTGACCCTTCACAACTATGTTGTGTGGTATCAGCTTATTATTAGTAGTAGTATTAAATAATCTATATATTAATACGATAGCGTGTGTGTTCGTGTGTCACGCTTCCGGCAAAAACACTGTGCATGGGTGCCGCACCTAGATTTTGAAAAACATTCAACTCGCCTAATTTTCGAAACATTTTCAAGTATTTCCCCTTGGTGTAACGGTTAGCGACGTAGTATTTTTGACTTCGGCGCGACTGGTTTATAGTTCGATCCAAACCAACCTCTAAGATTTTTTTTCTACATTTCGAGGAAAAGGGGAAGAGAGGTAGGGGGAGGACGACCTGGAAGACACATATTAATACAATAGCGTGTGTGATTTTGTGTGTCATGCTTACATCAAAAGCAACGACCTTCCGAATCTTTGTATGCTACTCATGAATTGGCTTGGCCTTTTGGCTAAAATCAAAGTGTAGTATCTGTTCCGATGGATACTGCACCCCATAGACTGGTATTGTCTTGGCCTTCGGGGCTTGATTTACGCCGGTCTATGGGTCTGTCCTGTGCAGTTCTAGGAGGTCCATCCTCCCAGGCTTCGTCTCCCCTCTTTGGGGAGGAGTAAGTTTATTGCTTACTGCCTGAGGCGCCCCTACCGAGGAATGCCGAAGGGGCTGCCCAGGCAATTTTTTAAACCCCACTTTCCCGACCCGACCTTGGGTCACATCTTACTTGTGGGAGTAAGATAAAAACTGGCCTTGTGCCTAACTCCTGAAGAGGAGTAAATCAATACTCATGAATTGGCTTGGCCTTTTGGCTAAGATCAAATTGTAGTATCTGTTCCGATGGATACTGCACTCCATAGACTGGTATTGTCTTGGCCTTCGAGGCTTGATTTACCCCGGTCTATGGGTCTGTCCTGTGCAGTTCTAGGAGGTCCATCCTCCCAGGCTTCGTCTCCCCTCTTTGGGGAGGAGTAAGTTTATTGCTTACTGCCTGAGGCGCCCCTACCGAGGACTGCCGACGGGGCTGCCCAGGCAATTTTTTAAACCCCACTTTCCCGACCCGACCTTGGGTCACATCTTACTTGTGGGAGTAAGATAAAAACTGGCCTTGTGCCTAACTCCTGGAGAGGAGTAAATCAATACTCATGAATTGGCTTGGCCTTTTGGCTAAGATCAAATTGTAGTATCTGTTCCGATGGATACTGCACTCCATAGACTGGTATTGTCTTGGCCTTCGAGGCTTGATTTACGCCGGTCTATGGGTCTGTCCTGTGCAGTTCTAGGAGGTCCACCCTCCCAGGCATCGCTTCCCCTCTTTGGGGAGGAGTAAGTTTAATGCTTACTGCCTGGGGCGCCCTGCCGGGGAATGGCCAGAGTGCTCACCTTCTCGAGCGCTGGCTTTTACAACCCCCACTTTCCCGACCCGACCTTGGGTCACATCTTACTTGTGAGAGTAAGATAAAACTAGCCTTGTGCCTAACTCCTGGGGAGTAGTAAATTAATATTCATGAATTGGAGCCAAATTTAAATTAATCGAAAACATTTACAAAGTAAGATTTAGTCGTCGAAATATTACCTTCACTAGAAATATTGTATAAAAAGAGGTTTTGTAAATTGTTTCATGTTTTGTTCATTTTTTAAAAATAGATATACAAATCCAAATCTTATATTTTATTCAAACATGTATAGGTTAGGAACAAGATAATAAGTATTAAAAACATCATTTCGTGTAATTTACACGGGTCCCGCTAGTAATAATAATTACTACTACGATAGTTCTGGACCACCTGAAGAAACCGAGGAAATCAAACAATATTTGGAAATAATTTCCGCACGATTCTTGATTTTATATATATATATATATATATATATATATATATATATATATATATATATATATATATATGTATATATATATATATTATATAATATTTAAATGTTGAATTAAATAACGATAATTGAATTATCGTTTAATAATAATAATCTATCGCGATAATATAAAGCTCAATATATTGAATAGAGCATATGTATATATATATATATATATATATATATATATATATATATATATATATATATATATATATATATTAGTTGTTGAATATGACAGACAACCTATGTCTAGATGTCCTTTCCATTTGCTGAATCAGGGTCTTAATTTCGGTAGATAATTTGCCGATTAATCTGTCATAACTGTCGATGTCCCAAGTATTTACAGGTCCACCGGATCCATCTTTAGGGAAATCAGGTAAATACCATATTGCTAATGTTAATATTAGTAGGTAGTTTTGGCGTGAATTATGTTACTTATACGAACTAGGACGTAAGGACTATACACATTTTAAGATGATATCACTAGTGTTAAAGTTAATTTTGTTAATGGCTGTTTTTTTATTGGTTTTGATGTATAAGGCTTCCAATATATACATCAAAAACTAAACACCAGCAAATACTATCTCAATAAGGAAAAAGTCGTAACAGAAAAAGCCAGATAAGAGTATTTAAAATATTACTTATATTTAGGGGGGTTCAGTCTCGCGATTCTAAGGATATCAATATGCAAGGCTCAGGGTTGGGGGGGGGTAGGATAGTTAGAAGTAACTGTGTGAAGAGGAAAGATTTAGCGCACAATTAACAAACTGAATTTAATAAGTGATAACTGAGATGAGAGAAAATAGAGCTATAAAATATTGACGGTCGGTTACAAATATTAAAACGTATGATTTGATAAAGAAAATAGGATTAACCGTTAATGGAAAGAGTAAAGCACATAGATTCCCGCCAAAATAAAATATGTAAGAATACATGATTAGATATATAAAGGCGATAAGAAAGTCGTAAAATTAAGGTTAATAAGGGTAGCATACTTAATGGATACATACATGTACAATGCCAAGAATTTAAAACTGAAGATTGAACTGGAAGATTACATTAAGGCGGAAATATACTTATAGTTAAGATTAAGAAAATGACGAAAAACTTACTTACAGAAAAAACTTGTTCAGCTTTTGAACCGGATTAAAACAAAACTGTTTTGCTACTTAACCTCTAAACCGGCTCTTACCTAACCCTGAACAAAACCTAAACAAACCCTAAACTAATCTTAACCTAGTACCTTTTTGTCAGGTTCAAAAGCTGTACCAGTATCAAAAGAGAAAACAAAAGAAATTCTGAAAAAAATCGTTGTTTCATTAGTTAAGTTTTTAACAATTATTAGTTCATTAGTTAAGTTTTTAACAATTATTAGTTCATTGGTAAAAAAACACAATTAATCGAAAAAGAAAATTGCCGTGCAAAAGAATTTTTGTTCGTCAAAGTTAAAAATAAATTTCCATATAAATATACAGAGGGTGAATGTTTGTCTTTCATTATTTCTTCCTGTTAAATAGTTGACACTTGTTTGTTTTCGTTTGACCATTTCCGGCTGTTCACGTAATTCTGCTTCGATAAACGTCGGTTTTGTGTTGTTCAAATCTGTTCTAGTACCGATAACAAGATCCACAGAGTGTTACTAGAATATCTGTGAAGATATATAAGCCAGAGGTGCATGTTGTGTTTTATTTATCAAATAATTATTTTTAAATGAGTTGTTGAAGGCTCAATTTCTTTCTGTTTAATAATCTATTTTACATTAATTATAAATAGACCATTTCTATATTATATATTTAGCAAAAAAGCCTTATTCATGTTTATACACGCGCGGTATTTGATCCGATAATTTTATGAATACAGAGTAATGTATTCAAATGATAAGGTTTATTTAAAATTAAAAAAAAATAAAAATAAAAGATTATACTTGTCACAGTAGTTTGTTTTAAGTAAATAAAAGGAATTCAGAAAATACTACAGTGGAGAGGCAGAAAAAGGCTCAGAGAAAGAGAGAGCTAGACAGGGAAAGGGAGGAGATAGAGAGGTATACATAGAAAGAGATAGAAATCAATTGATTATAATTTTTAAAAACAGATAATGGATGGTTTCAAGTGTTGCCCAATGGATATAATTTTATTTTTATTTTATATTTTATTACATTTTTTTTTTTAACTACGTGCTGTTATCTTTCCCTAATACGTTTTCACTCCCTTCTGTACTTTCTCCTCCACCACTCCTCACTTATTCATTTGTTTTTCCCCACTACCTGCATCCTACTCATTCCCTGCCTTACTTCTCCACCTTCTCTGATCTTTTCATATACTCCACCCACTGCATACAACTTCAACATTTTTCTTCCAACCTCTTCCATCTGCTTACTCTTTGGATTACCTTCCACGCATCACTATAAAAATGTTGAATTCTGCTTAATAAAGCTTATTTGCAACAAAAGAAATATGGTCGAACAAATCAACCGAAATATCTGATTTCGGCTTTAATGATGTGATTGTGTCTTTATTTTAACTAGTCTTGTTCCATAGTTATCCACTATTAAGTTCCATTTTGTCTGAAATTTTCATTTTATATTTCAACCAATGTAATATACCAACATTAATAAGATAATTACTATTTTGTAATCATGCGCCTAAAACAAAATTACACTATACTTATCAATGTGTACAGGGGTTCTAAAAATATTTAGTATCACTATTACACATTGGTGAAACCTGACGGAGTTATAATTTTCCTCTTCAGGATATATTCTTTATCACTTCCAACTCTAACAATTTCAAATTATAATAGAAGTTTAAAAGTAAATGTGATAACTTTGACTTGCTAGAAAATAAGACACACACTTATAAACTTAATAGATTCGATGACACAATATATTCAACTTGAGTTTAAAAAATTCAAAACTATATAAGTTATCTGACCTACACTATCTGAGATTCGTAAATGAAAATTATAAGTAGAAAAATCTTCCTTTTGTTTATACTGACCCTAAAAAAGATTAGGAAATTATCTTCTGTAAATTTACGAGTTCACAGTGTGGGTTTTAAATTATGCCTGGAGTCGTTGAAAACGGTTATTTAAAAACAAATGATATATATAAATAATAAGAACTATCAAACGGTATTTATCTTGGTCTTTTCCGAAACATAACTATCTGAATTATGAAGATAAGTTGCTAGTTAGATTATTGCAAAGGCAAACGATTTCCAAATTTAGTAAACTGATCAGAGCTATTTAAATGGGTCCAATTCTGAATGTGTTTTTGATTAAATATCAAGCTCAATTTTGTTGCATAACTTTATAGAAGTAATGTTGTACCAGATTCATCCATCTTGATATTGTTCCTGAACTCATTGTGATTATTTCCACCGGAAGTCGTCAGAGTTAGAATTTATAAAGAATATATTATCAAAAGGAAAATCACAAATTGGTCAAGTTTAACTCCGTGGAAATAGTGATGATACACATTTTCTTAAACACATGTACACATGGAAAATAGTGTGGAGCTTTGATTTTTGGAGCATGATTACACAACATGAATAATGTCGTAAATTTTGTATTCTACTGAATCAAAATATATAAATATATAAATATGTTTTTTTTTAATTGAATGTCTACAGTATACAGTATGTCTTGTAGTTAGCTGCCTTTTCTGTATGCTATTCTTTAGATATATTCTTGAATCAAAATTATGTAATTGATCTTGTTCAAAATTGTAGTAATAATTTTTGACATATGATTGAGGACGATTAATCTTGATTTATTTCTAGATGTGTGTGTGTGTGTGTATTCATTATACATACATTTATGTGTAAAATAAATAGAGCATTAAAATAAGAAATATATATATACATATAAATAGATAGATATATTCATATATATATATATATATATATATATATATATATATATATATATATATATTTGTTATTGTTTATTATCTATGTACGTATACGTTTCGTCCTTAAACCGGGACTCATCAAAATATAGATATGACTATTCACTATCGGTCATGCGATTCGAAACCTTGGATTACAAGTATTTTTCAACTCAATTCCAACGTCGACCGCTCGATCAATATTTAATAGCTGATAAACAATGATAATTTTAACACTTTTTAAAGCGGCCTGACGCACAGGCATTCTACTTCTATTAGGGAAGGAATAATGCATTATAAAGCAAGTAACGTCATGCTGTGTTAGTACTCCCATTACAGTGCTCTAGTTTTTTACGAGGAGCGACAAATATATATATATATATATATATATATATATATATATATATATATATATAATTCTTATTTTAATATGATTTTTTATATTTTATGATAAATAATAGTAACTTATGGCTTATGGCAAGACTCGCGTGGAGTCCGTGTTTCTACAGTTGTCATATGACGAGCAACTGCTGGATTTCTATTCTGGCAATTGTTTGGTGATATGAGATATCCTATACCCGATAAATGCTTCCCTATTAACACATCAAGTACAAAGATGTTAATCAACTTGAACAGCAAACGATTATTCCCGCTTATTCTCTAAGGAGCTAGAGAATAAAGTGACGGTCATTATTAAAAAGCATTTATTTTCAATGGTCACTATCTAGCGTATTATTTACTTTGTGATTCTGTCGTTACTTTTTTTCCTTCCATGTCAACTATAATTAAATAAACGAATAGTCGCCACACAATTTGATATCTAAGAGTAAACCTTTTTCTACTATCTCAGAGTTTGAGAGTTTCCAGAATTGCAGATATTCCTGAAAAATTCTTATATCTGTAAAATTATTGGGAGGTAAAATATCTACATATATTCTACACACTATATATTGTATATACTCATTATAAATATATTTTTTTCTACACAAACATAATATATGTATATATATATATATGAGAGGGAAAGTGAGATAAATATTTTCAAGCATCAGTGGCTATACACATAATTGTGAAGTAATTTTTATCTACGCAAGAACATGTTTAAACAGGTGGACACTGCCCTCTTTTAAAATTATTGGAGAAACTTTTTTTTCATTAATTCATAAATAGGTTAACACGTACATGTAATCACTCATTATATATGTATATATACATATATATATATATGAGTGTATGTGCATGGATGTATGATGTATAGATTACTAGAACATCATATTTATAAGAAACTATTTTTATATTACAGAGATTTTCACATCGTAATTGTTTTCTGATGTGAAAACATCTGTATTACCTCTGAATATGCCTTATCATGTTGGATAACGTATATCATATACCGAAACGTCATATTCAAAGTTTAATCCTTTTTTCATATTAACTTATTTTCCTTTACTCTCTCTTTCTCTCTCTCTCTCTCTCTCTCTCTCTCTCTCTCTATATATATATATATATATATATATATATATATATATAATTAAACACAGATATATATTTGAAATGTAAATGAAGAAGTTGAAGAACTGTAAATAATAGAACACAAATTTGGAATATGAGTTTTGTTCAAGAAAACGTCTGAAACGTTTTTTGATAGGGGCTTAAGAAGAAATTGAGATTTAAAAATCTGGCTTAGTTGGTGTCTAATGACTAAGGATCATATTTAATGTAAATCTGAAATATTTGGATGATTAGATCGGAGGTTGTGTCTATATTATGTCGCTTCCTTAAACTCCCTTTAACATACTATAAAAAACCTAAAATTTAGGAATATTTATTCATATATATATATATATATATATATATATATATATATATATGTTTGAGTACGGTAGGTCTTTAAGGTGGGACTTAAGTGTGTTGTTGTGTGTGTGTTAAATAATTATTGGTATTGTGCGTGTATTTTAGCATGGTGTTGTGTTTTGTGTAAACTCCGTCAAAATAATAAACTACCAACTTTTTCAAGATTTATATTTTTACTATTCTTAATTTATAAAACAGAAATCTATAACATGTCTTAAACAAAACATATGTAATTTAATTGCTACACTTTATAACTTCATTAAACATACGTAAACTTGACAAGCTAAACTTTATTTTAGTTAATAACCGAGACTTGTGAAAACAGTTAAAGTGTTATGTAATGTATACGCCAAGAGGACAGCGCTCTAGAGAGTGTTTACTCGTGCCGGGCTGTTGAGAAAGACGATAACTGATGATAGTAAGGCAGCTAACATGTGTATTTATTGAGAACAATTTGACTCAACAACCAAGAAATAAAGAATCGATTTTTTGTATGCTAAGCGTAAAGCGTTCAGTATAGGAATTCTAATTAAAAGTTGTCTTGATTAATAAAGTTCCGATGAAATATTCATATTTCAAAGTCACATATTCCCCCAGAAAATTTAATCCAGTAGTTCCAAGTGTTCAAATAGAGGAATTGAGTGGATCATCAACTCTAAAGAGATTCAATTTTCCGGTCTACATGCAATTATGATATTCCTTTCCGCTGAAATTCGGGTATTCTTTTGAGATGGATTAATCTTTTCCATTCATCGAACTAAAAAAGGGATTCATTTTTATAGATAAAAATATATGAAATGACACAATAATAAATCTGATCATATCTGATTTGTCGTTCGGCTTTCTGCTTCCGATGTTAAAACTTTTGATTTTGATCCGTGCGACTACTCAAAACCATGTGACTTGCTATGGGGTATACGAATCAAGTCTCACACATAATATTTAATGTTTGCTGTTGCTATTCGTCGTCGAAGCACATTGCGTTTAAAATGAAAGTGGGAGAAAACAGAAAGAAAGAAATGTGAGACAATAGATGAATTAGTAATCCCTTTCTTTATTTATTCCTCTCCGTCTCTCTTTCTCCTCTTTAATAAACAAAAAATAGCGCCCTTCACTATATACGGGCATACAAAGACATACACATAGTTAATTCATTGATATACGTTCGTATGTATATTAATATAGCTTTACCATGGGAAGATAGAGAGATAGTGAGAGTCAAACAGATAGGGAAACAGGGTTATATATATATATATATATATATATATATATATATATATATATGTATATATCGATGTATATTTTAATATAATTCTCTCCAGTAGTGTGCGTGTGAGAGGATATATATATATATATATAAAACATGCTTTTAAAACCTTCTTAATCGATTTACGTAATAGATTTGCCACCAGTTTTAATTAATAGCATCATCACGTTCCTGATGATGACTCATGCGAGTCGAAAACATTTTCAAATATGGCGAGTTCCTGTTCACATTAAAGCACAACGATAGATCGTTGGCCCGCCAAATGTTACAAATTGGATGACAAAAAAACCCTAAAAACATTCCTTCTGTTTAATTAAACATGTATCAAGGAAAAATGCTGCCAAAATATACAAGTATATATATGTATATATATATATATATATATATATATATAATTCTTTTCTTACTCTTTATCTGACTTTAAAAAATGGAGGACCGGTTAATAGGTACTTGATCATTTTTTAAATAATTATTTTGAAGTTGCCATCTGACAGTTCTCCATTTCTCTGTATTGATGTTTGTTTAATCTATACAGATTTTCACATCCATATCACTTTTTCTCTATCTCTTTTCTTTATTAAACCATGTTTACCTATATCTATCTCCTCTGTACATAGTTAAAGTTTACAGGAATTTACTCACCTGTCCTAGCCGTCGGAGTTGTGTCAAAAATACCTTTATCCTTATCATAGAGATTATTATTATTCAGACGCTTCCGTTACTCTAATATCCTAAACTGAAACAGCCACACGTAAAACACCAGGTGGTATATGTGTCATAGCCATAAAACATCCGAGCCCATGAATACCATATACTTAATATCATTTATTGAATATAATATATTGTATCTGACTTTCGTGGACATAACCATGACTTTTTTAGTTCCAGCGACACAACTTTTAGAAGAGCATCTGTAGATAGCTCCAATAGATGTATTATCGGCAGCTTTCTTTGCAGTTGATGATTTGTAATCTCGATATTACTTGGAGGACTAAGCTCTTCTAGTCGCGAGCGAACTTAGTATCATAAATAATCAGTCATTCGGAAGTAGAAACAAGCTAACACACTATTATTTGTATAATCAGTGCAACTAACTATCTCTAAATAAAGGACGATCTAGAACCGAACTTAAATATACATGATGATTCATCCGGTCCTGTTTAATCTAAAGAGAAGATGACTGTTAGCTTGTTTTGTCAAAACAATCGGTTACTGAAACCAGCCCCATATAATCCTCGTGAGCAACAGATCTAAAAAGGGAAGTAAGCAACTTCTAAGACTCTAACATAAGTCACGTGACACGTTCGTAATTTTAGAATTCTCGTAAAAGTGTGATATAGTATCTGGCCTCGTATCTAATTCAACTAAATTCCTCAGTAGTTTTGAGATATTTACGTAAAATTTCAATTACACTTCAATCACGCAGTTTCAATTCAATTACACTTCAATAACTGTTGCAATTCAAGATATTTAATTGAACAACTGGTCACGTGATTATCCACGATTCTCTCACATTTCTTTCATACTTAGTTTAAATATCTACAGACAATCGCTTAATTCGCAATATCTCGCCTGTCACTCAAAATGATATTTCAAATACACTTACCACGGAAAGAATACCTGAAATTTGTAATTAGATCATTGAAGAATTATTTCTAAGCTAACATTGTGAGGGGGGTCTCCTATTATAATTGTGATTTAAACATTCAATACAGATGAGATATTTGAAACTCTTACCGGCCGGAAATTGAAGATATCTTAATAAATAAATAAATTATAAAATTACCAAATAATTTCCGTCCTTCTTTAAGACTTCCTATCTCGTTGAAACAGTATTCAAATCTGAAATAAATTTCTTATTTCAGTGACGTCTGGATATGAAACATAAATATATCAGAAACTTTTACACGTAATATCAATCATGTCAAAAAGAAATAAAACTGATTTAAGCGACAAAGCAAAAAGCGTCAAATCAAGAAAGGAAAAGTTGACAATAGAAGAAATTGGAAAACGTGTGAAACGTTCAAAAAGTGTTGTAAGCCGAGTTCTCAAACTCTATAAAGAAACTGGAAGGTTAAGTAACACAAAGAAACCTGGTAGACCAAGAAAGACTACGGCAAAAGAGGGCAGAGTTATACAACGCATAGTGTTAAAAGACAGTTTACTTACAGCTGGACACATTTCTCAAAAAATGGAAAGATTCATGAATGTTTCACGACAAAATGTGCCCAGAAGGTAGCACAAAATAGGTCTTTTTGCAACATCTCCTCGGAAAAAGCCGCTAATAAGTAAAAAAAAAAAACCAGCTAGATTGGCATTAGCAAAAATCATGTAATATGGTCAGAAGAAAATTGGAAAAAAAGTTTATTTCAGTGACGAATCGAAATTTAATGTATTTGGCAGTGATGGAAAACAAAAATAAAAGGCGAAAGTTCGGATCCTAGCTGCATCAAAAAAACTGTTAAATTTGGTGGAGGTAGCGTGATGGTTTTCGGCATGATATCATGCCAGGCTACATCGCCACTTGGACGCTTAAATATTAGACTAAATGCCACTGTATACAAGAATGTTCTCGAACAGTATGTTTAGCCAGTGTTGCACAATTCTGTTATCGCAAACCCTGTTTTCATGCAGGATAATGCTCCCTGCAATAAGGCAAAGCTGATCATGAATTATCTGGCAGATCAAGAAGTAAAGGTGATGGAATGGCCTCCCCAGAGTCCTGACATGAACATTATAGAAAACTTATGGAAGGCTCAAGGACAGAATGTTATGGCAAACAATCCGGAAAAAATCAAAGACTTGTGGTTGAAACTGAAAGATGAATGAGTCAAGATAACTGTGGCCCAATGTCAAGATTTAGAAAAATCTTGCAGTCGTAGATTCGACTCAGTTATTGAAAACAAAGGTGTAAGTACCAAATATTACATTCATTTTGCCTTATTAATGTGATTTAGTTGAAAATTATATTTTGTTCCTTAATTTTGAACACCTGAAATCTGTATAATGGTGGATAACTTTTAAAATATTATTTTCATTTATCGAAAAATCTCGGTAAAAGTCCAACTACATAATGTGTATATTCAGTGAAATGTTTACAAAAATTAATAAATGATTTTGTTTAGCAAATTTTGGACGAAACGATTTCTAGTATTAAGAAAAAGAAGAAAGCAAATGCAAGTTTAACGACCCCTAACTACCGTCTGTAATAAACACGGAGAAAATATTCTCACAATACAAACGTTGTTTTTGTTTCATCATTTCCTCTTTTCTGTACGGATTGATTCTTTTTTCCAACCTTCCAGTTTTAGACGTTTTTAGTTTCATTCTTCTTTCTTTTTACATCACCTATTGATACGTAATTTTATATGAATATTTATATGCACTGGCTAAGCATATTTTTCCGTCATTTTCGAAGCATCTATTATATTTCAGAATTCTGAATTCATTTTAAATCTAAAACTGACCTAAAGTTTTATAGCCCATTTCACTCTGTATAACCCTGTCTAACGAGACTTTGGTAATGTATTCTTCAACTATTTTGTTGGAACAACTACTTTTATTTCCTTGCTATTTATTCTATTATTGTGTCGATGTTACATTCAATAAACAGCATATTTATTATTCTATTAACTATGCAACACCATATACATACTGCTACAGGAGATAAACAAAACCATGCACACAGATGAAGCAAGGGAGACAGCCGGACAGATAGGGGGAAACAGTCATTATCAGATAAAATATTTTTGTTTACTTTTTTGCTGCATATCCCTTATTTTATAATTATTTTCACTTTCTAACTAAATGTTTGAAAACTATTACCACTGAAACTTAATGAAACAAATGGCACTTTGGTGAGAAGTGAAATGACTGTATAGTCCCATTGAGACTCCCTCATGAATGTAGTAAGGCACCTCACCCAACAGGCAATAGTAAATACATCTCCTATTAGCAAGTTACACAAAGGAAAACGTCAACACAAATTTACACCAGAGTAGCCAATTTGGCAATTTGAAGCTGACATTGTAGTTGCTCATTGGAAATTTTCTGATCTATTTTACTACTAACAATATCTTAGTTCTGTTGCAGTTTGGAATTTCTTAACAGACTGAGACCCCCAGTACCAGTGGAGTGTTTTTTCAAAACAAAAGAAAAACTACTTTTTAGGAATAGGTATCTAAGAAAATTACAATACTTTTATCATTAATTCCAATTTTCACCGAACACTTCCCCTACAGGCTAGCATTAACTAACTTTACCGAACAGTCTACACAATATTAACCAAACTTTTTATTTTGCTTTTACCCTAACCTAAACCGACCCTAACCAAAACTGTCCCGAACCTAAACTGCCCCTAACCTAACCATGAACTAAGTTTTATGTTGCAAATTAAGTTTGGCTCAATTGGTATTGTGTAGAAGCATTGGAAATTGATTCACCTTTCTCTGTTCATAGTTGGAAGTGCTTGCATCCTAATAACGTCATAGCTGCCATGTTTTAATTACCTTTTACTCAAAATAACAAAAGAAAGAACACTCTTTAGGGTGGATTCTTGATGATAACAAGTCACTAATAAAAACTTAACACAAACATTTCAGTACTTTCATATTTTGAGTGTAAAAAATGATTAATAATGATGTACATTTTTGGTCACTTCATTTTGATCACTGTTACTCATTAAATTGAATAATATATTTACTAAAACATCACGTTTCAACAATGTGTTTCTGTGGTTGATATCATTAAGTGCTGCAGTTCCTTTTTTTAAATATGTATTTTATCTTTTGACACAATTACACATTCTCAAAAGACACATTAAAATAAAAATCACCCATTTAAATATTAAATTGTTTTGTTTTTTTCGTTCATTATATTATTGCTTGAAAATGGTGAACAAAGTGTTAAAATAAATATGTTCCAATATATTGAGCAATAAAGTGATAATTTTTCACATAAATATGTTAAGCACACTTTTTGACTTATGTTTTGTTGTTAATGCCTAGGTTTATAACAAACTGAAGAGCAATAATTTATTACTGCACTAGGACACTTGCTAAATGTTATACATGTTGTAGAAAATACTGCTTAGTTCCCTAGATGCAACAGATGTGTGTACTAATGCAGTGGGACACTCAAAACATAGTAAATGCTGCATTCGGAGGTACTTAAAACTCTAGACAGAGCAAGTATGTGTTATAATATAATGTAACTCTTAGTATGCCTTATGGTGAATCAAACAGTGCACAATATCCTAGAGATAGCATGTGTGTAATTTACTAATGGATATATACTAAATCAGCAACTGTTCAATATGTTAGATAGAACAGTGTAACACTTGGTAAGCTGTAGCTGTTTAATCTGTCGGTCTTGATTACCCTACACACAACAGCTTTGTGTAAATTCGGTCTATCCTACTTTTAACTAGAATGATCAATTACAACAATACCACATTTAATTATAACCTTATTAGTTTTTGCCTTATTGAACACGTTGTAAACTTTCATTCTTTTTAGTTTTTAGTTTCTACGGACGTTAACCAAACACTTAATGAGTAACTAAGGTCGCTATCAGTTTATGGGTTGTAGCATCCATCAGAATAAATACTAAACCTTGAATTATTTACTTGCGGAAAAGATAGTGATACAATGAAGGCCGCGAGGATATGAAGTGACTCATCGACAGACACGAAAGTAAACGCGGGAGTGATATGTAATAAAGGCCGCGAGCATAGGAAGTGACTCATCGACAGAGATAAAAAATGCGGGAGTGGTCAGTTTCCATTGTTCAGGACAGGTGACTCAGAAAAGAATACCGGACACGACATTTATGAGTGACAACGTTCTACGACAGTTTGACGACAGTAAGGTAAGTTAGTTTTACGACAGTTTGACGACAGTAAGGTTTATGGCAAAAAGTTAACGAGTTTGGGTTTCGGAGAAAAGCCGAGCAGTTAGGGATCGAACCTCTATAGAGAGCGGATCAGACCGGAAAACGATGAGATCAGCTGACGACTTGGGCAACGACAATGGGGGTCTCGACAGTCCGCAACGGTGTCACACACACTCATAGTTCCAACTAAATTATACACAACGTATATGTGTTTGTGTTCTTTCTCGATAGTTGTGTTTCTTTTATTTAACTTGTGGACCAGTGCTGTGCCCTCGACGATTTGTCAGTAGAAAGACGACTCGATTAGACTATGGACCCAAGAATGCCAATGACACACAACGTTGGGGTTGACGGTCGTCGGTGGGGCAACATGGTTCTACAAGATGAAAACATACATTCAAAACAAATTAGACACAAGCCCTGCAAAAGTGTGAGTAAATGTGTGTCGTTGGTCATCCTTTGTCTAAAGTAATCAAAATGTCTATCCTACTATTAACTACAATGATCAGTCACCACAATACCACGTTTACTCATAACACAAATTAGGCACAAGTTAATCAAAAGTGTAGCGAATGGGTGTCGTCGGTCATCATTGTTCTAAAGTGTGAACAAAAATCAATATATATGTTAAATAACCCAGCTAAGACATTTGTGGCTGAGCAAGGTTAATGGAAGGTTAACATAAAACCGTACTTTCTTTACAGGTAAGGTGAAATTGGCATTTTCTCTTTAATTTTATCAATAATTAAACACTGCTCTTAATGTTATCCAGTAAAAGAGATTAGCAAATCAGGCAGCATTTTTTTACATTGAAATTTAACAAGTTCTAGGCGCTTGATTGTGATAGTGCTCTCTTGGCCTCCTTAATTTTAAAAGTGCTCATTATCCTACATAGAGTTCAATATTCTAGATAGAGCAGGTCTGTTTATACGCACCATTGCACAGGATAAAGAAAAAACTGATGTTCGGGGAGCAGTTATAGTTAAACGTTTTGGAAACAGTCAAAGCAGGAGGTTCGGTAAACAATCAGATCTGAGATTCGGGAAGGAGTCATCTTGAGGTTCTGAGAAGGAGTCAGAGCAGACAGTTTAGGTAGGAGTCAGGTGTCGAGGTTAAGGTAGGAAGCAGAACCTCAGGATCAATATCCTAGAGAGAGCAGGTGTGTTTAGCTGCAACATTGCCCAGGATAAAAAAAAACAATGTTTGGGAAGGAGTCAGAGTTTTGGGAAAAACGGTCAAAGCTGGATGTTCGGGGAAAAGAGTCAGAGCTTGCAGTACGTGAAAGAGTCAGTCTGAGGTTCAAGAAGGAGTCGGAGCCGACTCTTCAGGAAGGAGTCGGAGCCGACACTTCAGGAAGTAGTCAGGTCCTAACGGTTCGGGTAGAGCCGGGGTTTCTGGAAGAGTTCAGAGCCCGATGTGCAGGAATGAGTCAGGGTCTGGAGTTCAACGCTAATGGTATATTACGGAGTCTGAGTAGAATGGTATTGGAAGGGTCCCCATTGTTAGCACCAATATTTATATTCATATAAAATAACGTCTCGGTCGGTGAATTTAAAGAAAAAAATTCTACTCCATTAATAGCATAAATATTTATTATATGCCTATAAAATATTTAATCGATGATCGGCCTAGGTTATTTCATCTAAAATACACAAATATGTAAGAAGTAAATAGACACCATTATTATCATTAACAATGAAGACTGCTGTCAGAAGGTCCTGATCGCCCTAGGTTATTTTATCTAACATACACATACATGAAGAAGTAAATAAACACCTTTATTAACATTAATAATGAAGACAAATATAGTACTTTTAATAGAAATGTTACATTTTTGCTCGATGGAATGGAGAGGTGGTGCCGAGTTTAGGGGAGGCCGGAGATAGTATAGCCAGGGTGAATTGGCAACCAGGTACGTGACATCTTTTGCCTATGGCAACTGTAGAAGGTAGTAAACTTGACGAGATCAACGCAGACGAAACAGCTTTTGCCGAGGGCAACGTGTGTAGTATCCAATGGGGTGAAGGAGGGCGACTGGAGAAGAGTGATCCCCGTGCAGCGCCGATAGGTACGTATATTGTATGCGCACCGGGGAGGCGATAGGTACGTATATAGTATGTGCACCAGGGCGGCGATAGGTACGTATATATTATGCGAACAGGGGTGGTGATAGGAACGTATATAGCACGCGCACCAGGGCGGCAATAGGTATGTATATAGCAGGCGCACCGGGTCGGTGATAGGTACGTATTTAGCATGCGCATCGGGGCGGCGTTAGGTACGTATTTAGCACGTGCACCGAGGCGGCGATATGTACGTATATCGCATGCGTTCCGGGGCGGCAATAGGTACGTATATTGTATACGCACTAGGGCTGCGATAGGTACGTATTTAGTATTCGCACCGGAGCCGCGATAGGTATTTATGTAGTATGTACGCATATTATATACATACCGTATGTAGTATGCGCACCGGGGCCGAGATAAGTACCTATATAGAAGGCGCAGACAGAGGTGGTACCTTTTATAGAAATATGTTATACTTTTGACATGGGCAACGGAAGAGGGTTGGTGGGGAAGAAACAGCTTTCGCAAAAGGCAAAATGAGAAAGTAGCGGTGAAATGGGGCGACCAGGAAAGAGAAAAGTAGAAAGATAAAGAGACGGCTATAGAGAGAGGGAGAGAAATAGAAGTTTGTAATATGAAGATGTTACACATGCGATTTTTCTTCTATTTTATGTTTTATTACCCCGAGCAACGTCGGGTAGCTCTGCTAGTATAAATATAAAACAGAAATGTTTGGAAGAATAAAAATATGATTTTGGGATAAAAAATTCTAATTTTTTCATTACTATAGAAACGGGAGAAGTGATCGATGATTCTGTAGAAGACGAAATTCATTGAATAAATCAACAAGTCATGTCAATAAGAACACAATCATAAACCAGATAATCTCTGTTAACCGTTTCCACTTTCTCTCCCAAGAGTTTCATTCAGATTAATATTTAATATTTTCATTGTGGAGTATGCAACAGATCTTATGAGTAATAAAATATACACACACCCACACACACACACACACACATATATATATATATACATATATATATATATATATATATATATATATATATATATATATCATAAAATAGAGAAAGTGTAAAGTAAAAAATGGGGAAAAGGGGATCTGACAGAAGGGGGTAAAGAAGAACGATATACACTATTTCAGAAAGCGAGGTGGGCGACGCCTATTGAGCATTGTTACTAAAGGTTATTGCATGAAGTCAAATAAAAGACAGATCCATTCAATGGCAAAGGTGGCGTTGCTATCTTCACTCAAAATATTGATAGTTGTTCCATCACACTCACCACAAGTTTTTCTCGATTTTCAATGCATCAAACACAACCTAGTATCAAATGGTACATAATATATATATATATATATATATATATATATATATATATATATATATATATATATAGGTAAATTAAACATGTGTGGGATAAAAATCCACATAATGTATACTAGGCTTATAAAATAATGCTCAATTATCAATAGAGCTATTTATATAATTAGTTGTATTCATACTGGCATGTAAAAATACTGCTACACCGGCATGTCGATGTTTTCGATGAATAGTTTACAGAAACAAAGATCTCATCAGGAGGAAGAAAAGTCTGATCTCTCGCCTAATTAGATCTTAGTTTCTAATAACTATTTATAGCTAATATCGACATACCAGTATAGCGGCTTTTTGTACATGTCTGTACAAATAAAAATAATCATATATATATATATATATATATATATATATATATATGTATATAACATTTATTTTACCTGATATAATGTATTAGTAGTGTACTATATTTATATTAATTTAAAAATATATTAAAACGGGTACAATATCGTTGCCTAAACAACATATTAACGTTTTATATGAAAATTATGCCATATATATATATATATATATATATATATATATACGAATAAAGACACACACACACACACATATATATATATATATATATATATATATATATATATATATATATATATATAAATTTATGATACAACATCTAACCAATATTTCAACGTTATAGAAAATGAAAAGAGAAAATAAATATATTAATATATGGATCAACGTTTCCTTGTAATTTTAAAACTTTCTCATGATAATTTGTCATAAGAACTAACACATTAGTACAAATATTTGAAAAAGTAGCAGAAAGAAGAGAAAAGTTAAAAAAGCCGCTCATGAAAAGAAAAATAATAAGCTAAGATTGTAGCAGTTGGGGAAAATATACATTATGGGCTCAAAAAGAAATTAAGTTAGGATCAAATAAGATAACTGTAGAAGTGTTCGGGGAAAGATTGATAGCGGTCGGAGTTATTTAAACCGTGAGCAAGGATGAGGAAGCGTGTGTCATGTTTATAGATGTTAGAAATTTGTTTATCAGAGCAAGAGAAAGGGAGGATAAAATTTCAAGGTCGCATAAGATGGTGGTGTGGGTTGGGGGAAGGAGGAAAATAAGATATAGCGATGAGAACGTAACGTATTAATATTTAGATATGTATATATATATATATATATATACATAAATATATGCATACATACACACATATATAGATACATACATACACACATATCTATATATATATATATATATATATATATATATATATATATGTATATATACACGCACACATATATATATGTGAAATGAATAAAGGAAAACAGAACTATGATTGATTTATTTGATGACGTCCTCGGGATGATTGACTTAAACATAGTCATTAGAATATTAATAAAATGTGATTTTGTTCTTTGAAAATTGAAATGTGTAAAATGTTTATGAAATGAAAGGGATGATTTGATTTATTTATATTATTTTGTTTTTGTTATTTATTCATTTTGTATAGCTATTATCGTTAAATTATGTTGATAGTGTGGTATAAAATAGCCAGTATAGATGTTAATTCAAATTTTGTTCGGATAAAATCAGTTGATGATTAACGGAGATAAATTGTAAAAGCCATTACGTTATTTGTTAGAGTATATAATGAGTGCTGATCCAAGAAATCCTGGCCGAGATTTATTTAAAATGAATTTAGCGATTCTAGCCTGCAACAAATTAAGTAGTTGACCCTTGCAACTCATGTCTGAAAAATAGCGAAGATCCTCGTTTTATGCTTAAGAGTTTCTTAGCTTTCGTAAAGTGGGTCTTCACGTTTTGGGCTGTAAGTAGTTGGCCCTTGCAACTCATGTCTGAAAAATAGCGAAGATCCTCGTTTTATGCTTAAGAGTTTCTTGGCTTTCGTAAAGTGGGTCTTCACGTTTTGGGCTGTAAGTAGTTGACCCTTGCAACTCATGTCTGAAAAATAGCAAAGATCCTCGTCTTATGCTTAAGAGTTTCTTGGCTTTCGTAAAGTGGGTCTTCACGTTTTAAGCTGTAAGTAGTTGGTCCTTGCAACTCATGTCTGAAAAATAGCGAAGATCCTCGTTTTATGCTTAAGAGTTTCTTGGCTTTCGTAAAGTGGGTCTCACGTTTTGGGCTGTAAGTAGTTGGCCCTTGCAACTCATGTCTGAAAAATAGCGAAGATCCTCGTTTTATGCTTAAGAGTTTCTTGGCTTTCGTAAAGTGGGTCTTCACGTTTTGGGCTGTAAGTGGTTGACCCTTGCAACTCATGTCTGAAAAATAGCAAAGATCCTCGTCTTATGCTTAAGAGTTTCTTGGCTTTCGTAAAGTGGGTCTTCACGTTTTGGGCTGTAAGTAGTTGGCCCTTGCAACTCATGTCTGAAAAATAGCGAAGATCCTCGTTTTATGCTTAAGAGTTTCTTGGCTTTCGTAAAGTGGGTCTTCACGTTTTGGGCTGTAAGTAGTTGGCCCTTGCAACTCATGTCTGAATAATAGCGAAGATCCTCGTTTTATGCTTAAGAGTTTCTTGGCTTTCGTAAAGTGGATCTTCACGTTTTGGGCTTTAAGTAGTTGGCCCTTGCAACTCATGTCTGAAAAATAGCGAAGATCCTCGTTTTATGCTTAAGAGTTTCTTGGCTTTCGTAAAGTGGGTCTTCACGTTTTGGGTGTAAGTGGTTGACCCTTGCAACTCATGTCTGAAAAATAGCGAAGATCCTCGTTTTAAGATGAGTTTCTTGGCTTTTTAAAGTGAGTCTTCACGTTTTGGGCTGTAAGTAGTTGACCCTTGCAACTCATGTCTGAAAAATAGCGAAGATGTTCGTTTTATGCTTAAGAGTTTCTTTGCTTTCGTAAAGTGGGTCTTCACGTTTTGGGCTGTAAGTGGTTGGCATTTGCAACTCATGTCTGAAAAATAGCGAAGATCCTCGTGTTATGCTTAAGAGTTTCTTGGCTTTCGTAAAGTGGGTCTTCACGTTTTAAGGTGTAAGTAGCTGGCCCTTGCAACTCATGTCTGAAAAATAGCGAAGATGTTCGTTTTATGCTGAAGAGTTTCTTGGCTTTCGTAAAGTGGGTCTCACGTTTTGGGCTGTAAGTAGTTGGCATTTGCAACTCATGTCTGAAAAATAGCGAAGATCCTCGTTTTATGATGAGTTTATTGGCTTTGGTAAAGTGGGTCTTCACATTTTGGGCTGTAAGTAGTTGGCCCTTGCAACCCATGTCTGTAAAATAGCGAAGATCCTCGTTTTATGATGAGTTTATTGGCTTTCTTCATAATTGTCATTCCAATGCCCATCTCTCTCGCCAATGTCAGCATTGTCTTGCTACAATTTTGTCGCGTCTGTTTTGAAGCTTCTTTACTAATGTCGTTGTGCGGGCACAGTCATAACGCCTGCCACGTTAATCCCTGCTTGTCACTAGCTTCATATTTTAGTCGCAATTCTCGATCTCACATCTCATGGCTTTCAAGGTATTTAAAAAGACTTGAGCTGCAGCTAAAATTTGCAAAGTATATCATACAGCCAAAATCACCATTAACTTTATGTATATATATATATATATATATATATATATATATATATATATATTTATATATATATATATGAAAATATATATAGGTACTAAAATATTTAAAAAAAACATTCATGTCGATCACGTGAACACAGAGTGTGTTAGAGTATCATTTTGTCGTGTAAACTATTAGTTCTTTTTTATAGAATAATAGCCGAATATTATAAATGACAACACATTTCGATACAATATATGTAATAATTTAAAACAAATACATTATGAGTGTATATTTGTCTTGAACTAAAATCAAATAAATAAGTTAATACTTGAATTGTTAAAGTCAGGTCAGATATGAAGAAGTTGCGCTCTAGTCAGAAGATAAGTGATAATATTTTACTTCTGATCGCATGTTGTAATAGTAATTGACGAAGCCTACCCCTCCTCATCGTTCAATGGATTGACACCAGTGACGAGTACAAAAACAATTTCGATTATTTTTCTGCAAATTTGTACCCGCGCTTAGTACAAGCTATTTGGGCTGTCTGATATAAGACACATTTTATTTTATGCAAATACAACATTTAGATGTATAGAACCCAGCCATTTCATTATTAAATGGACCGAGAAAGTGTCTCTGCTGTGCTCGGGGAAGAAAATAGCGTGAAGTGTCCTCATGCGTCTTAAAACCGTGGTGATTCGTTGTGTTGTTTTCGTCTTATTTGATTTGTTCTCAGGGTACGAAACACGTAACAATCGTTACATACAAACCACGAATACATTATGATTGGGATTTTTTTAGATAGATAATTTATATGACAACTGTTGCAACGGATAAAGGCGTTGATGAGAAATCCGTCCTACGTGATAGTCTACAGGATATTGAAAGTTACAACAGACTATAATAACTAAAAATAATATAATAATACATTTTCACTTCTCATTGGTTATAACAGACAGAACGAGAAACATCTTGTTGAGGGTTTGGGAAAATATCAGAGGTCTCATTTTTTACCTCGTGTGAGAAATACAATCATTGAAAATTATACTTTCAATTCTAATTGATAAATCACAACTCTATGTTAATAATCCTTAGGCAAGTGTATATTCCTACCAATTACGTTTAATACATTATTTCCATGATAAATATAATTAGATTTTAATCAAACCAACTAATACCAACATTCCACCTTTGACACAAGTCATGGTGTAAAAATATATATAACATGCTTTTTAAATTGTTTTTAAGAACGTCGAATGTTCTATTCCTATTATGAACTTAAATATATATATATATATATACATATATGTATATATATATATATGTATATATATATGCATATATATATGTATATATATATGTATATATATGCATATATATGTATATATATATATGTATTTATATATATATATATATATATATATATATATATATAGGGGTATATATATGAATATATACATATATATGTATATATATGTATATATATATATGAATGTATATATATATGGGTATATATATGAATGTATATATGTATGTGTATATATATGTGTGTGTATATATATGAATGTATATATATGAATGTATATATATGAATGTATATATATGTATGCATAAATATATATATATGTATATATATGTATGCATATATATATATCTATGCATATATATGTATGCATATATATATATGTATGCATATATATATATGTATACATATATGTATATATATGTATGTATATATACATATATATGTATATATATATGTATGTATATATACATATATATGTATATATATATGTATGTATATATACATATATATGT